>JAJEKV010000334.1:0-316051 GCA_021234155.1 Isoetes taiwanensis | reverse complement strand
GAGTTTCAAGAGGATGTGAAGAAGGTAATATCGATTTTGTTCCACACTATTACATAGCACATTGGCGTGTCAATCAGGGTTTAAAACAAGCAGGTGTCATCATTTCCGGAAGATACAATTGTATCCATTATTGACTTTGCGTAAAATTACAATTATCAAGATCCGTGAATGAGCCCTACCAATGCAATCGGGTATACGCATCTAAGTTTCTATACTTGTTCACATAACATATAGACATGACAAAAGTGCTTTGATATTCCTTCTCTCGCGGGACAGTAAGAAGACCGGCCCAAAGACCGGCCCAAAGAAGAAAAAAAAAAACGTAAGATTGGAGCGGATCGTGAATAGACTCAACAATGGTAGGAAGATCATAAAAGAGACTCACTTTTACATTTCTCGATGATAAAGTGCATGACTCATTATTTGTGGAACACCGCCTACAAAAGCATGTTGCATGGCTTAAGGAATAGGAAATAGAGTATGAGAAGCATTGGGTTTGGAGTGATGGTCGCTCATCACAATTCAAGTCAAAGAAAACCTTTTTTTTTTTTCTTAGGCGTAGTTCACAATGAATGACAAGGAAATAGTGTGGAACTACTTTGCCACCGCTCATGGTAAAGGTGAACATGATGGTGCGGTGTATTGTTATCAAAAGGTCGCTAAGTAAGGAACAACTCAAACCCAATGGTGTGCAACCCAGGCATGCTAAAGATATTGTAAAATTCTGTGGTACATATTTTAGCAATCCTACCGCTTGATGAAACAGATGAGATCAAAAGATATTTTTGGGAAATTGAACCCTTGTTGTGGCAAACATGCAAGAATATGAAATTGAAACACTTAAAGGCACAAAGAAGATTCATCAGACGACTGCCGCCAGGAATAGACCAAACAGCTTGCTCATAGATGCCCACATGTTTCTCGCTTGTTTTGCATGGATCGAATTGGGACTCCCCGCATCAATACGGGTAGATTTGGAAAGTGGGAGGTAACCCGACTTAAAACTAGGAGTTGAGAAGAAAAAGGAGACTCTTGAACAAGCCAATGAATAGATCAAGAATTTGGTAGAGGTAGGTGACAATTTTGCAAAGAATGCCGAGGTAGACAATTGAGGGGTGTGGACTTCTACATCCTCAAGTGCACGTAACCCAAACGCACACTTGAAGATTCATACAAAGATGGATGGGGGCAAAAATTTGGAGTGCATGAGGTTATCTTAAGTGGACTGTATTATCAATTCTTGGGTAATTTCAAGTACATGTTGCTCATTAAACAACCTGAAGCCTCCGTGCACAGCCATGTGGTAAGATATCCTAAAATTGAAATGGACAAAATAGAAGGCACAGACATGTACAAAATTTCACAGGAGACCCATGAAAAAATTATGGTCAGTCTCCCAATAACATTGTAATTCTTTGACACTTAACCAAATTGATGTATTTCTTTTCAAGTGATTTGTTGTTCCAGCACCTAAGCACCAAGCACACATTTGTATATATATTAATAATAGTGAGGATGCACAAGGGTGGTGTGCATGGACACATACTTCAAAATGAAGATTGAATTGTTGTTTAAGAATGTAGATTTGTGACATTGGAATAAGATTCAATTATTTATTTTGGTACCATCACTATCCCAACATTCTTGGCAAAATTATATTGTCAAGGCATTTCCTCGATGTGACATGTGTCAATTCGACTGGTCATTCGAAATATTTAAGCCTGGTTACGAATTAATTGTTCTGGCACATGTGAGGGTTTTCGTACACTGACGCGCCTAAGCATAGGATTTAAGCACTAGGCGCCTAAGCATAAGCTCTTCTTACAAGCTCACGCTCCGCCCATTCTCCGCCCATTCTTCGCCCAATTCCTCCGCAATACTTCCCAATCCTTCCCAATTCCTCTGCCCAATCCTTCGCCCATTAGGGCGGATTTGGGGTCTCAAAATGGCCCTTATCTTTAAGTTTTAATATCCACGTCATAGTACCTTCAAGCCAATGAAAGAGAGGAATTCAAAATGAAAATTAGTATTACGTGGCACTTTTGCAATAAATAGTACTGTAATAATTGCACTTTTTAACTCAAATGCAATCGTTTTTTTGCTATAACTTGTGATTGTGATGTCCAAATTGCACGCCGTTTGTTGCGTTGGATAGCCCATGGCGAGATCTTTCCAATGAGTATAGCCTTGATATGCTTTTGATAAAAGGAAAGACTAAAAAAATGCAAAAAACCAGGTTTTTTCTCGTTTTTTTAACTTTTGGTCATCTAAATTAGATTAAAATATATTCAATCGATATACTGTTAGATAGATCTTTTGATTCCGCATCCAATGAAACAAAAATCATGTGATTTGGAGCTATGAATCAAAAGTTATGGCCGAAAAACTAATTGATGAAGTTACTTTTTGAGTATTTATTGCGATTAAAGAGAAGGAAAGTACAATTCATAGCTCGATAGATGCCCGCATCTAAACATTAGATGTGTTAGATCCGCATCTGCACATCTGTACCGCATCTAACATAAGATGCTTACATACCTTTAAAAAAAAATTAGCCCTTTTTTCCCCTTTAGGTTTTGCACTGCTAGACATTGCCACACAGCTCCAAAACGATTTTTGGCACTCCAAATGGGGAATTGGATACTCTCTGCTACTCGAATCCGGACCCTTGCAGCCCGATTTAACCATATCAGAGCCTATTCACCAAAAACAGCCTTTTTATGACAAACATGTAGTTTTCAAGAAGTGCCTTGCTTCAACAAATAATGATCTAACTTGCTCTTCAATTCCTTTTCAATCTCACCTAAAACTCATTCAAAAGAGCAACAACTTGCATTTAATGATCACCGGACTCGAGTGGGCATTCAAGCAAAAGCATGCACAGGTAACAATAGTTATAATAGTAGAGTAATAATAGGTATAATGATCAAGGCAAGGCTAAATCAGAGATTTAGAAGAAATTTTAATTTTACAAACGCATCTTATGCGCATCTAAAAGTATAGATGTTTCGATGCCTACGATGCTTTAGATCTACGCATCTGACACATCTATCTTTAGATGCTTTTCGAGCACTGGTACAATTAATAAGCAAGAGAAAATATGACATGGAATTTTTCTTACGAGGCCATTTTCAGACCCCAAATCCGCCCTAATGCAAGCCATGAAACGTGCAGCTAGCGAGGAGCCGGAGGTCACCTCCAAGAGGCGCTTACTTGGCCTCAAAGAGGTGTTCCCTCCACTCTTCCCACCACTGCCCACTCTACTTGCCTCCTCTCCTGCCCACTCTACTGCCTCAACATTTTCTAAACCTTCCGATTTCGATTCTGATCCTTCTGATTCTTATAAGGAATCGGAAAATGAGGAATTGGAACTTTCTGAGCAGGACTATGTCACAGCCGTTCTTCAAGGGTGGGAAGGGGAAGAAGAAGAAGAAAAAGATGACGAGTGGTCTAAAGAAGAAGAAGAAGAAGAAGAAGAAGAAGAAGAAGATTCTTCATCTTTTGAAAATGCTCTAATGAATCATGAACACTTATGAAGGTGTTCTAATGATGCTCCATTAAATGATGCTCTGTTAAAGGAAATTATTTTTCAAATATGTGCTTTGTAACATAGCCAACATGATACAATATGGTCCACATGAACCAAATATGTCATGAACTTGCCTAAAGTTGTCTTTTGTGGGTTTGTTATAGCAGTTGGGTAAATTTGAGCCACAATATGACACTTTGGCATTTGATGAATTTTATTATTCTGAGATAACTGGTGTAGCCAAAAAACAATAGGCCAAGTGTAGGCCAATGTTGCATGGTATCAATATGGTAATAGCATAAATATGGTTCACACTAACCTTGCTTACAAAGTGAATTTTGATTCGTCACTTATAATGTTTTTTGACATACGAATGCATGTAAACTTTTCCTATTTAAAAGTTATGCATGAACCTTTATTTCATGCAAGGTGACACGTGGTGGTACATGCAAATATGCTTTGCATGGCAACTTAATGGGGACTTGAAATTATACAAAAGCACTCCTGATAAGTGAGCGGCCATATAAAGGTATGTTACTTTATTTCCTATGATGGTGACGACTCATACTTGGGCTCTACAATAATTAAATGTGTAGAAGTTTTTACTTACGGGACCATAAGGGGAAGGTCAAGGGTTAGTTTGGCTTGAAAAATATGATATTCATATATGCTGGATATTTTGCCATTAATGGCAGAGGCACCGAAATCCTAAAAAGATGGAAAAGGGAGGACGAACGCATTAAATGCATAGATGCATTTTAGATGCTTTAGTGATGATTCGACCATTTTTGCATAAGGCATTTGGTGGAGGCAATCTCTGGACTGTGGTCTTATGCTGCATACTAGCAAGTGCCGGAATGACGGCACCGAATATGTTTGGAGGCAAATGCCAGAATAGCAGCACATCAAATATGCTTGATGTTGATTCGGTGGCTATGCAAAATAATCGGAATGCACACACTGCATACTTATATGATATGGTAAGGATCTGGCTTTCATTGTTCAGATTTATGATTCCATGTAAGAAAAGGGCATGGAATATTTTCGTAGCAGATTTAAGCGTTCTTGTATCATGCTGGTGCTGATCTATAATGGATAATATGTCTAAAGGCAATGTCCTAAGGGGACCTGGCAAGATGGAAGAATCCAAAGCCAACATATCTGATCCGCACAAATACAAGAGACGAATGATCATAACGGGAGCTTCGAAAATCAGGTAAGAAATGAATGTTTGATGTCATACAAACGAATGGAAAAATCTTTTGGATATCCCCTTATCTCTACTATGGTACAGGACAGATTTTTGGGTAATATCATGAGATACAAACGAAAATGACTCATGTTCTTGCTGAATAAGCCTAATACAGGGACTGCCAAATTGTTGCACTGTTAATAAGTTCATTCCTTGCTGATCTGGACATTTAGAGCTGAGATGTGCAAAAGCATAGCGATAAATAAAGTTAAAGCTAGTATTAAGAGAGTTTGTGAAATATCATGGTGGCTTTTGGCCAACCAAGCTACTATAATGAAATAATATTTTCTATTATGTAGGGTAGAGTTTTGTATCTATTAATATGATAACATAGGATAGGAGATAATATGCAGCCCCTATCCAAATCGTTTGTCAATGTGATGCTTTGTTAAGGATATGAAGCATATGGCTGTTAAGATGCACAGTAATACATATTTTACAGGTTGCTATTTTTATAGTGATATGGGGATATGTCTTCATAAACCTTTGCTTCAAATATTTTAAAGATACGACAGGAGTATATGGCTGGGGTAGGCAGCCATGTACCAGCACTTATTATTATTATCATTATTGAATATATTTTCCTACTTTGCACTAATTACATGAGCTCCATTTGCTTAAATTACACCATTCTACTTTGTATAAGAATAGGTGAAGGGCTTAAGAGTCAGGGGTCTCATAGCTTACCCGGACGCCTTTCCTTATTACCATTATCATGCTAATATTGGTCTGTTTGGGTGCAGGTAACCGAGACTCTATCTCCTGTTTTTTCAAAGTTACAAGGCAACTACAATGGAAGACATGACTTGGAATGTCTACTCAAACTAATCAGATCTCCAGCTACTTTTGGTGAGATCTATCTAAATTTTGATATGTACAAAAAACATAGTCAGAAAAAGACAGGATAACACAAAATTCTTAATTTTGCAAGGAGGCTAGTTGTTAGGACTGAGGTCCCCTCATGAAATAGTACCAAATGGGTCAATATATTATTGCATAGTAATACTTTGAAAATTTGAGATGGTTTATGCTAATAGTCTACATGTTTAAAATGCTGATATACCATAATCTGAATGTCAATAAGGAATTCTTATGCTGTTATATGATAGAATGAAATATCCAATAGTAATACTTTGAAACTTTGAGATGGTTTATGCTAAAAGACAACATGTTTAAAATGCTGATATACTATATTTTGAAAGTCAATATGAAGATGTTTATGCTGTTACATGATTTTATGAAACTAGATGCTTCTATTTAGAAATTATAAGGCCACATGTTTACTCTATGAAACTCATAACTGTTTATTTTCTTAAAGTTGTGTTATAAAATGATTATCTACATACATACATTATGTTCAAAGACAGATAATATGGTTTACTTTATAATTCTGCACATATATTCACATTTCCAACCATGTAAAGGTTACCTTATAGCTGTGGCTTGGGTTTTACCCTTGATGGATATATGGGAAAAGTTTACATCTTGAATGGAACTATAAGTTTGTATTTTATGCATTTATGGTGTAAGTCTAGATGTAAATGTGAATAAGAAGAAGAAGAAGAAGAAATTGAAGACGAATCCGCCGACTTCGAGGAGTTCATGGCGCTCATAAATGGTATGCATGTTTTATTTGTTTTCTTTATCAATTTTTTGTTAATCAAACTTCAATTTTGTTAATCAATTTTTTTTTGTGTTGCAGATGGTTCAGCAAATGAATGAAGGGCCTCCAAATTTTGCCTCCAAATTTTTTTTTTTTTGTTCTTGCCTCCAAATTTTGCCTCCAGATTGCTCACATGAATGTCACCTCCAGATTGCCTCCAGATTGCCTATGGGCTTTTTGTATATGACTTTTGCCTCCGGGCTTTTTTATTTGTGAATAGTTGAAGCCTCCGGGCATTTCATTTTCAAAAAGATTGTTATGTACAGCCAAACAGGCTTTGGCCATATTTTGAATGAAAAAAAGTTTTTGATCCATGCATGTGACAAAACATTGAATTCCTGTACAAAACAGTTCTAGCTCAAACACTAAACACTTTAATTAGTTTCAGCAGTGCTTGTGAGTAAGCACTGGTTAACACGAGTACTTATGCAATGAACAGCTAGTTTTAAACAGTTATATAGCATAACAGTAAGCACTGCACCTTAACTGCATGACAGTAAGCACTTGATGTTCTGAAATGGCTTTCTAGCGTTAAGCAACTACATACTTAGTAACTGTCACTGCATGACAGTAAGCAGTATCTGCCATTAAGACACATACCAGACTAGCACTTGCAAGCAATTTTTTTTTTAAGCACTTGATAAGTTTTAAGCACCCCTTGCAGTCAGCATTGAATTAGATATAAACAATATAGCAAAAAATTATAGACAAGTCTGCATTGAACTATATACACAATATAGAAAAAACAACCTTAAATTAGTATAAGATAAAGATGGTGCATGAAAAGTGTAGGATTCCTTGGCCTAAATAAATGACAATCAGGCCAATAATCATAAATGTCTCAGGCTTAATCACAGTAATGGAGGATGACAAAGTTCATCACCATAAACCTTCTCCAATTTCTCATTCACAAGGGTGCACAACTGCAATTGTTTTCCAAGAAAGTCTTTCCAAGCATAGCTTCATAATCTTTCTATCTATCATAGGCCAGGGCTTGCATCCGTGTGTGTTTCTTCACCAAGAACTTCATTTTTTCCCTCGGCCTTGGCCTCAAAGTATTTCTTCTATCTTTGGGGTGAGTAATGTTAGCACTTCATCACACACATCCATCTTGAATACAGTACTAAAGCGTAAGTTTCCGTGGACCTAAGGTAAGACTTGTATAATGAATCATCAAGAAGCAAAGTCTTACCTTTGAATCTTGGGTATGACTCATATATTTTCCCAAGTGGCTTCATCATGACTGGACAACCAGGTTTGTTAGGGTGGTGAAAACTGGTCTTCACACATTTTTCCTGTCCCCATACAAATAGAAATCCGTCCCTCAAATCTGGACATAGTACTTGCAAAGACATCTTCCACATTAGAGAGTTGCATTGATGACCATATACCAACACAACACTTCTCTAACAAAGTCTTCAAGAAGAACACTGCTTCTGGTCTGAATATCATGCTAGTGTATGTCATTGTCAATCCTGATTCCAAGCGTATGTGTTCATTTGCACCATAAGTTTTTACCAACACACTATTTAAATCCAAGACAATGAGTTTATCTTTTGCTGCCAAATCAATATTTAGTACGCTTGGAACATCCCCAATACCTACACAACAGGAATTACTACATGAATAAATAGATGAAGATGAAAATGAAAAATGGGTTGAATGTGGAAACCTTTCAGATCAACAGCAGGATTCTCCGACCTAACGTAATCAACCGGTAATCCTACAAAGAATGCAACAAAAGAAAATCAATAATATTCAATGTTTTAAGCAACACTAAGTTGTGGGCTTGCCCAAAGACTTCCCACAATCGACTTTTCGTGGTTGACAAGGGCATCAATCACTTGTTGAAGATCGCTCTCCACCAAACTTGAGGGTCCGATTCTGATTTTCTTCGTAACACACTTCGATAGGTGTGGTGTCATGATTGAGACCGCCTCCTGATCTTTCACAAAGCTACTTCTTGTTCTCTTTCTTGTAGCCCCGAACAACTTCTTTGCTATCCCGGTGCTTACCCCTCTTTGTTCTTCTTTGCCTTTCCTTTTGGCAAAAATTCACCCAAGTTGCCATCATCCAATGGAATTACTCCCTCAACTTCCTTAAGTGCTTCAAAGGTGTACACTTTCTGTCTATTGTTTTTCCACAACTTCGCCAGGTTTATAAACTCGGTGTCGTGGTTTACAGCCTTCTTCTATAGCTTCTTGGACAAACTTCTTGACTGGTGGTGGTGGTTCTCATTGTTACATTCAAATCACCACAATTGATCAGATTCTATAGGACTTTGCGGTGTGTTGTGCATCTTCAAATGAAACCATTGTCCTTCTTTTTTGAACCCCTCAGGGGTGAGGCCTCAATTGCGTGGATGGATTAACACATCCTTTTTGGTGTACTATTTGAAGCACCTCGCAAGATGACCAAAATCTAGCTCGTCAAATACACCCTCCGCACCTTTCCAGTGGCAACCATGAATACATTGTCCTCCTCTCAACAATGAACAACAAGCTATATGATACTCATGTTGGCAATTCAAGCTAAACTTAACCTCGTAAGCTTTAGTGAATTTCGCATCACATAATCTAACATGTATAAAATGGATCTTGCACTAACAACTTATCTCAGATAATAGTAGAGATGCTAAATGTTGCAGGAGTATCCATTTTCAGCTTCCACAAATTGTTTATGTAGAAATGCGTAAGTCTCGTTTTTCTTCGAGAACTTTTAACTCCTCCTCAAGTTTGATTTTACATTTGATCCGCTCATTAATGTATGTAGGGTTCATTGCTTTTTGTACCTTGTTCCTGCGCTTAAGTTTCCATCCGATCCGCTCCAAATCTTTAATTTCGCCTCCAACTCACGCTTTGGATTAAGCTTGAACTCCTCCCCGCTTTGTAGCCAAATCATTTGTGGCCTGTCTTAAACCGTTCTCAAATTCTTCCAACATCATTTTTGTAGTTCGAGAGGCCTTCTCATTGCCGCTTCAGCTCACTTCCTACCGCCTGTGATTCTTTGTGATAAGTAAAACCGATTTTCCAATCTCTTGTACCGCATTCTCTAAGGTTTTATATGTTTTCATCACATGCACCGATCTCATTTGATCCAAATTTGCCACCTTTGGCTTTGCCTTCATTTCAGTTTTCCTAACATGTGCTACAACATCTGCCTCTGTTTTTACTTGTCTATTGTTGTGGTATCTTTGGCATTGCACAGCAAATGCAGCCCAGTTTACTTTATGTTCCTCAGATGCAACTATTGATCTAGTGCAATTTTCAAACGCAAAAGCAAGGGCCAGTTGCTTTCTTACTTCTTTGTTGTGACAATTCTTGTAGATTTTTCGGCAGAGTGTTTCCAACTTCTCTTAAAGATGCTCCTTTGCATAGTGCCATTTTATCTTTCCCTTGTTCAACTTCTTTGTCCAAACAGATTCCCAATCTCGATCCGTGACATTATTTTCCAACCAAGTTTCTTCCTCGTGGGGCTTCACCTCCGAATTGCACAGACCTCTGATGTTGTGAAAATCATCCGCGTTCCATGCCTCCATCATCAACAATGAAATACTGATCTGAGTTTTCGTGCCCAGGGGAAAAGGAGGGAGAAGGGTGTGACGGGCTTCGACGTCCGCGAGTTTCAGCACTTAAAGTGCTTAAACGCTTCGCCAAAAGTTGTATCCCACTAGCGATTTTACACCCATCAGTGTGGTGGTAAGGAATGAAGACCTCAAATACTGCAGGTTCCCTAGTTTAGTTTTCAAGGCATCTTGCTTGTCCTGCTTAAAACAAATTACTGCACTTATCCTACTTATTTCTGCTTCTAAATCCTGCCGAATGTCTGCCTCCTTTTTTTTCTTCAAAATTGTGAGCAGGGAAAGACCAAGTGAACATTCCTCGTCAGTTTTTTGTTTCAAAGCTACATCCTCATCTGGACAAATGGCTCTCAAGCCTTCTAGATCTTTCCTAATTTCCTGTATGTCCAATGAAATTGATGCAAAGAAAAAGGTCATACCCTTGCAAAATCCCACTAACACCACTAAGTCGGTTTCCTTTTCTTTAAGATCATGTTGTAATGAAGCAAGTGCACCAGTCAAGACATCCAATTCTGCCTTTAAGGTTGAAATAGCCAAAGCAATATTCCTTAAATTGATTTCCTCCATGTCAGTTTTCTTTTACTTCACGATTCCAAACACTAAGAAAATCAGATGTGGAGCAATCAGCCTAAGTTAAAGTTTCTGGATCCCTATAAATTCGCCCTGAAGCAAACACTATGTAAATATTGAATTCCTCAATAGTGCTTGCAAACCCTCATTTCGACCTAGAAAATAAAGCATGCATGAGCCTGATAAAGCCAAATGAAAGCAAAACAAAATCGTGAGGCAAAAAATAGAGGTTTAGGATCTACCTTTTTTAAGGCCCAAATAGCGTACCGCTTGATCCATAGAAATGCAACTAGGGTTTGAAATAGAAGCCGGAATCATAGCCATTTGGTTAATCATGTAGAAGTACTGCTTCAATCAGTGGGTCGATGTAGCTAGGGTCGCAGCAGAGGCGCAATTCTCTCTCGGCGCACAAAGAACGGAAGGGCATGATGGGGAAATGAAATTTTAAAAATATTTTTTTTAAAGTCGTGGAGGGTGCTTAGGGGGTGCTTTGGCCAAAAAGAAAACTGCCCCAGCCTACATGCTTTCACCCTCATGTAAACCCCTTCAAACCGATCTCGGCGCAACATCATCCTAGGTCAGGGTTTACAAAGAATTTGGCGAAATTCTGATGCATATACTGATGTTGGACGAGAGCCTTGTTTGAGATTACAGAGTTTTAGGATCGGCTGTAGGCCGACGACGGGTCTCTCTAAAGCATGCCTCGAAGCTCAGTAGCGAAGGCATCAAAATCTTGCAATTTTGGGGTTCCTTTCTCCAATAAAGGACCAAACCAACTTAGAGCTGGCCCCGCGAGGAGAGAACCAATCAACCCAACTTGTTCCCCGGGCCGGGAATATCTATGAGAATGGAGTTGGATCACAAGCTTGATGTGATTCAAAAACTACGGCTTAGACCAATGTCGCCAAACTTCTTGGGCAAGCTAATTTTAGGTCTCGATGGTCTCAATCCGTAGCCGAAGCAGATTCATGTGAAGCAACCCATTCTCTAAGCTCTTTATTATCCGACCGGCAAATGCCGGCATACTTGAACAAGTCGCCGACCTATTGTGATAAGGATGAAATCTCCTCCATAGAGATAATAACCACCAAATATGAATAAGGGAATGCTTAGGATCGAGAAGGCAAGAACCGATAGGGGACCTCGCTTCAAACTATCATGAACTACGCCGAAAACAAGGAAAATACGGGAAAATATGCAAGAAATACCTGAGCTTAATATGCCAAGATCGGCCGAAGAATCTAATATATGAACAAGAATCAAGAGTACAATGGCCCGGCAAGTAGGAACATGAGACAGATGCCTAAGGCTCAAGATCGGGCGCTGAACCTACGGTTCGACAAGAAGTTGGTGCCTCCTTATATATCTAAGCCAACGGGTCGATCGCCCAATCGCGAACGGATCGATCACGCCAAGTGTCGCATACATGTAGGTTCTAGATTATCTGAGAACCTCTTGGAAACAAAGGAGAGGAAGACGGAGGGAATGTCTTCAACAAGTATTGGTAGCACACTTGGCAAAGTTGTGTGACTTGCAACTAGAAAAAGTTCAAATCTTGTGTTGTGCAATTACCCTTTTGTATCCGTGATGACGACCATCTTTTGTACATAATGAAGTATAATGTTCCTATAATACTTAATATTCGTGATGGTCGCCACAAACCGTGGATGCCATGCCAAGAAGCAAAACCCTAGCCCATCGCTTCTTAGGTTCTTGTATGAAAGCTACCCCCTACTATAAAGGAGAAACATTAGAGCCAAGTGCTCATCGTGAGCAACTATATCTACAGAAAGAAAATAGATAAAGTAATAACATGTATATTAAAAGGAAATAGATGAGTAACAATATGTATATCTATAGGAACTAAAATAGATAAAGTAACAACATGTATATTAAAAGGAAATAGATCAAGAACAACATGTATATTAAGAGGATCGATGGCACGATGATCTACTAACACAGGATAACGCAAATCCACAGACCAACTTGCTTCACGTTGAGCTAGTCTAGTAGACAAATGCCAGTGTGCTCTCCGCCAATCCGCGCAAGACGCTTCCACCCCTAATTTAAGCCTCGAGGTTTCTTGTATACGAAGGGACGCTTTTGGGCCCAATCTAGTCTGTCCTATCCAATCAAAAGGCGACATGTGTCGTCGATTTTTCTAAACCCGAAAGTAGTGCGCAACTCTACTTTATTTTTATCGCATTTCTTCGCTTGTTTACCCTACCTTCCACATCATTCTTACCTACCTTTCAATTATTTTTACCCGCCACTTCTAGTTCGAATGCTTAGATCTTTGACACATGGATCGGGATGGATTGGGCCCAACCGGCCCTTACATTGAGGCAAAAGTGCGTCGGCCCCGCTTCCCCTTCGTAAAAAAGCCCAAAAAGGGCATTCTCTTATCCTTAAAGCAAAGACTATGGAGGGCAACCCTTGGTTGCCATAGCAACTTGTTAACTTATGCCACCTTTTCATCCATTTTTATTTACGAAATGGCAACGGACGTGTGAAAAATGAGACGTCCGCATGACCCCATAAAGAGGCCCTGTATAAAGAGGCCCGCAGATTTAGTTCACGTCGAGCTAGGCTAGTAGACAGACAAGCCTTCCTTCAGCTCCTTGATACTATGCTGCACCGCAATTCTTTGCCGGATTTCTAGGTCATTGGTCTCATTTCTCCTATTCTGTAAGTACTACATTTTCTCGCCGGATGAATGTGTTTTTCATTGCGTAATGAAGCTAATTAATGCAATTTTTAAGGGATTTTATGGATCTTTAACAAGATCTATAGTTATTTATGCTGGAATTAAGTATCTGAATATATATCCGCATATCTTACTTAAATATTTCGTGGTAAAATGCCATCTGCCGTTTGTTAGTCACTGTTATGCCTGGTTACAATTTTCTTTTCTGCATTATTATTTACAGATCTAGGACCAAGCTAGTACTAGAATTTTGTATTTAGGTTGCTAAACATTTGATCATGTGATGGTTGTAACTTAGTCTTTCGGTATGGCGGCAAAACGCTCTACATTTTCTAAACGACGGAGATTAGTGGAGCGAGAAGCATGGAGCTCAACCTTACCTTTAATATCATTCTGTGCGATTCTTATCGTAAGTATATCCTTTGTTGTTTCGTTCAATCTTGAGATTTCAGTTTTATAGTAATGGCGATGTTCCTTAGGCCAGATGCAAGTATACGTGAGCTTTTTGTTCATACGAAATTTACCTCTTCCATTTCCTTTTCCTAGGTCGCTATAATGTTTCTGGTGTACACCTTTGGGATATCTAGCAGTACGCTTCATGTAAGTTGTGAGATCTTGGATATGTTCATGAAAAATACTGTGCTGTTATATTGCATCCTTCACCATCCAAACTTATATATATCCATTTCACAATGCTAATCACATCTGTCTCTCTGGATTTAGTCTACGCCCTCAGATGGGGAACACGGAAAACCACACTTGACTATGGGGGCACATCCCATGACAAATGGCATACAAATGCCACCTAATGATGCTGTTAAGAATGACGAAGCCATAACAAGAAAGAGTGGTAATTGTTGTTAACAATTGAGAGTGTTTCTTCCTGCAATAATGATTGATAGAGACGCTTCTGTTTTCAGGTGAAAAATCTTCGCAGTCAAGCTGTCAAGTCAATGTCTGCCAAGCGCTATTGTTACTAGAGGATGCTTATGGAAGCTACATGCATAGAATGCTTCATATTGGTCCTGGGACATGTGGTGTAGTTTCAAGGCTTTTAAGCGAAGAAAACATAGAAGCATGGGGCATTCAGCCATTTGAGATGCAACCTCCTATCGACCAGCTTTGCAATAACTTCATACAGAAGGGGATAATTCATGTAGCTGATGTCTTTCGTCCTCTGCCTTACAGAGCTCGGTTCTTTTCACTTGTTCTTGTGACAGACACACTAGAACATTTATCAACTAGACAACTGAACAGAACACTTGAACAGCTTCCAAAGCTATCTTCCCACAGCTTAGTGGTCTTTCTTGGTGAGTAAATTTGTGAGGCGTACTATCTCTTCATACTTTTATATTGCGCGTCCTAAAGTAGCCACCATTGTATATGAAGAACATGCTGTGCACTGGCAGTCTATTTGCATGAGTATTAATGTTGTCAGTTCTATTTTGCAATTTAGTTCAATGCATGTAGCATGTGTAGAGTAACAAAAGAACTCATTGCCATACTTCTACAATCTGCAGGAATGCAAAATCCGAATGCACATGCAGACTTTGCTGAGGGAAGCTTAAGACCTGTAAGTCATATATACTCTAAATTTGTGTAGTAGAATTTTTACTTGCTTCAAAACTGTGAACCAATTTTTGAGGTAATAGCTTCACATAGCATTAATTAAATGGGTGCTATTCCCCTATACCCTATGCTTTCTTATTGTTGTTACCGTCTAACTTTCTGGTTTGATCTCGAGAAGCTGCAACTTCATTTATATTAATGTATATCTCTGTAGGTAAAACACAGACCTCGAGCATGGTGGTTGAGGCAATTTGAAGCTGTAGGCTTGCAAGAGGATGGAGAAATTGGAAAGCGGTTCGAGGATTTGCAGCTAGAGAAGTCTTTTAAACCTGAAGACGAGATCTTCCATTTACTTGTTCCAGCATCTTTGGAATAGGGTAATCATTTTCTTGCAGACTCAAACTGAAAACTTGTACATAAAATATTATTCTGAGCATTTGTTGCAGGTGTGAGGTGCGGCTTGCAAAATCTCTTTTTCATTACAGCTGGACTAGGCCGGGCCGAAAGTGCCAAAAGTTTTGGTGATTCATTCTATTCATTGTAGGTATTAGTTGATCCATAAATATGTCCTAAGCCCTTGTATCATTGATATAATGTTGAATTGAGCAAGATAATTGTGAAGTTGAGTTGCATTATTTTTCTTTTCCACAGCAAGCTTGATTCCAGCTTCTTTCTTGTGGTGTTGAAATTTATGGGTAGTACCATGTCTTGTGCTTGATTGAGACTGCGGCAGCTGATATGTCCATTGGCATATGCTATAATTGTATCAGAATCTATTGATGTCAGAGTTCTCATAGCGTTTGTCCTTTGTATTCTCTTACACGAGTAGCAATGGGATTTTCATCTTGGTTGGCACATTATGGAAACTGAATGAATTCGTTAATGCAATAAAACGCATCTGACGGGTACAGATGCTTTTAAATTTAGGTTTGTGATCTGCTTCACATTTGCAGAAAAATTTGGGCATAGGTGGGACTATTTTTCAATAGAGGTCCACAAGTGGAACATATTCAGCTAGGCCTGTTGCTGCAGAATGTAAGGTGAATAGGTGAATTGCTCATGAAGCAATGTTGCTCCGGTAATATGCCAGCTGGTTTTTAGAAAAATACTTCTCTTCTTTAGGAAAATTGGTCTTTTGTGCCTCATAACAACATTTTCGCTTTGGGCATTAATGTTATTTCCACATAACACGTGTGAACTTGAAAGCATAATTGTGACAAAAGGTTAGAAGATTTGGAGGCCACCACTCTTCTTTTTGGGTTGCCCCAATGGTCAACTCTAGGCATAATGTTTGCAATTGACAGTCCGCATATCTTTATAACATATGGTTTGGAATGGATGGGGGTGTGTATGCGTATGGAAGTACAGGTGAAGTTAGGGTATGGCTTTTTTTTAGGGAAGGCTTCTGAAAGAGCAATTAGGGATGGACTGATATGGAAGGACCCGATGTGGCAGACGGCGGCTGGAGATGAGCAGTTGCCCTTCGAGGGTGCTGCAGATAAGGGGGCGATGATGTCAGAGTTCTCATAGAGTTTGTTCTTTGCATTCTCATACATGAGCAGCAATAGGAGTTTCTTCTTCGTTGGAACATTATGGAAACTGAATGAATTTGTTAATGCAATAAAACTCATCTGACTGGTACAAATGCTTTTAAATTTAGGTTGGTCAGCTGCTTCTCTTTTGCAGAAAATTTGGGCGATAGGTAGACAATTATTTAGGACCAGATTTTTCCATAGAGTTCCACAAGTGGAACATATTCAGCTAGGCAATCTACTCTGTTGTTGCTATCAAAGCAATGTAAGGCGTATAGGGACTAGGGCTCATGAAGCAATGTTGCTCCGGTGATATGCCAATTGGGTTTTAGAAAAATATTTTTCTTCTTTAGGAAAATTGGTCTTTTGTGCCTCAATACAACATTTCCACTTTTGGGCATTAATGTTGTTTCCAAATAACACCATGTGTGAACAAAAGGTTAGAAAATTTGGAGGCCACCACTGGGTCAAAGCATAGAGGTGGGGTACACATTTTATGTCAGTGACACATGGTGCTTAGTGGGTGCTTTCTAGAGACATTTCTTTTGTAGTTTGAAAAATATTTTTCTTTTTATATTTTTGATAATTTTTCCCGAAACGCATTAATGTTAAGCCTTGAATACAAAATTTTAGCCTCAACAGAAAGTTATAGAAAAAAAAATGATAGAAAAAAAAGTAAAATTTTCAAAGATTAGATGCTTATTGGTGCTTAATCATGCAAAAACGCCCCACCCTCCATGCTTTGACCCCACTTCTTCTATTTACATTGTTCGAATGGTCAACCCTAGCATAACGTTTGCAATTGAAGGTTGGCATATCTTTATAACATATGGTTTGCAATGGATGGGGTGTGTATGCATATGGAAGCACGTATAAAAAAGGATGTTAAGGTATGGCTATCCACTCTAGGCAATCCACTCATTGTTGCCATCACACAATGTAACATGAATATAGACCAGGCTCAAATGTTGTCCGATGATATGCTTTGCCGAGGGTATATTTATTACATAAGATTTAGAAAGTTAAAGGCCTAAGGGGTCAAGAAGGCACAACCATGGTTCGATGCAAAGCGATCGAAATTAGAAGGTAAGCCTTTCTGTTTTTGTGCAAGCCCATTTGTTTACATGGCGAAGCTGGCATTCTTAGACTGTATAAAGCTGGAGTTTGGAGGCGCCCTACACATCAAAGGTGAGCTTGTGTTTTTGTGTTCCGCATTATTCTTCATTGTTAGCAAAGCATAGCACTGTATATGAGGAGGGACGCGAGGAGGGCTGGCCGCCATAGTAGAAATGCTCAAGGCGACTCTGGTTCGTGGAAATCCATCGGGAGGGGCGGTGCACATGCTCTTGAGGAAGAGCCTGCAGGCCTGTTAGATGTTAGTGTGACTTTGGGCATGGCTGGAGTGGATGCACCAGCTGAGTTCTATGAGATGCTTGTTGAGTTATGTGAGGACTGCCATGTAGGTGTTGTTGCAATAGAGAGGGAAAGTGCTCTAGATGACTTACATTTCCAATGCATCTTCAGGCTTTGCTTGTAAATTTAGCCATAAAGAGGAGGTTTGGCTGGGGGTCTAAGAAGCCCGTTGGTGTTGTTCTTGTGTGTAAAGCATTGAAGAACACTAGGTTGCATTGCTTCGAGGATCTAATTGCTTATTGCATGAAGAACATATGAACCTGGCAATGGCCCTTCTCATTAGGGAGTTAAGGAGGATTGACGCCATGGCAAGGAGGCACAACGCTGTCATGAACAATAATTAGGTGATCATTTGCATTCCTATTTTCTTGTGCTGTTTTTTGATTGCCGATTTTTGGCATTGTGGAAACTGATAAAACCATAAACAATTCCTCATTTTTCCTTGGAAACAGTGTGCATATGTGCTTTGGAGAAAAGAAGTTTGTGGTCATCTCAGATAAAACCAAGATTCTTTGTGTTCTTGTTACTCATTGTTTGCATAATGTAAAACGTAAAATTAAAAAAAATGGATGGGAAAATGCATTGGTGTCTGTGTGCTTGAGCATATGCATGGGATCTGCCCCTGCTTGGAGCTACACAATGCGCAGGGGGTTTGAATCCTCTAGTCTGTTTCTTCATTCCATTTTTTTGCGGTCTTAAAGAATGCTTGGGGCGATTGGTGTATGGAGGTGAAGGCATGAGGCCACCGCTCCCACCGAAGTTTGCTATGGGCTTGCTTGCTTTTTGTACCAGGGGAAGTTTGTTGCACACACCTCTCTATTCTAATTTGGCGGTATTATCCTCTCCCTCGCTTTAGTGCAATAGGGTGTGGCATGCTTTAGAATACGACCTTGCTATTTTAAAGTCAAACCCAACATTGGAATCCTTTCCAATGGTTGTCAAATGCCCTTAAGAATAGGGCCACATCAGCTCCCTATGAGGTGTAGGAATGGGATCATACTAGAGGGAATATCCCTCAGAATATTCTCGCATCTGATGGCCGGGAATTCACTAGAGCGCCCATCAGCAATAAGGTAGAACAATATGCCAGTTGGTTTTTAGAAAAAATACTTTTCTTCTCTAGGAAAATTGGTCTTTTATGCCTAAATACAACATTTCCACTTTTGGGCATTAATGTTGTTTCCAAATAATACAACATGTGTGAACAAAAGGTTAGAAAGTTTAGAGGCCACCTCTGGGTCAAAGCATAGAGGTATTGACACTAGAAGATGAGTCCTTGAAATCCCCTGGAAGCAGCTTTCCCTAAAACTCTTCTAGAGAAGGCCCTGATGATGCACAATCAACTCCCCCATTCTAGAACTTTGAATTGGCTTTGCCGATAGACTTAAAACGTCACCATTATCCTGGAGACCAAGTTTCCTGGCATCAAAAGATCACCCATTCTCCAAGAATCATCAAAAGAGCTCATGTCCAATATGCTCGTAGTCAATTGGCTAATGTCCAACATGCTCGTAGTCAATTGGCCTTGGTGTGGTGACTGCATGATATTGTCTAGTCGTGCTATCTTGTCATTGCTTGCTTTCTTGCCAAATAGAGGTCATTTTAACTTCCTAAAAACCTTTTTTCTAGAAACCAACTGATGTTTATCTAACCACTAGTAGCCATCTTATATTTTTGTCAAATAATAGCAATTTTGTAGTAGAATGAGTTTTACTTCTCTATAATCATTTATTTTCATTGTAGTACCTTTATCAAGATGGTTTGTTACTTGACTCGCCTAAAAGAGCAACTTGCTTGGTATCCCAGTGGGTATTCATGTTTCAACTTCTGATGCTTGGGATGTTATAATCGAGGGGTTGCGGAGGCACCTTTTTTGGTGGGATACGGCTAAGCTATCTATGCCTGGAAGGGTAACAGTTGCTAAGCATGTCTTAAGCAACACACATGTCTATATGGCTTCTGCCATTCTTGCTTCCCACTCAAAGTTTCAGGAGATTGTGGGTGTTGTTAGAAACTTTATCTGGGGTGGAAATGAAGCGAGGCGCTTTGCATGGTCTAAGTGTATAAAACCTAAGTCCGGTTTGGAGGTTTGGGCATGACAGATTTCCATTTGCAGAGTAAGGTTATGATCTCAAAATTCATTTGGCGGCTTCTCGAGGTAAGGATGATTCTCCGGGTTACGGCTTATTGCAATGTGCTCTTACCTATTGTATCCCTTTTGGTAAAGTCACACTCAAACCTCGTTCTTCCATGGAGTTTATTTTATGAGTTGCGGCCTTATCATAATGCTTCTCCATTCTTAAAGGGATTGTTAGATTCCCGGCACACACATCAAAACTTTATTTCACATCAGTCCAACCGCTTGTGTACAGCTTGAATGCACCTTGTTGGTGGATCCCTTTGGTAGACAATCAACGACTTTGCTTTACCAAAGCACCCATTGACTCAAAGACGTTGGAAAAGTGCTTTGGAATCTTAACTATTGCAAAGATGGTATGACTCGTGCCGATTCTTTGACATGGGAGGCTTTTCGTTAAAGTTTCTATTGGGGCGATGGGATAGAGTTCTTTGGCAAAAAGTTGCTGATTTTCTACTGACTATTCTCGCCACACCAAGAAGATATTTTGGTATGGGTTTGTCATGAAGAAATTAAGGAGTGCAAACTTGTGAACTCTATGTATCGCTTGTTGCTTGATAATCGATATTCTTCCTCCTCCGCCTAATAAGTGGTCTCTTCAACTTCCTTCTCTTCAATGGTAGAAGGTGTGGTCTTGGGCATGGGACAAGCTACTTCATCCTAAAGTGGCGCTTTTTGGTGGCGATTCTTCATAGGTGTCTCATGTTAATGTGCTTGTCCATAAGTTTAACCCTAGAATATCAAATCGTGTCCAAAGATGCAAGCGTGGATCCGAGACCATTGAGCATTTCTTTTCATGTGTGAACACCTTAGACGTGTATGGGACTTTGGTTGTTTTACCTTTTTCGTGTTTCACTAATAAGTCAACAACCGCTTTTTGGCAATTTACCCAAGTACTGGACAGAGTTACAAGGCCAGGCTTTTCATCTAGCAGCAGGATGGTTGCTTTGGACTATCTGGAAAAGATGAAGATTGGTAATCTTCAAAGGTCTGGATGTGGCAGATAATCGTGTTCTCCAAGAAGCTCAAGGTTACATTGTAAAGTCATTATCACTTTTTCTTCACTTGCCCTCGCAAGGGGCGATTGATTTTTGAGGAGTATTTGGATGTGCACTCTTATGCTTAGGCAGGTTGCTTCACTCGGTGGGTCTCTGCTTATCCGCTGAGATTTTATTCCTGTCTCTGCATTTATACTTGTATTTGACTCTTTGATTGAATAAAGTCTGACGTCCTTCAACAAAAAAAAAAAGAGCAACTTGCAAAACATAATAGGTTCTTTAAATTTGCAACTTTATTAAAGCTTCTACATTTTGCCACTCTCCTGCCCCCTTTATGGGTGCGTAGCTTGTATATCTTGTTGTTTAAGGATTGTACATAGCCAATTATTGTTTGTCCAATTGAGTAAAAGTTGTTGTAGTTTAAAATGCTTGTTGTGAAATTCACATATAGCCAATTATTGTTTGTCCAATTGAGTAAAAGTTTTTGTAGTTTAAAATGCTTGTTGTGAAATTCACATAATGCGATGTAGTGAACACTTGCTTAGCTTCATATTCATTTTGTGCAAAGAATATGATAATAAAGAGCTACCCATGTTGGATTATTAAAACGTTTCCCCTCATGTACATACTTTACCTGCACAACTTAAATTAGATACAGACTACATTATTGGCTTACATGTTACCTCCAAAAGTGCTAGCAAATGATGAAATAGACTTAAACTTTATGTACTATAATTATTTCAAATATTAATTCTCAAAAGGGTAGCAAATTTGGAAATCCTCTCTAAATAATTTTCATCTACTTCGAGTAAAATGCATGATCCAACTCTTATTTTGCCAATTGCCAAAATGTCTTGTTACATAATGGTATATTAATGGCATATTAATGCAAGGCTAGCAAAGTCTTACCTTTACAAGAAATTTATCGTGGCGGTCAAGGCCGCCGCGAGCATTTCTTTCGATCCAAATATGTGATATTGGAGGTCTGCAATAAGTTCCAGATTGTGTTAAGTTGGAGGCCTGCAATAAGTTCTAGGTCGTGTTAGTTGTTCTTCCCTGGATGTTAATATCTAGGATTCACATCTCATTGACACCATTACTCCTATTTGATTTGGGGCATCCTGTCAGAACCTAAAAGTTATGCTAAATTTTTGCTTTGTAGGATAGTTATGCAAACTGAAATCAATCTCCAATATCCCCATAATTTAATGGTCTGCAATTAAAGTTGTGATATCAATCTATTGAAAAATACCTTTATACTTTCAAAAGATAAGATAATTTATAGTTTCTATAGTGGCCGAATCGAGCTTGGTTATGGTGAGTGAGGGGCACTGCCAAATGCTAGCCTGTTCAGAATCAGCATATCAAGAACAAAATCGTTAATCGATCTGCAAAAAATAGTTTGTTCGGAAGCGTGCCAGCAACCGATCTTTGGTTTGGGCAATCCAAAGCAGATTGAAAAATGCAATATAGTCTATGGCGCCAAAAGGCTGAGAGAGGGAATTCCAAGTTCTTTCCATGCAATCTTTGGTGATCTATTTTCCAAAACCGCAGCGGATTTTACAGCTTTGATTGAAGGGAAGAACATAAAAATCAAGAACCATGCTCATTTTGCTTGCGTATTTCTTGTTGGAGGGTTTTATCGGCCTTTGAGGTTCTCTGGGCTAGCTTTTGCAATATATGCCAAATGATTCTCGCCTTTGCACTATATCAAGATGAATTCTGACCTTTGCACTATATATAAGATGATTCCGATGAGGATATATCCACCATAGCCAAGAAGATTCAAAGGATGTTAGGCCATTGCATAAATCGAAGGGAAAATCCAAAAACAAAAATGCGCAAACATTTTTTAGAAAAAAGCAAAGTTTCATTAAATATGGAATATACAAGGTAAGTTGGAATAATTTTAATGTAGGGTTGTTGGAGGGTAATGTATACCTCTATACTTATAGTATGTTACATATATTAAAAAGGGTTATATATACATGTGGGTGAAAATATTCTTACCCCAGTTTTTGGGATTCCATCGCAAAAAATTCCATCCCGCGGAATCACCAGGCCTTTGGGAACGGGTTCCGTTCCCGAGACCCGTTATCCGTACCTGACAGCTGTCAGGTACGTTCTGATCGATCCTAGCCATCGGTATGCTGGGATGATCCTGGCCGTCGAATCTACCTCCCCGTAGAATATCCAAATAACAATTCAAAATTTCCCCTGTTCAATCGAATTCTCCTGTTCTTCTGTGATCTTCCGTGATGTTTTGAGAGCGGTCTGCTCTGCCGTCTTCCTTCCATCCTGCCATAGCCGAAGCTGTGCAACGCTTCAACAGGGCCACTTGAACAGGGCGAAAAGGAGGTACATGGTGATGGAACAAGGGGAGCGAGCAGATTTGCATGAGGAGCAGATCCTTACCCCGGTAAGGCTTATTCTGCTATTTTTTTCCTTGTGATTTACAGCAGACTATAACAATCCCCTGTTTTCTTATGATTTACAGCAGGCTATGTGCTTTGTCGGCCTCTGCCCTGGCAATCTGCCGGATCTATTTGGCTGATGGCGAGAGACCCAATTATCCCTTCAGGAACATATCCAGCCTCTAATAATAGAATAGCATCTGCCTGTAGCTATAGTTTAGGGTAAAAACAAGCAGATCCGGCAGCATCTAGATTTTGTGATTTTTGAGTAAGATGCAAAGCAAAATAAAAATACAGCATGGATATATGCAGGCAAACTGCCATCGTCATATTATAGGCTGATCGAAATCCTTTTCTCTGGAGATTTTTATGCGAAGCTTTCTCACTAGTCAGGCTCTGTACCGAATTGGTAGAGAACAGCGGCAGAGGATGGAGTTCGTACTGTGCCTGAAACCGGCTCGAACTGAGTTGGACATGCTTTAGTTATTTTACCTTTGTCCAGATAATCTGGAGGTTTGCCTTGCGGTTTCAAAGAAATACTTGCAAGCAATTTTGATTTGCCCTGTTTCGAGATGCGCCAAATTCCTGATTAAGCCCATGAATTGATACAGATGAGAAAGTAAGCCTGTTTATTTTTTTTGTCTACCGGTTTGTCCCAGGGCTCTGGTGAGGCCGATCTGGCCTGGAGGTTCGAATCATCCAGAACATCCTTCATTTCTTATTGCCGGAACAGGGTTATGTATGCTTAGCTAAACCATGCTGAACCACTTTCTATGGAATCAGAGGAAATTTATCTTGAACCATTTTCTATGGAATCAAATGAAAATTTGGGATTGAACCATGGTAATGTTTCCTCCCTGTGGCCTGGCCTGTAGACAGATAGGTCCTGAGCGATTTGAAATTCCATGGTGATTCCACGGGAAGGAATATTATGGTATGTGATTCCACGGGAAGGAATATTATGGTATGTGATTCTACGGGTTAGAATATTATGGTACGCGGTGATTCCACGGGTTAGAATATCACGGTATGTGATTCCATCTGGCGGAATTACAAGTTGTTGGTGATTCCACTCGGCAGTATTTCACGAGGTGATTCCACCGGGCGGAATTTTACGGACGTGATTCCGCCGGGGGGTATTTCACCATGGTGATTCCACCTGGCGGGATATCAAGGTGATTCCGTCTGGTGGAATAGCAAGGTTGTGATTCCGTCTGGCGGAATAACATGATTGTGATTCCATCTCGCGGAATAAATAATACGGTTGTGATTCCGTCTGGTGGAATACATGAGCGGTGATTCCATCTCGAAGAATCGTAAATTGGTGATTCCATCTGGCGGAATAGCAAAGTTGTGATTCCACCGGAAGGTATAAATGACCTGAAAGCGACCCTGTCAGGTACGGATAACGGGGGCTCTGGTACAGATAACGGGGTCTTCGGCCTGGTGATTCCGCGGGATGAAATTTTTTGCGATGGAATCACAAAAACCGGGATAAAAATATTTTCACCCTATACATGTTGCAGGAGAAAGTTATGTATACCGTATATGTCACTATATACATATGTATGCAGATATGTGTACATGATACTCAAATATATAACCAATCAATGTATGGTTGCTGCAGGGTTATCCTAAATTGGAAGGGTTCCAATGAAAGGGCCCTATATAATGCTATGCCTATACCATTTTATACATCTATCTATCTTTAATATATAGAATACATATACATAAGTATCAACCATGCATAAGGCACTTGCTTACCATATGCCATTATAGCCCCCGCTATGTCATTCGTTCCAACATCTGCAACAAGAAGAAGAGGATGGAAATATATTATGAGTTATACATGACCAGACTTTCTGAACCACAAGCATACTATGGATGGTGTATCTTTTCAATGATATATCATGAACCACAATTTGTTTACTCACATAATAGGAAGACATCTTGCATGGTTGGAAAAGGTCATTTGTGGATTCATGTCATCAAATCTTCTAAATGGCATTTAATATGGATCTAATGCTAATTACATTCTGTCATATAATAGAGTGTCAGCTATATTTGAAGCTAAATGGAATGATCAGGTATCTTTGTTGGAGTTATATAGCCTAAATACAGATGAAGGTTGCATTTCGATAGAGCTTAAATGGCGCAACGGCCCTATTTCATGCTAAATGAATTCAGGGAACTAGTTAAATGGCGCACATGCTCCATTTAGCTTAATGGCGAAGAAAGTGATTCCATTGAATTTTGGCTCCATTTAAGCTAAATGGAGCTTATGCCCATTCTGATGGTAATTTCAGCTTGAAATGGGGTCGCCGCACCATTTAAAGCTCCATTTGAACTCAACTTTCAGCTTTATTTAAGCTACATTGTAACTCAAAAAACCTGGATCAAGATGGGCCAGATCTTTTATTTATATTATTATATCTAATCGATATCAGTTCAATTGTATACTACCAATGCACATTGAAATCACAGCATTCTATCATTCAATCAAATATTAAAATCTACACCACTAACCTAAGATGTAGTAGCATAATGAAGTTGCCAATATATCCACAAGTCGATTCGACAAATACAACAATTTCAACAAGATCTACAGGCGCCTAAGATAAACTCAATGTAAGCACAAATGCAAACTCAACGAGATCAATTTTCATCTAATTTACCAAGATCAACATAATGTGGAGGCGGCAGAGGCGACGGAGGTAGGCCCAAGAATAAAAGCCAAATAGCATCCTTCCCGAAGGAATTGTACAGTCCACATCGAAGGGTTTTTGAATTTTGAACGGGGAATATTGGAGGGAATTCATATTTTGAATTTTAAATTCACGGGCGGCATTTTTGGAGAAAAATTTTAAATATGGAGGGAGATTTAAAATTCAAATTTCAAAGTGCAAAAAGCGGGGCCTGGATTTTATTCGTTTCTTTCTCCTCCTCCACCATTCCCTCCCCACTCCCCGTCCCTCCTCCGCTATTACATTTGCATCTACCTCATCCCCTCCATCGCCTTCCGACTCCTATAGTGCTTCCTCCTCTAGCGCCTCTTCTAAGATCGGATTTTATGCATTTCTTCTCCTCCTCCACCATCCACCCCCCTCCCCTCTCCCCTGCTCCTCCTCCTCCTCCACTGTTATACTTGCATCTACCTCGTCCTCTCCATCGCCTTCCGACTCCTCTAATGTTTCCTCCTCTAGCTAAAATGAAACTAGTACAGATGACCTCAACAACTTGCAAGGACAGGTTGTATTTCAAATAATAAATTAGGCAAGCTTACCATCATAAACCTAAATTCTTAAATGAAGTTAAAAAAATACCTTCAGAAGTTTTAGCCACAAAATCAGTATCTAACATGGTATCAGAGTCAAGGTTGGCTAGTCCATGATCCCAACAGTTGGCAACATGATGGTACACAGGACAGAACTAATTCAACCAAACTATCTCCGCTCGAATTTGGTTAGCCTCTCAAGATTAGAAACCTCCCCAATTTTCCTATGTGGAAAACTCCCCATCTTTCCATGGAAGCTTGGGGAGGTTTTCATTTGTGAAAGTTGGGGTGGTTTCCACCTAAATTATAAATTTTTGATCTACGAGATCCACTCCTCATAAATATACAATAATTTAATATCAACGGCGAGATGAGATTGCCCCTTTTCCTAATTTCGTAGATGGATTTCTATTGGGGCTGTTGGCGTTCCTTTTTCGTAGCAGCAGAAGCGCGAAAAGCTCTATTAGCGCCTTCCTGAAGCAATTTTTGCAATCAGCAAAAGCTTGAAAGGGGCAACTGCAGGTGTATGCTAGATATTTGCTGATGGATGGCAGATTTTTGCAAAGAGGAGTCTAAAGTTTGACTATAGCTCAGTCTGCTGAGTTTGATCGGGGTACTCTGGAACCATACTTGCATGCGAATTTTAGTGCCGAAGAAAAGGGTGAACAGGTGCCTCCTGCTGACGGATCTAAGGGGCAGCCCAACAAAGAAATATTCCTATTGCTGCCTCTGAGGCCCTTAAGCCTCAAGATTCATCCAAGCCTAAGTCTTCTTGACTTCTCTTGTCAGAAACTTCGTTCCACTATGTAGTTCTTTAATCAAATGATGTCGTCGATTCGCGTAGCGAATCGCCATTCTTGCTCAAGACGAGCATGCATGCATTGCATGCGTTGCATGCATGCATCGCATGCGTTTTGGGCCGTTCTTCAGGTTGGGCGTTTGCTACTTATTGCGGAGTTCTTCATCGGCGTTTCATCCAGCTTCCTCTTCTCTCAAATACCTTATTCTCTTTGAATTGTTTCCGGCGGGGGGAGGGCTTCTTCACCTTTGGTTTGGCTAATTGGCGTTGCTTTCTGTTTGTCCTTTCCGGCCTTTAGCCTTCATCCCCGTGACCTTAGGTCCCTCGATCCTAGTTTGTTAAGGAAGTCCTTTGGTATTCGAGCGCTTTGTTGGTTTCATGCGAGTCGCGATGCAAATATGTCGTCGATTCGCGTAGCGAATCGCCATTCTTCTTTAGGCGACATGCATGCATTGCATCGCGTTGCATGCATGCATCGCGATGCGTTTTTTGGGCCGTTCTTCAGGTTGGGCGTTTGCTACTTATTGCGGAGTTCTTCATCGACGTTTCATACGGCGCTTCCTCTTCTCTCAGCAGTACCTTATTCTCTTTGAACCCACCCTCCCCCCCTTCTTTGTTTTTTATATTTTGTACAAGTTCTTTTTATCATGTTTTTCCACCCGGTGGGTGATGCTTTTTTTTCCACCTATTGGGTGATGCTATTCTTTGGTATGTTTCTCGTTTGTTGTGTTGGTGATGTGCGGTGTGTTGGGTGGCGGCCATCCGCTTTGACTTCTCCATGCGGGGTTTTTGGGAGCGATTCTATGCCTTACGTTTGTCTAAGCCCCTTGCCGAAGGCTTATCACTAGGGTTTTTCCTCGAAAACCCGAAAGGGCGGGGTTTTTTAATCCCGGTGATAAGCTTTCGGCAGGTACATCAGCCACTCATCTATTAGCATTGTATTTGTTTTTGGGGTCCAAATGATATAATTGGATTTTCCCTTTATTTTTTGTGGGTAGTTCGCATGTGTGCGGCTATCCACTGTCCACCATTGTAGAAATCTGCTGAGATGAATGAGAAGCCTATCTAGGGGCGCTTTGTTGGTTTCATGCGAGTCGCAGTGCAAGAATTACAATTTCATAAGCTTGTTACCGGTAGACATACCTTGTTATGATTTTCACATTATTTTGCTACGGTTTTGAAATCGTGAATAATCTAGGTAGATGTGAATTTTGGCACTCTTATATTTAGGCAAATTGCTTCACTTGGTGGGTCTCTGCTTATTCCCTGAGATTTTATTCCTTTCTTTGTACTTATACTTGTATTTGCCTCTTTGATTAAATAAAGTCTGACGTCCTTCAACAAAAAAGAAAAGAAAAATGAAAGCACATGGTAGCATGACTATGAAGAACTATTGCATACAAACTTAACACATTAAGAATTAGATCAATTGCATAGGAAGAGAAATAAAGATAGTAATTTTTATGTCATGCCATATTGACCCCATTCATGAGGATATATGATGTACCCCCCAAGTACTCAACACAAAAATCTCTTAATTGCTAACTCAATACTACCAAGATGCATAAATCTCGTTAAAGCATGTATTATCGTTTTTGGGCCCTTGGATCGTGGCACATTAGGTAGCATATTCCCCCTCCATAGATCCTCTTCACCCATCTAGGGTCTTTCTCGAGTCAAATTGACCCTTGTTGACCCGATTTTAAAGGGGCACTACGAAACCATCAACCATTGGTTAAAATAGTATTCTGGCATTTGTATAGTAAAGTGTCACGGTAATACAGTCCAATACTTTATAAGTGAAACCATGACATGAGCCTGGGGAATCGAACCCCAGTTCCAATCCAATGCTCAAGTACGGGCACACCAAAGAACATAGAAAAAACACATCATATCTTACAGTATGGATGGAGTCGAGTCCATCAAAGATAAGAAA
This sequence comes from Isoetes taiwanensis, assembly GCA_021234155.1. Taxonomy (NCBI): domain Eukaryota; kingdom Viridiplantae; phylum Streptophyta; class Lycopodiopsida; order Isoetales; family Isoetaceae; genus Isoetes; species Isoetes taiwanensis. The sequence continues at coordinate 286,678 of JAJEKV010000334.1, read as the reverse complement.
AAAATATGTTTCAAACAAAATGTGCAAAGATAAGAAAAAATATGTTTCAAACAAAATAGGCCTAGCAGTAAGTACCTCCTTACAGATTTGTATTTGCACCAAACACCAAGAACCAGAGGCAACAGTCTCCTGCAGAAAAAATCAATGGACTCAAATAATCATGGATTCTAAGATCCGAATGAGAATTCTAAGAACAGAAGAATAAGCAAGGGCAGCATGCCTGCTTAGAATCCGACAGAAAATCCTGAAGGAAAAAGTAGAATCGTTCGAAAATTCAATGCCCTAAGATGGTTTAGGATGTTGTGCAGATCGTCGGACCATCCGCCATCGCTAGCCCTCCTCTAAAATCTTCATAAATCTCTTAGTTGCTTACCACGTAAATTGGCTACTGGCAGAAAAGAAAAGAAAAAAACAAATATGTCTACCGGATCTTGCTTGCTTGCAAAGATCTGCTCACCTATTCTTCCTTCGGCCAGGCCAGACAAAAGCAAGACAGAATATGGGTAGAATCGACTTAGGGAAGAACACAGTGTTATGGCCTTATACCTCTAAGACCTAGTTACATGACCCACGATTAGGGGAGTCAACTCCAATTAGCGAAAACCCAAATGATGCCTTGACCCAACTTAAACCTCAACCCGATGATGCTTGAAAAGCAAGGAAGGCGTAATCGGAGAAAAGCCGAGATAGAAATCTTTTGCAACCGCACCACACGCCCATCCATCCACCCTAAGTGCAACCACACCACGATCCCACCCACGAAAAGAAAAACCACGAACCTTCTCCAACGCAAATCCACGCCGGTTTCAAACAAAACCCGATGCCACCATCATCAAAATACGTATTTCAATACGAATACCACATTTAAGCTTCCACAATCTTATGTTTATTATTAGCAGGGTTGCCTAACCCCCCTGCCCGATTTCCTGCATTCCTAGCTATGCCACGTGTCGTGCCACGTCAGCTGTTTTTAATCTCAACCGTTAGATCTAATAATTTATGAATCGACGGTTATTAAAAATAGAAAACCCAATAATTCCTTCCGCAGGTCGTGGCCCTAACCATTCCGACCCAGGCATGTTGCCTTCAAATCCTTCCAATCTGGCAAACTAGAATCCTTCCTTCGACCCGCCGGAATGGCAAGTTTGTCTCACCATTATCAGCCTCAACACAAGGGCTTTAACCATGTTTGCACTTCGCAACTGTCCTTTACCCATTTCCCTCGCTCTTTGCCAGATTTATTTTGAACACATGTCGTCTTCTCCGCACTTGGGCGCCCCAGATCAACAACAAATGCCTGCTAATCCGTCTCCAAAAGTCCGACCTCGAGCTCTTTACATCCAGTATTTTTTCCTTTTTCTCTTCGGCTCTCCTGAAAGATGTCTAAATATCGAATCTTCTGGTAAGAATCCTGCTGGTTTATGGATTTTCGAAGCTCCTTCTTGCAAATGCTCTGTTGCGAAATGTTTGCTTTATTGCTTTTTGAAGAGCTCTTTCTTACAAATTCTCTTTAAAAGTGAGATGCCCATTTATCTTTTGAAAGATCCAGCTCATTCATGTTTGAAAGATCCGTAATAAGCTTTCTCTTTTAAAGCTTGCATGGTCATGGTGATCTTTTGAAGATCAGTAGGAAGCTTTTTATGGCCTGAAGCTACTGAGCTTGTCATCTTTAAGCCCATTAAAGCTTTTCTACTTCCCTACTAGTATAGAAAGGTGTTTATGCTCTAAATGGCTGCTTGTGGCTTGGGTGCCAAGCTTAGAATTTTCGACATTGTCATTGAGCATTAGATGGGCCCTTCACAATACAAAGACCTTGGATTTTCTAGTTCATGCTTATAACATTGCATGAAAGTTAAGCAGAGCAGTGAAGACCAAGCATATCGGAATCAACCTAGCCCAATGGAAGTTCTTGGACCCTCAAATATTAGAAGGAAGCATAAAATGGCTGCTAGATTTAGGTCAAGGATCTTGATAGCTTGGAGCGGGGATTGTGCAAGCTTTTAGCTAGAGAGCTATACATGGTTATGAAGAATGTCGAGATGCTGGTACAAGATTGGTATTCCGAGGATTGGATGCTCAAGGCCATGTTAAGGGCGGAACAAATGGCTTCATCTAGGTCTTTGTCGGTGTTATGAACAAAGACTAGTGCATTTACTTCTTGAGGTTGTAGCTTCTATAAATGCCCCATGCAAGACATCCCATATTGGATGATAGATAGAACAGATGACTTTTGTAAAGATCCTTCCTTTTCAAAAGCATTAGAGCAGGATAATGAAAGGCTGTTGGAAAAGCTAAGAAAGACCAGGCATAAGCTCATCTATAAAACGTTCTGGATAAATGGAAAATACAGGAAGTTCAGCATTTCTAGTCATCTACTATAGAGCTTGAGGCAGAGACTTCAAAGGATGATAACCAGGCCAGAATCTATCTTTCAAGTGATCTAAAATGAATTACATCAAATGTTAACACTTTACTGCGATCTGGAAGCTTTGGAGTTGTCCACAAAGCAAGCTGGCTTGGATTAGCAGTTGTAGTGAAGGTAGTCTCAATGGAAAAGGAGACTGATTTTTGAACGAGGCACTCAATGATGAGACTTGAAAGATCGGTAAATTGTGCAGGCTCTTCTACCTTTAGTGGCTAGAGAGAGTGCCATCTATGGACGAGTTGGGTCAAAGCCTTGGTCATAGAAACCCTTTTGCATTTACTACATCTGTATATATCATGCTTCAAATCGCTGAAGGGTTGGAATTTCTTCGTCAACAAGGTATTGCCCACAGAGATCTGAACCTTGCTAATGTTTTGATGGTTCCTACAAAGGGCCTTGACTGGGAAGAAGGTTTTATAAGAGTAAAGCTCTCAGACTATGGACTGCCTAAAACAAAACTCTGGGATCCGTAAATGGAGCTTTGGGACATTCAAGGTCACAAGTATTGGAGAGCACCAGAAGTTTTTGGACTCCCGAGAGAAGTTAGAGATGAAAATGCAGAAACGTTGTTCAGCCACAAGGTAGATGTTTACAGTTTTGCGATGGTCTGTTACGAGGTATTGACTACCACAGAGCCGTTTCAAGATGTATCAGACAATATAAAACTCTTCAGGATTATAGGAATGTAGGGCAGGAGACTAGAGCTCCCTGTTAATTGTCCTCTCTATTTAGCCACATTCATAAAAATGTGCTGGCATCAACATCCAGACATGAGACCATCATCTTCACAAGTATGCTGTATGCTTAGGAGCTTTAAGTGTTTAGTAATGAGAAGCTCTGTCACCGAAGCATCCATAGAAGAGACTATCACAGCATCAGACATTGGCAATCTCTTCAAAAAAGTGGGTTTTAAGTTTTTTATAGAAGTCCTAAAATCCTATTCCATACCTGTGCAAAGTTCAATTGAAGAAGTTAGAAAAGAACCTGGCTTCTGTGAAGTGGCAATATTAGTAGCAGATCTCTCTGCAAATTAGATTGGACCTAATCATGATTTTGATCATGCAGCATATTGGTACAAAGAAGCAGCAGTGGAAGCTTGGAATGTATTATGAGACAGGGCTAGGGGTTCCAAAGGATGAATGTCAGGTTTGATCTTTATAAGTTGGCAACAGAACAGGGCTATCCTACTGCAGAGGTAGAACTAGAACGTTGTCACAGCTACGGTTACGGAGTTCAACAAAGTACACATAATGCTTTGATCTACTGGGAAAGAGCCTCTGCTAAACAATGCAGTACAAGTGAGCCTCTACATTATATTGAATTACTTATCAGAGTGCTGCTAGAAGCTCCATATGAGAAAGATTGCAACTGGGATTGTGCCAGGTTAAAAGAACTGGTCGCGAAGAGAGGGTTAGCAGACAGCTTATTGCAGGACCTGCCTTCAGAAATGTGGAGTCTTTGACCTGTGCTTTGGGAGATCCCCATTTGGATCATTTCAAACAGGATTGGATCAAGAAAATCCTTGAAAAATTAGCCTTGAAAGATGATATTCACCTTGCTATTCATTAAAGACGAAATCTCAGTTTGTAAACATAATACCAATGTCAAAAGGGTCAAAGTCTACCTTTGTTATTTAGGACTGCTTTTTGACTGAGAATTTTGTGCATGTTGAAATCCGATAAGGCCATTTTCACAATTGTCATTGTCAACATCCCAGTTTTTTGATATTGAACATTGCAATGAAATATTATATTAGCAAGTTGGCAGGTCGTGGCTATTTTGCAATTAAAATTTGGGTATGGGCTCCATTCTCCCCAATATTTCGTTTCATTGATTGTTAGAAGAGGTTAACCACTATTGAGTAGCATATACTCTTCCAAACAGCCATGTCATTCTATTTAAGTTCATTAACCTTGGTTTTGTCACACGACAGCTAAAATGAGAACAAGGTCTACTACGATTGGCATCAATGGCAATGAAAACAAGGTCTACTACGATTGGCATCAATGGCAATTGAATTGGGATGAGCTTGAAGGCGAGTCATATGGGGTAACTTTTGGTAGCATCGAAGAAGGGTTAACCACCCTTGCGGCCAAGCAAGGGGTGGTTAATGACCAAGCCAGGTGGTTAACCCTTTAACCTAAGCAGGGCGGTCGATCAAGAACTCCAAGCCTCCGGATTAGATATTCCATACCGCACCTAGCCTCGCGTTTATCATCCCCTAGCTTTGGTTTATCATCGTCCGAGCACGGTTTTATCATCCCTTAGACTGGTTTATCACTATCCGGCTAAAAACCAAGGCAGAGCTACTTGTTTCGAAATGAATCCAAGGCATCTCAACTTGTTTCTCACCTCAATCCGGACGACTAATCCCATTCCCTTATCACCAGGGTTCAAACAGACGGCCATGATCAACCGGATCAAAAGGCCTGTAGGTTAAGGATTGCAGCATTTCTTTGGACCCTCCAAGATGGCTTGTTTGTTACCCCCACCCGATGGCGGCGTTTACCATCTTAATCAGCTCTTCTACCTTCATTCTAATGTTTCCTATCTTTTGCCTCAAGCCCGCATTTCCGCTAGTAGAAAAATACTATTTTTGATTGCGCACACATTATTGCTAACTCAATACTACCAAGATGCCTAAATCTTGTGCGGCACTGCCGCGGATGTAGCCCCTTTCACGTTCAATTCAATACATGAAATTCAATGATCGAGTGCATGGGCACGAGTCCATGCAACCCGAGGCAATGGGTTCATGGCCATACGACCATGGGTGTCAAAGAGAGAAATCTCCTATAGGCGAATTTCTTTGCGAACCAAAAATTTCTCGTGACGATTTTGTTCGTACAATCGTACAAAAAAGTGCCATTTTGAATTGCATCGGAGGAACTAAATAAAATGGAACAAAAATGACAATCTCGATTATATATATGCCTAGATTTTATGCCATAAATATCTTAGGTTTAAGGTGACTACACGAAATTCTGGTCTACTGTCATGTCCATTCTTTGTTACTCGATGTGGCAGCTGGCCACATTTTCAAGCTGCAAGTGATTATGAATACACTTCCAGTTTGCGCCTTTCTTATTTTGCTTCAGAGAATGTTACAAATTTTTTGCGGCTTCCCAGAGACAAGCTTGGGTCTGATGACACAAGCTTCTTCCCCTGTGGCTTGAGATAGAAGTTTAATATTTGAACCATCATTTGTTGTCACAGTAGCATCTTCTTCTAATCTCTCTGCACTGCGGGATCTTACTTCACAAGCTTCTTCTGTGGCTGGAAACAGATGTTCAATATTTGCCTCATTGGTTGCTGCCAACAACTTCTGTGCTACACCTGATGATAACCAACAAAACTTCATGAGCCACAAGTCCTTAGCACCAGTTCTTTGTTCTCCCTTGGCTGGTTTGTACCGGACAAAGGTATCATCTTTTCTCCATTCAAGTGGTATAGCCAATTTCATATCTGACCTGTAAGAAAAGAAATTAATCCGGAGCAAATTCATAGGAGGTCATGCTGCTACATTCATGCATAACATGGTAAACTTACCTATTTTCTGGTTTGCAACGCTCAAGACAAAATTCTGTGTATGTAGAAAGTAACTTCTCTAGTTTGTTCACAGTTCCAAGTAGCTTTTGTTCGATCACAACATTCCACACTTTTATAATTTGGATAACAGGATCTCTTTGCACATCTACAGTCCAAACTATGTAGAGCCCTAGGCATGATTTCACATTAATAACATCAGGAAACATTTCTGATTCTGGGAATTTGTGCTCTGGCCATTGACCATTTGAAAGCTGAAAAATTGCATGTAGTATGTTCTGTTTGATATGCAAAGATTTAATCCCAATAAGACTTGTTGTGAACTCCTGACTGAATAAAACCTGCAGCAACTCCAAGCATAAAGATGTTGTCCATGTCAAAGATTTCATTTAATGGGGAATACCTTCCAAATGGTCCTTTTGAAGGGTATAGGTAAATTCTGTAGCCGACCAACAGGTGGATTTTGACTGCCCTTTACTCTTTTGATCAATTTACATACTTCTTCATTCTGTGCCAAATCCATAAAGCATTCTCGTCGTATTGCATTTTCTATCAATTCTTTCCAGACACATTCTTTTTTGCACCTAAAGTGTTCGCATGCCCTACAATATACAAGCAGCTCCTGCAGTGCAACTCGCCCTCGGTCAACTAGAGGTGGTTTATGAATGCAAGTAAAAAGATATATTAAACCTGGCCCGAGTTATTGCAACATTTAGTCGCCGATAGTCTTCAAGAAAACCAATATTTCCCGAGCCATTGCTACGCACAGTTGAAACTAATATAACATCCTTTTCACGACCTTGAAATCCATCCACAGAGTTCACTTCCAATTTCAAGAGCTTGAAATGGAAAGCACGGAGGCGCCTCTCTACAGCTTTTACTTGGCCAGAGTATGGTGAGATGATGCCAACTTGAAGATCTTTACTTTCTGCTGCCCATTCTGACAAAAAGAAGCACAACACTCAATAAAAGCAGATAAAAGCTATCATCAATAACCTATACATTACCTTCTTCAAGTTTCCTAAGAATGTAGACCAATATCTCAACCTCTATTGGATTTTGCTTGCTATGCCCCTCATTATCCATCTCAACACCTACTACAGTATCAATAAATTTATATGGTCCATACATCAAGGACTGGAAGACATCATTTTTCTCCACATTAGGCCCATTTTGCAGTTTGCCATTGTAGAACTGGTTATTTGGAAACATGCATATAGCAGGATGCATTCTATACTGGATATTCAGCATATTAGTAGGATGCCCCAGAGCTTGCAGTCTCTGGAAAAGGCTCCTACCATATCCACAGGCCCTGGCTACCTGTATATAACAAAAGGGTTTAAAAATCTGAAAAAATGAACTAGACAGAAATGATGTTCCTTACATTACTGATTACAGTAGCTGGTAGCTGATGGTGATCACCAACCAGTACAAGCTGTCTCAACTGTTTGAGGCCCATGACAATTGTTGTTTGTGCCTCCACAAGTTGAGAAGCCTCATCGACGATTCCAACAGAAAATGGCAAAGAATCCTGTACAATCCATCTGCCTGAAGATGAGACTGTGCAGAACACCACTGAAGCCTGTTTCACAAGCTCCTTCTCCAACCACGAATGTGTTAACACTTTGGGAGTTGGAAAACAAACAAATTTCAGATTTTCACGCAGTAATCTGAGAAGTCTATGTAACTCGAGTGAAACTGGTTTATTGAATACAAAACCTGTGTCATAATTGGCAAGTTGTTGGAACCATGACCTTGCAACTGAATCAGAAACATTCTGCTTCATCTTTTGATGTATATTTGATAAGATGTCTTTAGCTGATAGTATGCCTGTGGATTTAAGGAACTTGCTTGGCAGATCAGAGCAAGCAATCTCAACATCCACCACCAGCGCTTGTCCCAAGAATTTTAACTTCTTTCTTACAAACTGAAGAAAGCTGACATGATTGTTACTGCTGCAGGCTAGGAACTGCTCATGCATTTCTTGTGCATTTTCTAGAAAGTCAAGCATGGACATAATCTTGTGCCTATAACCAAAGGTAGGATGAAGGATGTCCAGCAACCGTTTAACCCTATCTGGAAGAAATACATGTGACAGATCTTCAACAGGAAGTCTTTCTTTGTTTCCCAAAAGCAAAATGTCGCCTGATCGGACTGATTTCGATTGAAGAAATTTGTTAAGAACTTCACATATAGCAGTATTTGTTGGAGCAGACATAAGCACACGCTTCTTTATATTGCAAAATGCTTTTATCATCCCCACAAGCATAGTAGTCTTACCCGTGCCAGGCGGCCCCTGGACAAGCCTAACATATGGTCTCTCATTGTTAACAAGTCCAGAAACCGTATTTGAAATTGCATTCGTTTGAGAGTCATTGAGTTTGTAATCAGTAAGAGCAAGGACAGAATTCTCACAGTTAACATCTGCTTCAAAGCTGAATTGTTGCTGAATTTGTAAGCAAAAGGTTGTATATTAGAAAACTTTAACAAGCTATATGCATAAGATTATACATGCCATGCTAAATTGTTGCTTAATAAGTACACAAAACTTTATATTAAGAAAACCTTAATTAGCTATATGCATCTGAAACATTATGACAAGTATAGGTTTCACCTGTTTCTCTTCAGGATATAAAACTTCGTCGATGATCGGATTTGTTATCCCCGAAGGTAAACTCAAGGCTTGATGCAGGGCTTCCCATGTACGCAATGCAGTTGCCAAAGTAGTTAAATAAATAACATGCCATGTGCGAGTAGGACTTAGTAACTGTTTATACTCAATGCCATCAATGGGAGCATAAACATCAGCCCTCAATAACTTTGTGTCTTCTACCGCATCCTTACCATCTGCATGAATCTCTCCATGTAATAAAGCTAGAGTATAATGCTCTTTAAACTGCAGGAAGTCCGCTAGGTCGGTAGAGGCTGTTGTTGCCAGAAGAACTATATCATTTGGTTTAAGATTGCTTTTGCCTTCTACCTCCAACTTGAATTTTCGTAAGGGGCCCTTTTCTTTACCTGTTTTTTCTTGTAAACTTATCAATGTAATACATGGAGCATCAGCCAGTGCCTCTAGACCTTGTTTAAGTTGCGCTCGGGTCTCTTCGAGCAGCGGGTTTATGAAATAAGTTAGATAGTTCTTCATGGAAGGGAACTGCAAAGGAATTTTTTCAACCTGCAAGGTTTAACAACAGAGATGAGTAAAGTGGTGAAAATAGCACGTGGAGGTGAAGTTTGTACCTTGTTAGCAAACAGTTCATCATTCTGAATGTTTTCCAAAGACCAGCTCAACACTAAAGCGGCCAATGACGAATTTTGTTTATATTCTTGCACTGGTTGCGAAGTCTCAAATGTAACAGTTTCACCATCACCATGAACGTCGTCAATTTTTCTAAGAAATTCCTTAGATGGTTTCTGAACTATCACAGGAATATTCTCACCGTAGTTTCTAAAAACCCATAGTCTTCTATTATCCAGAGTATGCCAAGCATTTGCATGCCTTACAACACGAATTTTCGGGATTTCCTCTATTTTAATCACTCCAGATCTGAGGCGTTGAAGCAAGTCCTCCAATGTTCCGGATGATGCAGCTTTGAGAGCTTGGGAATACGTATTACCGGATGAAGCATTTATACACTTTCTGAAGAACCGGGGGATTGTGGCCTGAGAATACTTTATTTCGTTAGGATCCATCCATCTTACTGCTTCGTCCACGCATTTCCGACCTGTATCAGAAGAACTACTATTATTTTGAGCCATTGTAGATGAGTCCTTCCAAGCATGCTTTTTAAACCATGGATTCTCCGAATGAGTGCTGCCCATTTGGAAAGGCTGAGAGAATTCTGCACAAAGTGAGCTGAGAAATGTGCAGAATGTGGAAAGCTTTGTGGCTGGTCCGTTTTACTCAATTCCGGTGACTGTGGAGAGAAAGAAGTCTGAATTCTAGACGGCCTTCTAGACCGCCACCTCCGTTAAATGTAAATTCGAATCCTAATTTATTGCACGGATTTGTTAAAATTCATTTCGCGCTGGACTTTAATGGCTGCGGCAAATTCCCTATGGATTCAAGAATTTAAAGGGTAGCTTCAAATTTGTTGACCCTGAAAATAAGCCGCCCACAGTATGCAAATGGGATACTGGCACTTGGCACGGGTGGGCACTGGACCAAATATTTCCCAAGTGGCACAGGTGGGCACTAGACCAAACTTTAAATAAAAAAAAATCTATTTTCCATATAATTTAAGCTACCAGAGAAGGAGTATATATGGAACCTACCTCAATTTTGATCTGCAAACTTCTTGGGTAGTTTTTCCCATGCCAAAAATTCTTGGTTTTGAACAGAGATAAATGTGTCGGGTCATCGACGAAAATTCGCTGATGACTGGCGGTCAAACACTGATTCGCGACGACGCTTGGTTAAACGTCGGTCACCATCGGTCCACAACAGACTCTCCCATGTCAGATACGAATGTGGCATGATGTGGCCAACAATCTCGTCGACAACCGAAGAAATTCTGTTGTTGACCCACGGCTCTTGACACGCCGATATAGGTGCCTAGCTTGCATAAAACGTCTTGCAGATGTGTCCAATGACATAGTTCGTGATGTCGTTCAGCAACGTACTATCGTCGGTCACCAATAACTTCCAACACGTAGGTCTAGATCATCGTGGAATTGCTCGCATGATGAGGCTACCGATACGCCGATCGGCATAGGTGCTAACGCTACATGCTGACAAAACCAAAATTTTTTTTTTTTCTGTAAATTACTAGTATAGTACATGTTTAGGATAACATAACCAAGCTTACATGACCATACGGATCTAGTGGAGCAATGGAAGAAACTGTATAATATGCTTAGACACCATTGGGTTAGTTATAAGCATAGTATGGGCATAATAGGGATTGAACCATTGTATTGTGGCAATGGTATGTTAAAACTAATGGACGGGATGGCAATTACTGGAAATATGATATGGAAAACACAAAAGAACACAAATTCAGATTAGTTACCTCAAAGAATTCGATCTCTTTTGGCGATATCTCACGATCTACAAGGAGTTAGCAGATGATCGACCCCAATCCGGAAACTAGACTCTGAGAGCTTTCCAATGAGCCCTGGATCGCAATAATCTGAGTTATATTCGCTGAGATATGACCTTTTGAAGTTGGCCTTTTAGAAACTGCTATTTTTGGCTGGGATATTATCAAGCAGATTAGCTTGGCTTAATATAAGGATATCTTTCTTAGGGTATCAAATAAAGGTTAAAACTCCATAATAAGGTTATTTTGGGTGCATAACAATGGACCACACCCCCGAGCTACTAGGGAAAAACCATCATATCAAGGTCCTCCCCTTTTTAAAGATGCTTGACCTCAAGCATTAGTGTTGGCAACCTCGGTTTGTCAGAGGACCATTTTACGCCTAGCAACCTCAATCGTTAGAGGACCATTTTACACCATACACTTATCAATCGTTAGATAAGTGGTCTCAGTCATTAGGTATACAGGTAAGGTAAAGGTTAGGTTTTTAAGCTTAAGGTATAAAGAAGGTATTAAAGTTTATCTCAAAAGAATTTCAATTATAAGGTAAAGCAAGTAATGGACAATTAACTGTTGTTAACTTGCTCTTCCTGGTGAAGAGAAGTCTCATAACTCTGTAAAATATCTGGATACTCAAGAAGTTGTTGTGCGCTGAACCAAACTGCATCACTGGCTGGGTGAAACTTAAACTTCACTAGATACCTGCGATATGTTGACCTTCTTGTCTGATGATCCTGGTGAGCTAGTATTTTCTCTGGCTCTAAACTTTCTTCCTCCCCCTTAATAATTGGAGGATCAGAATTCTCCATTTATTGCAATACTTCAGGTGCAATTTCCTTGCCCTTATAAGGCTTAAGCAAAACCACATTAAAAACAGGATGCAAAGAAGTCCATTTCCCATATAAGCGCAATTTATAAGCATTTTCTCCAACTTTAGTTTCCACTTGGAATGGTCCATAGCTTAAAGCCAATTTGAGATACTTAAGTCCCATTTTTCTCAATCTCTTCTTATGCAAATGTATCCACACCCAATCTCCAGGTTTAAATTCAACTTTTCTCATGCGCTTGCTTAATCTTGACTTTAAAGCTAGATGACTTCTTTGAATTCTTTCCTTTACCTGTTCAAGCATTGTAGACATGTCCTGTGTCAATGCATCTGAGGCAGGAACTTGATTTGTAAGCTTTGCAATTGGGGTTTCCAAAGACCCACGATAAACAATCTCAAAAGGGGTTTTCTGTGTAACTGAATGCACAGTATTATTATAAGCAAATTCCAACAAATAAAGATAATCTTCCCACTGTGTCTTCCGATCAGCCACATATGCTCTCAGCATATCCTCAATAGTCCTATTCACAACTTCTGATTGGCCATCTGTCTGAGGATTGTAAGCAGTAGAGAACTTGAGAGTGGTTCCCAAATTCTTCATCAATGCTGACCAGAATTTACTACAAAACAGTTTATCTCTATCAGAAATAATAGCATTAGGAAGTCCATGCAACCTAAATATCTCTTTAAGAAATATCTTAGCGAAATTGTGGAGTCGTCATTGTTGCTCTACAAGGAATGAAATGTGCTTGCTTAGAAAGTCTATCAACAACCTGTCCAAATCTGATTATTCTTCTTCCGAGTGGAAGTAGGCAAGCCCTGTATAAAGTCCATAGTAATATGCTTCCATGGTTCCAATGGTATGGGCAATGGCTGAGGCACTCCTGCAGGTTTACCTGTGGATGACTTAACCTGTTGACAAACTGTACATTGCTCCACAAACTTTCGAACATCTCTATCCAACTTAGGCCAAAAGAATCTTCTTTTTATATTGGCTAGTGTAGCTTGCACCCCTCTATGTCCACTATAGGGAGGCTCATGAGATTCTTGAAGCATCAGCTGCCTAAATCCCTGAGTCACACATAAGCGATGCTTATAATAAAGGAAGCCACCTACCAACTGATAATCAGGAAATTGATAGTTATTTCCATGCATAAGAGCTGCATAAGGTGCTCTAAAAGTATTATCGGCAAAATACTGCTCCTTCATTGGATCCAAATCAGCTGTACGAGCAATGGAGATTGCATTCACAAAGGCTCTACTAAGAGCATCAGCTACTCTGTTCTCCTTTCCAGGCCTATATTCAAGCTGAATACCTTCAAAATCTTTAATTGTATCAATTAACTTCAACTGCCGAGCATTTATGATATCCTGGGTCTCAATATATTTCAAACTTTGCTGATCAAACCTGGCAATGAACTTTGTGCCCATAAGATAATGTCTCCAGCGCTTCAATGCATGCACTAGAGCAATAAGCTCTTTTTCATAAACACTATACTTCCTTTCATTATCCTTCAACATTCTACTAACATAAGCAATAGGATGACCATCTTGCATAAGCACAGCACCTATAGCATCCCCACTTGCATCAGAACATACAACAAAAGGTTTATTCCAATCAGTAAAAAGCTAGAACCGCTCACTAGCCATTATGGCCTTCAAATCTTGAAAAGCTTTTTCCGCTTGTTCATCCCAAACAAATGTAACATTTTTCCTCAAGAACCTATTTAATGGCAACGTAATTCTTGCAAAGTGCTCTACAAATCTTCTGTAATAACTACACAACCTGCATAAAAGGATCTTAAGCCTTTGAGATTAGTTGGTCTAGGCCAATCGAGAACTGCTTTGACCTTTTTCGGGATCCATCCGAATACCATCCTTGGAAATTACATGTCCAAGATAAACCACTTCATTCATGAAAAACCCGCTTTTGGATTCATTAACATACAAGTGTAATTCAAACATCGCTTGTAAATGTTATGCTCTTCAATATTCATGCTATACACGAGAATATCATCAAAGAACACAACCACGCATTTCCCTATTAGAGGAGCCAATATTCTCTGCATGAGTCCGCAAAAAAGTAGCAGAGCATTAGTCAATCCAAATGGCATAACACGAAATTCATAATGCTCAAAGGTAGTGCTAAATGCGCTTTTTTCGATATCCTCTGTTAAGCCCTTATTTGATGGTATCCCCATTTTAAGTCAATCTTCTGAAAACACAAAGCTCCTCTTAACTCATCAAAAAGATCATCACTGCACCGGAATTTATCTTTCACAAAGAGTTTGTTGAGAGCTCTATAGTCTACACACATTCTCAGTATCCCTTTATCTTTCTTCTTAATAAGAATTACCTGGAGTCTCGAAGGTGAACAACTAGGTTGAATAAGTTGCCTATCCAACATCTCATTGATTTGTCTTTCTAGTTCCTCTTTTTCAAAGTGACTTACTCGTAAGGAGCTCTCTTGGAGGCTTGGCATCGGTACCAAATTAATTGCATGATCTTCTCGGGCCGTGCGGTGAGGAAGATCTAATGTCTCTTCATCTTTAAAAATATTATCATACTGTCTTAGAAAATTATATAATTCAAGGCACATTATTTGGAGGCGGTGACTCTCTCAAATAAACAAAGTAAGCTTGAACAAATGATTTCATTGATTTCTTTATCTCGAAGGTGAGATAATAAAGGAGTACATCGTTCAAGTACATTGGCATGAATTTTAATTGACTTCCCATCAACAAAGATAGTCATACACTTATTCCTGTAATCTGGTATTGCTCCATACTGAATTCCATCCCATGCCAAGTATGATATCCACTGAACCCAAAGGTGCTACCATCATAGCTCTTGTCTCTTTGTACTCTCCTATCTGGATTAGTGCACAAACAAATTTATGACAAGATTCATGTGATCCATTCATTCCCCCTGTACCAATCGCGGATGAAGATTAGGTAAATCAAACATAGGAAGCTTCAACTTCTCCACCAAACTGCTAGAAATGAAATCATGTGTGGAACCATCGTCAAGAAGTATAACAGCTTCCCTGTTCAAAACATAGCCATTCACCTTGAACAACCAAAAAACTCTAAACTATTGGAGTTCCACTGCTAAGATGCTGCATATAGGAAATTTGCAATTTCCCCTTTCTTCAAATGTCTTCTTAGCTCGTTCCTCACTGGCCTTAGAACATTCGTTGTTCATCAACAAAAGCAACATGTGCCCTTGGGTTTGGTTTAGAAGGAGTACTCTTAATTGCAAAAACTTCGCATTAGATTGCTCTCTTGACCTGTCCAACTTTGTGGACATTGAGATTTAAAATGAGGTCCTCCACAAATAAAGCAACCTTGTTGAGGCCCTTCAGACTTCACATTCTTCTCATCAGGTTTCCATGGTCTTCTAGAGGTTCTGCTTCTTTGTTGACCTGATCTATCATTTTTCTTCCAATTCGATTTTCCCCTTTTTCCAAACTTACGCTCCCTGTCATCAGGCTTGAATCTCTTCCGAAATGATTTACTTTCTTCATCCCTGGATGCATACCAAACTATCCCATATATTGTACTTGCGAAGCTTAGGATTTAATCTTCGCTCTGCTGCATTGGCCTTGCGAACTGCTTCCTCCAGATCTGCAGGTTCTACAAAATCCAACTCTGCAAAGATGTCTTCTTTCAAGCCACTAATATACTTTCGAAGCAACTCTTTCTCATCTACAGTCTGAACTCCCAAGTTAGTGACCTGTGATGCCAAGAAATTGAACTTCGTGGTGTACTTACTTATCTCTTTGGTCGATTGCTTCAAAATATCCCATTCTCTCCTAAGTACCTGATGATAGTTAGAAGGTAAATACTTGGCTTCAAAAGCTCGTCTAAAAGCAGACCAAGTGTCTATCCTCGGCGCCATAGTTCTTCTTCCATGCCACCAATTCTGAGCTTCCTCATCCAACCATACATCCATGGCATGCATCTTTTCCTGTTCGTCGCATTAACTCGTTCAAAGTGCCTTTCAAAGATGCTAAGAAAATCGTGACCTTGGAAGGTTTCACATTCACACCTCCCCCTTAAAGAAAGGCAAATCCGCCTTCTCCAACCACTTTACCAGCCTAGGGTATCTCTGCGGCATCTTGCACAAGAGTTGCGGTAATGCTTCTTCCGGCTGGCGGCGGCGGCCGCTTCCGGATAAGGCTGGAGGGCAAGGGAGGCATCCGCATCGCCTCGCAACATGATTCCAAGAAGCTATAGCCTGCTTTTTGTCAAGATGGAATAGTGTAACCAAGGCCTTCAAAAAGAGTTGCCGCCTCTGGATAGATTCACCGACCATTCTGAGATCTGCAAACCCTAGTTGCCGTGCTACTCCAAGAAACTGCGGCAATGCTATTCCGTAAGAGAGCATGATCAAAGGGCTCTGAGGTATCATGAAGTGGCGGTACGCGGGCTCGATTGGTATATCTTGGGCATCAAAGCTTGGGTTTCCCATACTCACAGTGTGGCGTAATCACTGCTCTGATACCAATTGATATGCTCTGATACCAATTGATATGGAAAACACAAAAGAACACAAATTCAGATTAGTTACCTCAAAGAATTCGATCTCTTCAACCCTGCATCATAATAAACTCATTAGAGCAAAAGAGATTAGAGTAGGTAGTTCACCACCCAACCGGGTCCTTCAGGAAACCGTTATCCCGAGCCCGGAAATCGTTATCCGGGGAACCGAGAAATCGTTATCTCAGCCTGATATGCACTCCAGGTAGGGTTTAAGGATGAAAGCAAGGTCTCACGAAAGCAACAGGGGTTCGTGGAGGCAAGAACGAAATCTTGGTCAGGCAAATCAAGTTTGACCCACGGCCACTCTTTTGGCGATATCTCACGATTACAAGGAGTTAGCAGATGATCGACCCCAATCCGGAAACTAGACTCTGAGAGCTTTCCAATGAGCCCTGGATCACAATAATCTGAGTTATATTCGCTGAGATATGACCTTTTGAAGTTGGCCTTTTAGAAACTGCTATTTTTGGCTGGGATATTATCAAGCAGATTAGCTTGGCTTAATACAAGGATATCTTTCTTAGGGTATCAAATAAAGGTTAAAACTCCATAATAAGGTTATTTTGAGTGCATAACAATGGACCACACCCCCGAGCTACTAGGGAAAAACCATCATATCAAAATATTATGACAGTATAGGCATGCTTTTATTTGACATTAGGGTATGCACTCCATTTTACGTCATGGCTTCAGAATTTAGATGCTGTGGGCAGGAAGCTTTTATGGCAATGGGCAGTAATTCCAAACCCCAAAAAAACTCTCACCCTGAAGCCGGATATCGCAGTTATGAGCGAGGACGGTATCTTGACCTTAAAGATCCGGTAGATCATAATACTATGCTCTTGTAAAGGCATTAGGTATGGCTGATTTTTCCGATAGCTCTAGCTCTGAAGAAGAGCGCCTTAACAACCTAGTTTTGGACAGAGAGATTGAGGTTTGCCTGCTTTCTGTGAGTGAATCAACTATGGAGAGATATGGTAGAGGAGGTAATTCCGACTCCAAAAGAGGGTATTCCGGAAATCAAGGACCAAAATTTTCAAAAAGAGGTGGATATGGACGTGGTGGCTATGGCTACGCTTACAATGACCCAACTTTTGTCCCTGAAACTCAGGAAGATGAAGGCTACAATTCGGATCAAGAAACCTATCAGGTAGTTATTTCTGAAATATTGCAGCCTTGAAGTCTTGTGCATAAAAATCCTGGGGTATGGATTAACCAAGTAAGACATGTATGGGTTTCTTTGAAAGCATTAAGGTTATGATTTAGCTTGATAGAGGAGGTATAACATATCCCCTCTTGCAGTTCCGAGATCTATCCTGCAGTTAAAGCTTTATGAAGAAAATAAGCAGGATTATTTTATATTCTATATCTGATTGAATATATTGCATGTTCAGAAATTTCAGAGTTGATTCCTTTGTCTTGATCAGTTTCTATAGACTAAATAAGGGCGTCTACATTGGGTGAAGGGCTATACGCCGGAAAAACCCAATGTACCTTTTGGCCCTCATAAGTTTACCATTTTCATGCTAAATTTATGTTGATTGGCTGCAGGTACGGATTTTTCCCTCTCAATGTGGATGCTTTTGCCCTGATGTTTGTATGTAGCAACGTGGATAATGGGATCTTTTAAAGAACGGCTTGATGGCGCCTCTAAATATGACAGGGATTTTTACTTCACTCCCTTAATAAGTTTCTATTTTGCTTGAAACTATGGTCTTCTCTTATGTAAACATGATAGGACATATTTTGAAAGTTTATAAGAATCAGACTTAATGTCCAATGTATAACCTATGAAATAGTGGTTAAGAGGCTATATATCCCCAAAAAAAAGTGGAAGTTTCTGAAGTCTTGTATTATGACAGATACATTAAGTTTTGATATATGAAGTGATAATATCTAATGTTCAAATGCTGAGGCAGTTGCTGTTCTATTTAACTTTGATCATTAGTCTAGTTGAAGTCATGTTGAGGTGATTATTCAAATAAACAGTACTCTAGGCGCACATCTTGCAATGAAAGTAGTGTGTTTGGAGTTATAAACAAAGGATGGAATTATGAGAAAGCATGGTAAAGAGTAAATAAATAGACTTTTTTTTATGTGATATTGGGAGCATCTTGTCCCGTTGCATGATAAAAGCATGGCTGTAAAATGGCTATAGAGAAAACAGATAATTTGAGCCTCTTGACCCTTAAGCATAAGTACTATGATTAAATAAATAGATGACCTTTGGTTTGTCTTTTCTTTTCTGGTCGTCAAAAGTAAAAATAATCAAGACATGAAAGTATCCTGGACTATTTTGATAATGGATCATGTAATAAAATTGGCTCTGTGTCATTAAAGTATGATGGGCCTCTTGAAGGAATTTGTGTTTTTTGGTTTTTTTTTTAAAAAAGACAAAGCCTGGGTATAGTAATACCAAGACCAAAGGAGCTCACTTTGGTTGAGGGCCGATAATGCTACCGAGGGATTGACCAAGGTAGATGATTGTTCTAGTTCGGCTGTTGTCAAGGCTAGTACAGCCTGGGTTTTTTTTAGACACTTCGGCATGATGGTTTTACTGTTATTGTTACTTGCTCGGGACATTAAATATGAGTAACCTGATTCTAACCAATCGTCTATTGGTATAATGTGTATGGTTGTGTAAATTGACAATGTTGAAACATCTGGCTTAACAAAAAGATATCTGATATGCATGCAGGACAATCAAGGAGGATCAGCTGAGGCTGAGTTTGAGTATAAACCTCCTACTTGGAACAAGGAACTTATTGAAATTGGATATGGGAAAGGATCCAGCAAAATGGAATGTCCTAATCAAGCTGTTCAAACTCTGCTATGCTGCATTAAGAAACCCAAAGTGCACTTTTTAATTATTCAGAAGGAGACCACAAGAAAGGATGATGAACTTTCAGCTATTTCCAACTTGGGTTTTAACGGATGGTTTGGAATGATTCCAGTTTTTAATAAACTTCCAGATGATTGGGCAGAGACCATCAGGTGCATTGACAAATTGTATGAAGATCTCCCAACAAAGATATATGAGTTCACCATGGAAGAAGACAAATGTAAGGAAATGTTTTTTGCTGGTGTAACGGCCCTTGAGGAGATTAGCAAAATGAATGATCCTCCCACCAAAAAAGAGGAAGGGTTTCTGCCTAGTACCGAGGAGGATGATCCATTCGGTGATTGTCTTTTATCCGATAAGGACAAAGAGGTGTTACAAACCAATGCTAGCAATAGTAATGTGGATAAGGAAAACTTTGGCTTTACCATGCATAATTGTCACGTATTCCCAATAATCCCTGAAAGACTTGTGAAAGGATATGCAGCCTTCTGTAACCATGGTATTTGGAGGACCAAAAATTTTGGTGCCTTAGCACCTATTAGTAAAGCCAACTGGATTATTCTGGGGGATATTACACAGGACCAGGTGCAGGCAGCACATCAAGCTGCTTTGGGATTTGAAAGAATATTCAAGAGACAAAAGGTAAAACTCAGAATTGATAACAGATTTTTTGACAAGGTATGTGACAGAGATGACCATATCTACATAAGCCAGAAGGGCCATATGGCCTACCCTACTGAACCAAGGAATGACTTTTATTTTAAAAGGGTTTGGAGGACAATGTGTCCATATTTCAAATGCCCATGCGACCCAAAAGACAAAGGAAATACATGCAAGGACAATATGACATGGCTGGACCATGCGGTTTGGTATATGTTCAATAACTTAGAACAGATATACCCTGAACTATCTGTTGCAGGCCGAATGGTGGCTTTTAGAAATTGTTTGAAGACTACCTTAAAATCCAGCATTATGGCTTACATATCTTATCTGGATATCAGGTAGGCCCTGATCAGCATGACAATGGCATGTACTATTGATCCCTATTCTGATTTCAAAATTAACTTTCCTAAATGTAAGATGGCTGAAATTTGTGAAAAGTCCATTAAGCCAGTTTCTTTTATGAAGAAAACAGAAGCATCTGCCAGTAATAGCTCTCGCAGCAGGTTTAAAAAAAGTAAACCCAAGTGGTCTTCTAGCAGCAGTGGCATAGTCCTGACTACACCAAGAATCACTATTTGCCCTACTAAAAGTGGTTCTAACATATCCGAAAATACAACAGTGGAAGGTCTGGTCACTCCAGGAAATGTTGGACACTCGGTTACAAAAAATGCGGTGCCTAATCTTGAAGCGGATGTGCGGGGTGTGGTCCAAACTTTAACTTACTGAAAATGGTATGTATATTTTTTGCTATAAAAAAATGCTTCCACTGTTGAGTAGCATAAGTTTTCCTTTGAATTCTTTGCATGATTGTAATGCATAGATAAGATATCTTCTGAACCTTGTAGCAGATTGCTACCTTTAGTCCTAAATGGACACTATACTATGGTTTTTTTAAATAAAAAAAAATACTTAGTGCAAAAGCCACTCGGCTTATGCACAAGCTATAAGGCATGACATGCCCTGACAAATCTCAATTGCCCAATAAATATCGAGTGATATGTAAGGTTTTAAATGGTATGTCTATTTTTAGTGACCCTATTTATTCTATGTATGTCATGTTTGGAAATACAGAACCATAGAAGCATCGAGAGGGATTGTCAGGGAAGACTCCATATGGTGAACACGAGTAAAAAATGTAAGAAGAAGATCGTTCATTGCAAATTTCTATCAAAAATACTTGATAAATTCTGCCTTCCTAAAATCATACATAAGGTTATGATTGAAATACTTGGTGACACTGGGGTAGACATTATGGAGGAATCGCTGATGACTGGCGATCAAACACTGATTCGCGACGACGCTTGGTTAAACGTCGGTCACCATCGGTCCACAACAGACTCTCCCATGTCAGATACGAATGTGGCATGATGTGGCCAACAATCTCGTCGACAACCGAAGAAATTCTGTTGTTGACCCACGGCTCTTGACACACGCCGATAGGTGCCTAGCTTGCATAAAACGCCTCTTGCGATGTGTCCAATGACATAGTTCGTGATGTCGCTCAAAGAACGCATCATCGCTTTGGCCACCAATAACTTCCAACACGTAGGTCTAGATCATCGTGGAATTGCTTTCGCATGATGAGGCTACCGATCTTTACGATCGGCATAGGTGCTAACGCTACCTGCTAACAAAACCAATGTTTTTTTTTTTTTTTTTTTTTTTTTTTTTATGTATTCTCTCCGGATATTCTAGGTTGGCATTTCTCGCTAGTAATCTAGTTGTTTCACTCTCTTAAAAAAATAAGTGTGCAATATGTTTGGTTGCCCTCCCCCATAGGGTAAACGTATTCTAAATCTTCATTTCTCGCTTTTAACGATATTTCCAATTGTTTGGGAAGTCCCTATTTTCCTAATTGACCGTGATTTTTTCTTTATATCGGTGACTCTTTATGTATTTCCTTGGTTGTCTAGTCCGACAGGTTACGCTAAAAATTCCTCTAGTTTGGCTCACTATTTTGAAATGGTTTTTTTTTCCCCATAGGGTAAACATTTTGTGGGTCGCCATTTCTCCATTTCTTGGTATTTGTATGACGACACTCGCTAAAAAATCCAGCTTGTTTGGACCTTTTTTCTTGAAATATAAGTTCAAGAAATACATATTTATTGCCCCATGAAGTATTGTTGATGTTATCTTGGCTATCTTTTGTTAAACACATAGATCTATTAATTTTTCATTTTTCCATTTCCTACCTTTGTTTGGAATTGTTCGTAGCTTTTGGCCTCTTTTAGGGTTTCTCTCCTCAAAACATTTTCCTAAGACTTGATATTCTCGAAGCTAACCAATGACTCTTCTGCATACCTAATCCGGCATATTCACTGCTCAGATCAATGGACGGATTTCCTCCGGGCAAGAGCCTTGCCGACTTCCTACCGATGTATTTAAACAAAGTTAGTATGGTCGAGTTTTCCTCGCTTCTCCTTATTGCCGCTGCTCTATTTTGCTACATCGGGTGTATGGGAAGGAAAAAGGGAGGCTTAAACAAAGCCACTATACTTAAGCTACTGAGATGGAAAAAAGATTGGTAGAAAAAGGAAGGGCCTGCTTGATTATCATAAGCCCACAAAGGTTATGACCAAACCCGTGACCAGTGAATCTCGCCAATCTAGATGGAGGGAGTAGTTCGTCTGCAATTTTCATGAATCACCGATAAAAATCCTCTTTTCTAATTCGCCCCATTATCATTGGTTCGATGAGCAAATCGCCGCCGCTGATTCTCTTATTCTTGTTGCTGAAGACTCAACCCACCAAAGCTTCTATTCAGGTCTTTGAGCCCTTTCTTTACGTTGTCTTGTTTTATACCTTGGTCAGTATAATACTCCTTACTACTGTGTTCGATCTTTAAATTTTAACTTGTTGTTTCTCCTAATCTTATGTTCATGCCGCCTCACAAAGGTAATTTCCCTTGTTTGTGTCTCCTCGTATACTTAGAACTTTGGCTACACATCCGAACACTAGATTTTTTTAAGCTTAGTGTTTGCCCCGCTTAGTGTTTCGCTTTGCCTTAAGCTATTTATTTTATCCCCGATTTTTATTTCCTCCCGATGTTGATCTCTGTAAGTTTCTATTTTAACTCTAGTTATATTTTACCGTGAATGAACATTTAGGTACCGCTTCTTTTACTTGGGTAGTGTATAGCTCTTTAATTTAGACTACCTGGTTGTCGCTTGTTCCTATAGATATTATCCGCTTAATTTATTTGATCCTTAACTATGTTACAGTTGTCTCCTTGTGTTTTGTCTGGGATTTTCTCACTTTTGTTCACATATTTTACAGCTTTTTGTTTTAAGTGTTTGTTGACTTTTGAGGCAAATGGTGTTCTCTAATTGCTTCAACTTCTTTTGATTCCTGGTTTTCTAGGATTTTTCATACCCTATAACAGATCATCTATGCAACAGGTTTTTTAGACTAGGTTATGGCTAATATTGTTATATGGCTTTCTTTCCCAGATGATGTGGTGCTCCTACATCATTCTCTACTGGATTCTTAGATGGTCTAGCCTGTTTGTGCTCTCAATATTCTTCGGTTTAGTCTGGATTTGTGGTCTCACTTGTGGTAGCTTATTTTATAGGCGTCCTTAATGTTTGCTGGCATTTCTACACTAAGTTCTGCTCCCCCGATACAAAGATATTTTAACCCTATTGAGCTTGTATATTCTCAGATCTGATCACCAAGAGACCTAGTATTTTGTAGAAGTAATTATTTAATTCCATGATGTAGCTTATATTCCCAGCTTGTGTTTTACATCATTATCTACTTTTCTCCTGTTTGATCTAAGTTTATCATCCTGCTGTCTGTATTTTTATGGGATTATTGTCTCACTTGTGATAACATATGGTACAGATCTTTGTTAGGTTATTTTGCCAGGTTGTATTCCCCGAGTTCAGCTTTTGTTGTAAGTCGATTATTGTATCCCCGACCTTACTTTCTCCTCAAGGTGATCTCGTAGGTTTCTCTTTTTAGCTCCAAGAATGTTATACCGTGGATCAACTTCTGTCACTTGATCTCTTAGGCGTAGTTTGCGCTTAACTCTCATATATAGTTTAGACTCCCGTGTTATTTGGTGCTCCTACAACATTATCTCGCTTATTTCATGATTGATTTTTTAATAGTACTTTTGCGGTTTGCTAATTGCTTATTCCCTTCTAATTGCTAATTGGTCCGTCTCAAAATTGTTCATTCCCTTCTAGAGTTTAGGCCTTTAAACTTTGTAATTTTTTCCTTCTTAATCCAAGGTTTTACTGTTCATGTTCCAGATCTCCTAGTCTCTTGATATTTATGTTTTTCCCTTTGTATACTGTTCTATTGATCTGAAATTTATTTTGCTGTTAATACATTACTTTCTAAGATTTCTATGGTGAAAAGCTGCTAAGCGGTTTTGTCCTTTTGCTTACCTCGCATGTAGCTTAACTTGTTACCCTTCTCGTGCTAATATAGTTCCTCAAGTTCTACTGCAGTAACCTGACTTGAACCCTCCATGTGGTATCTTGGTTTCGTTATGAGCATAGTGATCTTCAAATTTACCGATTCTACATAAGTGGTGATATTCTACCAAACTATGATGTATTCTAGCTTTATTCTGCAGACCAATTAGGTGACACTTTGGGTTTATGCTTCAAAGATATATGCTGCTTAAATACTTTTTGAATCTTATATGGGTTTCATATACTCCATGATTACCATGTTTACATATTGTGGGTTACTGTTTTCGAAAAATGTGTTGTGCACCTCTTGTGCAACTACTTTATGTCCAACGATATTTTAGGACTTCATACTTCTAGTATACACTTGTTAATCTTAAATGTTTCAGTACATTTTGTCCACATAATTTATTTTTTTGCTGTTATATGAGTAAGCATTATTTTCATTATTTTCTTTATTTGCTGTTATATGGGTAGTACATTATGTTTTAGCCTTACAATCTGAAGGATTTTGTCACCCCTCAGATTATTAATCATTTTATTTCATCTCCAGTCTATTTATTACATAAGGTCATGTGTTTGAGTATTGAATTTTTTAATGTTCCATGGTATCTTTAGTCTATTTATTATTTCTTGACCCTTCTCAAGGCTTAGATAAGTTATGGCACCTAAGCTTATCTAGGGTTGCAATTTTAAAGACTTTTTATTCCAAAAGGAATCTTGAGTCTTAAATGTCTGAGTATCTGGTCTTAGGCTGGTATATTTCAGGCTTTTTTGGTTTTTTTTTTTTTTTTTTTTTTTTTAAGAAATTCGGAAGATGTTTTAGTCACTCTCATTGTGGTTTTCAGTAATTCTTAGAAGCATTTTGATGCCTTGGATGTGTGTAGCATTATAATCACATGGTAGGATGCTGAAAAACTCAATGCCAGTATATGCCATTGTGATTTCGCTATTTTTTCTCAGTACGTTTGTATGTTTGTGGTTTCTTTCTCGACAAATTGTATTTTGAATTTATTTATGATGTAACAATATCAGGGGTGACTTTGGCAAGGTCATGGTCATTCCTATCTTGAATTGGGAGAACTGAGTGATCGGCCTTAAGCAACCCTTAATAATTTTTCATTTTTATTTATTTCTTTTGTTTGAGGCACTTATATATTTCTGAATGCAATAAAAGGTGCCTTTATATGATACACATTTTATAAGGCATTTTCTAAGGCATGGCATGGTTTTCCATTTGACATTCTAGAGATAGTTTATTGGGGTAAGCTTATTGGGATGTCCATGAACATATGGAATATCGACACCTGACATGACATCTACTGGAATTTATCTAAACATACAAGTCCCTTGTTATTTAAGGTCTGTGCAGAATGAAATGTGTATTGTACGAATAAATTTTCCTTAGATTTATTTTTGGTGGGATTGTTCAAGGTTCCGGATCCGGTTATGTTAGTTAGAATGAATATCTACAAATTGCGATAACATCATGTAGGAACAGATGATAATTTAGAGATCTTGGGCACCCTATAAGAACTTTTCTCTTAGAGATGTTCTCATTTTGCCATGAAGATCTGTTTAAATTTAGTGGACTGAGTTACTAAAGAGAAATATTTTTGGGCCAAATATTTGACTTTGCATGTAATAGTAATGGATGGTTGTGAATGTAAAGAAGATGTCTATAAGGAAGAGTAACTTGATATAATTATCTCGATACAAAAGGGGGCAAATGTTCAAATTACATATGGATTTCCATAAGATATTATTTAATACGGTATCTCATGAGATGCCTGCAATTAATACATTGGTACATGAGATGCCTACATGTTACACTTGAACTTTGAGAAGTATATTTGCAATTCTTGAAATTGTATAATAGTTTGTGATGCTACGAAATAATATTCCAAAACTACACAAACCTGACCCCTACAAACGTACACATAGAAAAAACTAGGTGTAGTTAAGAAACAGGAAGATTTATATCTATGACTTATAGTAGACAGATTTCCAAAGACATTAAAACAATCTAGAAAGATTTGTCTTTGAAACATGTGATGAAGCATTGTGTTCTGCTCGGTAATAAGATTTGGCTTGGTGAAGTATTATGGAGATTAGTCGAATATCCAATAAGATGTTTTATTACATCGTAGAGTTGGCTAATAGAATCTTTGCTATCAAATATGTATCTTCAACAAAGATCACAACTACATATTCTCCATGTAACAATGGCCCTTGTAATATTCTTTTGTTTCCTACTTTACTATAAACTCAGGCCTTGCTAAATTTTGAATGCCTCGTTAGGCATAATTGGATATTTTATTTACTCAAGTATCATAGTGCACTAATTGCATATTTTCTTTTATACAACCATTAGTGTGTTTGTGTATTTTCATAGGATTATGTGTAGTATATATGTCGACAACGTCATCATTAAATAAGAATCATATAGTTTAAGAACCATATTTATAGTATATTATTTTTATATTGAAGTTAATAAATATCCTCCAAAGAGAATTAATTAATTTGCATGGAGATGAACGGAGGTAGACTGATGGCGACGGCAAGAAGTTTTCTAATACATGTCGATTATGAACATTTGCTTGTAAGCCCAGTCGTTTTTTATTTGTAGGTTGCTCTTGTAGATTTTTTTTTTATCTCTCTTGCTATGTACTTCTCATTTTTCTTATTTCCGTGAGCTCCATCATGTTCCTTTGCGCCCCAGTTGTTATGTGATAGTTGTAGGACCAAATGGGAAAGAACATCAAGTTTTTGTGGCATCCGGGACCAAAATTGTTTTTGGCCAAGGATGGGAAGCTTTTCTTGACTGATAATCTTTTCGTAGATGGTGATGTTATTTTTTGTGTGATATCGGAGGATAGCAACAGGATATTTGCAAAGAAGTGTGATGGAATTGGACCAAAGCCCTTGGAATTTGGCAGGTAGAGGATGGAAAAGCACGGCGGGGGAAGTTGTTAATGCTCGACAAAGACGTGTAGCAAAAACCAGAAGACTCATTAATGTATCGATGATGAACCAGACATTAAGAAACCTTTTAAAGTTCCACTGCTCAAACGTATTTATTCATCAGGATTGGTGAGTAAAAATTTCCCCTTTGATTAGTTTTCCTTCCCGAAATTCTTAGCTCTCTATTTTCTGTGTCAGAGATTGAAGGAGGAAGATCGTTGGCGAATGCCTCCAAAGGGTTCTGCAATCCTTGTTCATGGACCCGGATGGTATTGACACTAATTTGAAAGCAAAACCAAATCGATATTGTTTGAGTCATAATTGGGACCTCGCTAGTCACCACTATTCTCTTAAAGTTGGTGATATATTGGAATTCCAAGTCGTAGGCAAGCTTGAATGGACAATGAACATCTATCGTGGTGGAGCACAAAGATGACCGGAAGAAGTTCTGAATATGTAATTTTATATAACAATATTTTTGTTGTCTCGGTGAATTTTCCACTTACAACTATTAGCATGACTATATACTAATCTGCTCATACTTTGTAATCACATGAAGTAATATATTTTACTACTTATCTTTTGAAGAAGAGTCTAATTTTCTGTATACCTGCATAATTTTTGATGCAATTTATTTTGGAAATCAATAAAATTATTCAACTGTTGGTGGTCAAAATTTACAGCACATAAAATAGCATAAGCAATCTAAGGTCGAATTTTACTACTGTGTAGGAAACAGAAAGTAGTCTGTGGAGTTTGTCTTCCATGAACTTTGCATAGTGTGCTTCAACAGTCTTCCCAATTTGGTTTTTGCCAAAGTACAGTTTGTTATATAGGTATTCAAATATAGAAGAAGAAGAAAGGAACACAACCTTCACAAGCATATTGTATTTCATGTAAAGCAAGACAAACTCTACAGGCATATTGTGGTGCTTGGGTCATTTCTATCATGAGTTCCTATCTCTGTTACATCATTGTCAGAAACACTTTTACCCCATCGCTTTTATTCTATTTTCTTGTGAGAAGTGCCATCTGCATATCCTCTTTCTTTTGTTTGAATGTGAGAAATCATATCACCCCATCTTTTGCCTTGTGATTCATTCTTAGGAATGATGTGTTCCTGGATTTTAACATTGGTTTTTAGCAGCATGTGACTGGTAGAATGGCATCTATTTTCCAGATGCCATATGTATTGTATGTGACTTTCTTTGGTGCTGCTTTTTTTTTATGAAGTAGTTAAGGAACAATTCATTGTTCATCTACCTTTGTGTAGTCCACAACTGCAATGGTGTTGTTGTCGCTGACATTTGCATGTTACTCGCCTCAGATTTTTGCTTTAAGGTTGTAGATGTTAAAGTGTACTGACTATAATTTTGGAATACTCTTTTTGTTGAAGTTAAGAATATGGCGATATATAGTTCTTGATGAGACTCAAGTAGTGAATAGTGCATCCGTGAAAGAAGGATGCCTATAATATTGTTGCAGGAGCGTTAAGAAATGGTTGCCTGTTGCTTTCTTCTATGCTTAAACAGTCATTGTTGACTGCAAAAAAGATCAATCTATTTACAATATTTTTCAAAATACAAAAGATGAACATTTTCCACAAAAAGAGGAGCACATGTCCATTGTTAAGAAACTAGCTAGAGACGATCCTATATAACCTTTAAATACTATAACTTATCATAAGCACACTTAGAATTCCCTGTGGTCTCATAACAGTAAGTTTTAGCTTTCATTGACAGAACCATCATTTAAGATGATCCATTGGTCGCGACTACTACCTCGATTCATTATTTGGTTTGCGATACAAAATTTGATGTTGATGGTACCGTTATTTGCTTTTCTTTCAAGCGCCCTTCCTTGTGCTAGGGGTAATGCATACAATCATCCAATATCGTTTACATACAATTTGTAGGTAGCATAATGAGATTCCGATGCTTACTTCAATTTGATTTCGTGGCTTGAACAATAGTACTTTTAATTCTTCCATGTGTCCACCCCCGCAATTAGGTTGAACAATGCAACGGGCCAAAGGATCCATAGGGAAGATATCGGTGAAGCATTGAGTGAATTGTACTCCCAGGCTGATGCAGGTGCGTCTTCTAGCAAACCGAACATAAAATCCGGGAAATATCGTTCAATTCCTAGTGCACTAAAAATTACTCCCCGCCTTTCCTTCAATCCATCCACATTTTATGTGTTTTACTTCTTCATCGGGATCGATCTCTCTTTCGCAATGCATAAGAACTTGTTAGTATTAGTTGTTCTCGCCACTACATCAGCTGAGAGTGGAATGCCCATCCCTGATCCGACAATATTCAAAGTTATCTGCAAAAAAGCATGGATTAGCTTGCAGATGTTAAAAGTGCATGTTTCCTAATTCTCTAATCCATAAATGAGTTCACTTTCTATTGTTTAATTTGAGAATTTTATTTGCAAATAACCTTGGAGCAATTGAGCAAGAACAGTAGAGGAAAGGAAGAAGTCGAACACAGATCAGACGTGCATGCATGTAATGATGCATCCCATTGGTATTTATAGCATCAGGAAATTCTATAAGCTGTCTATCATAAATGCGAAAAGCTACTTTAGCTGGATTTTAAGCAATGATTTGAAGCAGAATGGATACCGTAATTGTATCCGATCTTCCTTTTAATTTGAGCACGCAATTCTTAATTTATGAATTTAATTGTATATGTCAGCATCTAAAGGCATATTCAGTTTTTATATTAGTCTCATATTAGTGGTGTACAATTTGTCAATGGTAACAAAGTGCTTGAAGAAGCAAAATATTGCCATTATTGGTTGTAACATTAGAAGCTTAATGTTGCATGCATATGGACTCTATATGCCAAGGTGCAACATCAATGATATTTTCTTATGCTCATCTCACTTAGCAAAGTCTTGTGTTTTTAATAAACAGTCGCTACCCCCTTGTAGATGCCACTCTCCCGATCTGTTACGGCGCTATTTTGCCCTGCCCGATCAGTTCTCTAGTTCATTCCCTGTAACGTCTAGGATATCCTACTTAAGAATCTTCCCATATGTCATTGTAAGATTAATTGGGCAAGGTTGCATTCAATAGACACTTATATACACCTTACGAACCTTGCATGCAATGTCTAGGATGTAATGTTATTTATCCTTATTCCATTAACATATTTGAGTTCAAATATTAAATCATAAAGAAACATAGAAGGAAAAGCAAGATAAGACTGAAAGAAATGACTAGGGGGAACGATAATACTTCTTATGTCTAAATAGTGAAATTATTTTATAGACCTCAGCATTTTTGTTTTGCAAACCTTATCTTAGAAGGTTATCATCATAAACAGAGACGTAATCATGTTTGTCTTGAAAACCTTACCCTAAAAGATTATGACCATAAACGTGGGGAAGATTATGGATTGAATGGGAAGGAACCACGAGTAGTTGCACACGTATGATTAACTATTTGTACCTAATTCTGATTGGCATACAAAGAAATGATAGCAAGATTGCTACTATGGGCATATCCTGCATTCACATATGCCTATGGGTCATTATTTAATTTACCACTACATTATTATGATAGTTTCATAATTGAATCTGAGCATATATCACTATTAGAAAGCATAAGAAACACATGAAGTACTCGCACGAACTTACGAGACAATGTTTTTCTACTATGGTTCCTCTCAAAATTTATTTTGTTTTAATAATTTGGCCTAGATATCTTCACTGTTTTTTTAAATTCCCAGAAATTTTCTCCGAGAGTGATAGAACGCACTGTTTTGAGACCAAAAGGCAGCAATGGATATCTTGTGATAATCAAAGGTCGTTATATAGCTTCTCTTCCTGGGAGTCGGCGCATGAGTAAGACACTAAAAACGACATCCTACATTTTTCATATAAACCCAATGGACCGGGAAATCCATGTCGAGGAGCTTCTTGCCTTGCGATCGTTCTCTACATCGTCGACTCGGTCAAATAGACATGTGTCGTGAAGATCACGGAATTCCCTAATGTAAATTCCTAATATTCCCTTACGATTACATCAGCGTGAACGTTGAAAAAGTTCCTTAGATGTTATAAATCTGATGAAACCTTTTCATAATTAGTTTTATTGCATCTTGGCTCTAAATGAAATATCCTCTGACCCTAATAAGTAGGTTTGTTCTTAGGCCTCCGATGTGAAATCTAGGTTTAATAGATGAGAAATTGAAGCACATCTTAATTACATCCATTTGGGACATCTAAGAGGTAAAACGGAGACATAAATCCGTCTATATAGTTTGTGCCCTCAAGAAATATTCTGCTTTTGCATTGTCGATAGACAATCTCAAATGTGTCTTCTAAATCTTTTAAAGCAATCCTAAGGCATTATGGAATGTGAAAGTATACAACGCAAGATCTCGGGTTTTAATTCACCTTATACCATCTTAGCTCTTCAAATTCGTGTGTGATCTATTATTTGAAAGGATGCTATTTAATAGGAAAACGAAGTTGAAGTCCAATTCAAGAACTAACTACAAAGAAGTCTTGAAGAATTTAATAATTAAGAAATTAATTATGTTATTCGAATGTTTTCTTCCTCATCTTGCCTCTCTTTCTTGTCCATGACCTTTGTTACTCAGTCGATGATCCTTTTGTCCATCATAACCTATTCTTGCACCACTTGGACATTCTCATGCGAAGTGTCTACTTTCTCAACACATAAAACAACCTTGAAGCACTTCGAGGCGGTCAATTCCCGTAATTGCATATTCCCCTGCAAATTGTCCACTTCCTCCAAATTTGAACCATCCTGAGTCACCTGATCATGTTGTAGATTTGCTTCCTCTTCCTTCAAATCCACAGTACTCCCTTCTAGAGGCCTCACTGTTTCCTCCACTATATGTGGATACCTATTTAGCATTTCCATTTGGTGTTATTTTCAAATCATGAATGCCAACCAATGTTCTATTGTTATGTATGTTGATCGATGTGTTATTGTCGTCAGAAGTAATCATGTTCTGCAACAATTGGGTTTCCTTGTGCTAAATGTATTGGCCGTTTAACATATTGTTTTTGTCAGACATTGAAGTTGTTAATTAGTGTATAAGTCCTCGTTGTAACATAAACGTTTAGTACTTGGCGAATGTGGCTTTGGAAGTTTATGCCAAGGTAACTCACTTGATACCCCATAATTGAAGACTTACTTTCGAAACATTTGGTCGTCATCTTCCAAAGGTTTCCAGGGCGGATGTAAGTATTGGAACAAAACAGTTGCCTCCACAGCTTGTTGTATTCAGCTTCCTACCCCTTTATGACTATATGCACTTCTCCCCCATTTTTTTTGGTTCAATTTGAATAAATCTTATTGTTTTGTGGAGCAGCTGCGCCATTTGGACCAACATCGGCCAGCTGCGTCAGTCACCAGGCAAAGGAAAATGGGCCGTTTATAGGTAAATGTCGCGGCGAAGCTGCGCCATTTAAAAGCAAATGGTGCGACAGCGTCATTTCGCAAATGGAGCAACACGAGCGACACTAGCAGATATGAGTAATATGAGTATACATGCACCTGTAGGGAACAACTAGACCAACACATTACATTGTTCTAATGGATGAGATTGATCTCAGCGTTGATGAACTACAACATTTGATAAATTATCTCAACTACATGTATGTGTGAGATTATCTCTCAATTATCTGTCAAGGAGGGAAAAAAAATAGAAGAAAAGAATAAGGATTTTTTTTTTTTTTTTATTGACACATACCTTGGTCATTGGCCACAGTGCTATTGGTTGTTATGGCTTTCACAGCAACTAGCTACTTTCACATCTATTGGAATCTATAATGCAAATAAGGCAATGTATTTCAATGTTGCATCTATTGGACAAGTTATAAGGTATGTTATTTACTCCAATGTTTTATTTGGTAAAACATTACATTTGCGATATTATTATAACAAAGCTAGAACCATTTGTTTAGGGGGAGTGTTTTTGGTAAAAGCAATTCCATATCTTCGTAGATTTAGGATAACCTTTTTGCATAAGGCTCCAATCAATTAAAAAAATTTTCTATGCATGGAAGCTTGCATGTTAGGCACATGTCACTTCACCTTTTTCCTAAAGTGCATGATACCTCCTTCGTTTCTTGTTGCTCCATTGGGCCACATTCGTGTATACAAGTCATGTGGACAAGAAAATATTAATTGCATGTATATTGAAAGGGCAATGTTTGCCCTAGACTATTCGCTTCCATTTTGTAGCCCTAAAGTATGGGCGGATGAAGGCAGCCATCCTCTGTAAAAAAAATAAAAAATAAAAAAAAAAAAAAAAATTGCCACTTTTCTGCAAGCGATCAGATGGTCTACAAGTTTGCATTGCCCATTGCTATTTCGGCTCCTTAGAAGCAGGTGGAAGGATTCCTTTGAAGATGTTTTCCATCTTAGACGCAAGCTTCAGGCGGCTACATACAATACTGTGCTGGATTTGATAGAATGGAATTTGCAACAGTTTAGTTGAAGAATGTAAATATTCAGCAAATGGCACAGCCAAGTGAAGGGGGTTCAAAACCCAAAATAATTTACAAATTACTTCGCAACGGTTTACAAGATCAACGACATGCTCCATAAAGGTCAGCATATTTGTTCTTAAAATGTTGGTCTCTTTAAGAAGTTTTTCAAGCTTATCTCGAACAGAAAGTTCTGATTTATCTCAACGATCAAGGTCCTATCACTTAAATTGAAAATGCTACCCCTATAACTTCTAGAATCGAAGATATCCTGGAATATGTCATTTATCTTAAGCGGTAGCATCAACTTTACATGAAGTGCACTATTTTGCACGCATTGCAATGGGCTGATTTTGTTCAACATAAAGTTGCATTACATCATATGTGTTATCATGGAAAGCATTTTTCTAGAAATAAATGTCTACATTGTTGCTGTTGATGTGATATGCAGAACCATACTAGACAGTGGGTTGTTGAAATAAATGTCTACATTGTTGCTGCTGATCTGATATGCAGAACCATACTAGATAGTGGGTTGTTGATGCATGTTATTGTAATTACTTGCTGAAATTCCATGACGACATGTTCAAATCTCTTGGTTGTAGCGTTAAAAGTTGTTTAAGATTGGCCATGATCTAGAAATCGAGTTTGGAATTGATTGGGTTCCTAACGTAGTTGCATTATGCAAAACTATATTTTATAAATGTGTTTCATTTGTTGCTTTTACATGGAGGTCTGGGAGGCCACTTATTCCAAGCTGTTGGGAACTTAAGATTCACTCGCATTGCGTTTGGATAATCTGAACGTTTGAATATTGCTGTTATTAGTGTTAATTTTATGAATAAGAGCACGGTGATGGGTGATAAACCGTGGTGTTCCATAGCTTACCTGTCGGCCCTCTCATTGTTACCCTTTTCAGGCTAACATTTGTCTGGTTGGCTGCAGGTAACCGGGACTCCACCTCCTTGTTTTTGTTCGTTTAGGATGGTGTTACAACGTTTAGTTGTTATCATAATTTTTAGAATCCAGATAAGTTATCTGAACTCTATAATCTCATATGGCCTTCAAGCAGAACAAGAGGGCATCTTATTCTAGGATATGTTGTCTTAATGCATGTTCTGTTTTAGTGCAGGACAACATTCACTCAACTCTATTCATGGCTATATATTTAATAAGGCAAAGACAATACGAGATTTACTCAAGAGGTCATCTGATTGGCTTGATGGGCCACCTTCTAAATGCAATGATGCTTTTTGGCTATAAATGAGGTCTTCCTACGAAGATGTTTCTATTTTGTATCATCTTATGAGGTATTTTCTTATGAAGTCTTTTCGTAAAACAAAGGAAGTACAAAACTATATGAGAATAAGTACACATGAATTTTAACCACCTAGTATAGCAGATCAGCATGTTTATGTTCGCTGCATTATCATTGCATTATCTTGAGTAATTTGTTAAACCTTGACATTATAAAAGTGTACTTTACGTTTGAGATAATGAAATCATTCTTGTACCCATCCATTTATTTGATGAAAAGAGAATAATGGGCTTTACTTTTGAGACAATGGAATTATTCCTTTACCCATCCATTTATTTGACAAAAGACAATATACATGTCTATTTATGCATGTCTATGTGCCACTCATTGTTAAGTTAAAATATTGCATTTTGTACATGGTTTATGGATATGAACTTATTTTGGTAAATGTCTCTTTGATTATAAGGATAAAAGATTGTTATTGATTATTAACTTGTGATCAAGTCTTGGCCTAAAAGGAAAAAAGCACCTATTTTCTTTTAGGACTGCTTATTGATCTTTAAGTTCCTAAGTCTACTTAGGAATGGTAAGATGAAAGTCCTTATGGTCTTGAAAGATTTTTTTTTTTTTTTTTTTTCAGAGCGAGACCTTCGGCCAGCTCTGGCGAAAACTTTTTTCGAAGTTTAAAGTCAAGGTTTCATTTACGCAGAAAAACCAAGAAAGAAAGGAAAATATTTTTTTTTTTTTCAATAAAGCGTAATCAAGGTTTAAAACTACGCTGAAAATTTCGCTAAGGTTTCCGCAGCGAAGGTGAAAGAAAAGAAAAAAAAGAAATTTTCTTTCTTGAAATTTTCGCGTTTTTAAAAAAATCTTCATTCAATTATGTATGCGCACTTAGTTGTCAGAAACACAAGATCATTTCTGGATGACGACAGCCTATTAGAATTTGCATCATCACTAGCGGGCCGATTAACATGATCTAGTTTTGTCGGCAAACTCTACACCTCCATTTGTTATTTGCAACACGTTTCTTAGGCTCCGTCATGGCATCACTACCATACACTACAACACCTCTCGTGTTTGCCATAGGCACAATTTCACAATTACATTTTTTATTAAGCAAGGGGAATATTTCCTCTCGATTTCATTGACGAACGCGAAACCTCAATCTGGACAATGAATATTCAAGGCACCGAAACTCCCATTGATTTTCATAGGTGCGATTCAAAGCCTTAATTTTTACATTTTCCTTGGACCCTTTGCCCATAATGGATGGTCAAATTCACCCCGCCCCTTCTATCCAACGATGTAAAGATGTCGCTGCATTCCCTTTGGCCGGTCAGTCCGATGACCTTTTTATAATACCCCATGACGATCAAGTTGCGAGCGTTCATTTTCTTTTAACCCTACGGGGTTTAAGGCAATCCATGGGGTATGTATGCATGGGGTATTGATGGGGGGTATAATATATCCCTCACATCCTTTCACCATTGCATTAAACTTGTGTCATGTCCATAGTATTCGACTACCATTGTTTGGAGAGCTATTTATTCTTCAGATATATTTTCATATATGTTCATATATTTGCATTGAACTTGCTATTTGGGAGTCAATTATACTGTTCATCGAACGTATATTTTATGCAAACACAATATTCTTTAAAAGATATGGAAGATCTATCATAGATTATCTTTAGTGAGTGCAAATTAGAAGTCATGTAATAACAATTGAAATGCTAACTTCATAAACCGCAAACCTTTAACATTACTTGGTATATGATATTGACCATTGTATTTGGAATTGAACTTTGCAACGATGAAATATAGGACGAGATTAAAAAAGCAAAAGAATTCAACACATTGAAGTCAAATTATTTTATTGATCGAAGCAGTAACAACTATAGAGCAAAATTTTTCAAAAAACATACATAGATATTATTTAACTTTCACCATAAAACATGTTTATAAAAGTGATACCCTCTCACACTTTAAGGTAGGGAAATTGAGCTTAGAATATTAACCATGTATTCTTTTAAAGGTAAAACTACCATGTTCATGCCCACACCTGGCCAGCCTCCGTGCATTTAGCACAATAATATGCTGGAAAATAAAACCACCTGAATATCTTAAAGATGGCTCTAGTTTGCAAGTAAGTCAGATTATTTGGCCTAGCTAGTACTTCCTCAAAGAACTTCTTTTTCCATTGGAGGCAAACTTCAGAATGCTCCTTCTTATCACGCTCGATAAATGCATGATCAAAATCGGAAATAGAGTAAGTAGAAAGAACTCTGATTACCTGTAGATAGAAAAACAATAATTAGCATAAACACGGTAACATTTAATTGGCCAAGAGATAAACTATAAACTTTTCTGGCTTAAAGCCCTTCAACCATAAATGGAAGCTTCATTTTATCAATTATTGAATGAATTATGACCAGCGTGGATTTATGAATAAGCATATGACAAACAACTTGACATTCAATGCTGCTTAGTATAGTCCATCTAACATTTTTAGGTTCTTGTATTCAATCCAACCACAATATTACAAATCATGGAAAGGGCATTCAATATATATTTATCGGGAGTCTGATCATACATTGGAGAACATAAAGCGATTCGGGGAACTAAGAATCGATCACATAAGGAAAACATTGACAAAACAAAATCTTTGTTTCTCTCTAAACATAAAAAGCCCTCGAACACTAATTAACCCGAGGCTTTAGCCTATATAAAGCTACGCACCTTCGAACTTTCATATTCCATTGAAGTTCATCTCCATGCAATTTAAATTCTAAGATATCACCAAATTAAAGCCAAACAATTTTTGAAAGCATTCCAACCATGGTTGAGACAATGCTTGCTTTTTGCTTGCTAACCACCTTTTCGATCACCGGTCCGATAATTACCACGGTGGATCCTTTGGGAGGATTTAAGCCACCTATCTTCTTGTTCTAGTATCTAAGCAAAAAGAAAGGAGTAGTAATTCAAAACATTTATAATACTTGAAAGCAAAAGATAATATCTGGCCCGATTACCGGGCCTCTGTTGAAGTTAGCTTTGGAAGAGGAACACGGAATGCTTTCTTTGATCTTGGTTCTTCTTCATCGGATAAATCATCGTCGGTAACAAAAAACGTCATTCGGCATCCACATCCACATGCACGGAAAATCCTTGTTAATATCACGCCCACTTTTTATTTGTATTAGCGGTCCATTGTGCGCTAGGAGCGCCAAGTTCCCAATTACCAAGAGGTTTTTACCGCGATAAGTCCCATCAAGAGCTCTTCTTTGTCAAGTTTGTGCCGTTATTTGATGTGAAACATAGAAGAGCAAAGTGCCATCGGTTATATTGTTTCGGCGCAAAAAAAGCTCCCATCCTTCAGTGAAGAAGATTCTTTGCCCAATCACACCGTGAAAGACGAATAATTTTTCGATTGAACCAACAGCGGTGATTTCTTTATCTGAATTGCTCGCAACTCCTCCGCTCCTACGGCATGCTTAAAACGTCGGTGATCACAAGGAGACGAATAACATAAAAAATACAACCGGATTTCTTACCAGCAATTACCAAATTTGGCGTCGACCCGAAAACACGATCGCCATCAACAAACTTACGTGCTTTTACGATTAATAGGATTGATTAGGCGGGAGCAACGAAGTTAAGAGGAATCGAAGCGATCTGATTTAATATCCTATTATCATTATTACATATCTAATCATGCCTGTCATTTTTTAATGATGATGATGCCTTCTTACATAAATATTCCATTTAATATTTGCCTATGAATATTATGTATATTGTATTTATTGCATACATATATATAAATCAATCTAAGATTATATAGATGGCATGCATGTAATTGAACCCAATTCATTTAGAATTCTAACAATTCTGGTTTACATCCAAGGGACATGGCTTTCTAAAGGCTCATACAATATATGAATTAGGAGGAAAGGAGAACAAACTACTTATTTCTTAGGAAATGAACTACATAAACAAATAAGAATTGGATAGACAAAATATCTCTAGAAACAATCTTGAAACATACCATTGTCGTATGAGAAACGGCGATTTAAACAACATATGTGTTTATTTGATCAGGTCGGACACCAACTATCTCCATAGAAGAAGCCAACTTGGGATATGGATTCAAGCGTCTATTCTCTAAAATGAAGGCAATACACAAAAAGGCCAGAATTTTTTAATCTATGCAAGATGAATTAAATAAATTTGAAGGTATTAGTTATCCCATGTGACGCCTGATATGTTTGTTGCAAGGTGTACTAATGTGGTGAATCATATAGTGACATGTCATACATCTGGTGAATCATGTCGTGACATGTGGTGCATGGTGAATTATGTGGTTAATTAAAGGTTAATTACCTAATTAAGTTAATTAAGCTAATTAATTCATTAGTTAGGAGACACCTAGCCAAACTCGATTGCCCAAAATGAGGGTGCTAATTTGAGCGACAAATTAGATCCCCATCCCAATTTTCCCCAAATCGAACCAAGGAACAGGAGGTTGTTGGCCCAAGTCTATTCAAGCATGGAGATTCCGTGCCACCAAAATCCTTTTTAAATTTAGAGTAAGATCGATTACTTATAGATCTAAAATGTTGTGTGCCTTTCAAGAAATTTTGTCAAATATATCACCTCCTTATTGTGCACATTGGGCATTATTTCAAATCATCACAACAAAGCTAAAGGCCGGATAATCTGCTTTCTAACTAGTTTCATAGACTTGTTGGTATGGGAAACTCGAACATTTCTTAGAGAATGGACTGGATAAATACATAAGAATTGACCGAACATGTCTATTTGTTTACATTCATAGTACCAAATGCGGGGGAGAAGTGCAACAATAGTCGCTTCTATTAAATCATCCGAGATTTGCATAGCATTTATTATTCACAAGTTAGATGAATCGGTTGGAAATGTTCGGACCCAAAGTTAGTAACATTGGTGTCGTCCGTAGGTGAGATTTGATCCCGGACATTGTGACATTTGATTTGTTTTGCACAACAACATGTATCGAGAAGGCCGAAATTCTTATACTCAACGGACATTCTTTGTAGACCAACCTTGCGTGAAAAGCATTCTTGATCATATCGATGTCTTGAAAGCGAGATATTATTCTCAAGATTCCATAGCTGAAGGCGACCAAATAATTCACACAAAGCGGTCTTGGCGGAAATAACTTCATTCACGACTATGATCACCCGACTTTTGCACAGCAACTCTATCACGAACTTTATGCCACCGCAAACATAAGGTAGAAAACATTCATAAAACAAAAACTAAGATCCCATATCATGAAATCATTCCATACAAAAAAGGCAACTATCATAATGTGTTTAAATGTTTAAAATGTTTAAATGATTTGTTAAACAACTAAATATCATTTCAAACCCCCTTTGTCTTTGGCATCCTAATACTTGTGTATGCATATAGAATACCCAATAGACCCATTGCTCACTATGATACAATAACCGGATATCCATTATAAAAAGCTGAGAATATATGCCAAATAGTTAATGAAATGTAAAGAATATGTACCAGTTTGAAGTTGTGAAATCACATAGAGGCACGAGATCGCTATATTTTTCTATCCTATATTACATCAAATCCCTGGCGAGAACTTGTATCCATACAATATCTTTATTGTAGCATATACTCAGTGTGAGTTCAATCTAAGGGAATACACCATCATAACTAGCATCTTTTTTAGAGTTTCCTTCTTGTTTAGAGTTTCCCCGCGTTTCCCACGAATCACGGCTTGAAATTGTATCCAACATATTTAACACTCTTACCACCAAACCACGATGATTGCAATAGCCACGAAAATGCAAAATAAAAACAAACTCTTCACAAGTAATTCAGATGGAATTTGTATTTAAAGAAATTGCGCCTTCTCATATACAAAAACAAAGGTAAGACGTGCATGAAACATTGAGAACGTCGCATGTGTGAGAGCTTCAAATCTACTAACCCGGCATTCCCTTAGAAGTTCTGCATTGCTTCTAAATTCTTCATCTAATTGAATAGCCTTAGATAATGCTATCTTTGCTCTATCTTCTGAAGTTAGACATTGCTCTAATAACACTTCTTTTATTACCAGCATTTTCCCCCTTTCACTTTGTTACTACAATCCTGGGAAGGGACTCGCGAGAGACACAAAACCGGCCTAGATAGGCTTGTCATTCATCACAGCAGCAGTATACAATGTTTTGAAGAATAGAGAGGGGTAGCTGACCATAGGAACAATATCGAACTACCCCACAAACAGAAAACGTGCATAGACAATATAGAAGGGTAATGGCGACAACTTCTCATCGGGATAAAAAACCCCGCCCTTTCGGGTTTTCGAGGAAAACCCTAATGAGAAATGGTCGCCAAAAGCCTTAAATGTTTTGCCTGAAAAATGGGAGGAGATGGGTTGATGGCGAACGCAAATCCAGCAGGACCCCAGAAGATGGCGAAGACCTCAAATGTGTCCCGGATTGAAATCACGCAAGCAATACAAAAACTCCCAAAAAATACAAGTAAATGATTAGAAAAAACAAACAGCATAGCCATGAAAAACAAGCGGCACCAAGAAGGTCCAAGATATGATGAATGAAAACAGATGAAACAAGAACATGTTTAAAAAGAGAGCATCACCGATAGGGTGGAAAAAGTAGCACCCAACGGTGGAGAACCATTATGTAAAAATATGCATCACCCTCGAGGTGGAAATAAAACGGCATCATCCGCAAGTGGAGAATAACGCAATGGATGCCAATGTAAACAAAAACATGAGAATAGCAACACCTACAGTGGAGAAACAAACAAAGAGCCCTCGAACAAAATACAAAATGAAAAAGACTCATGCGCTCTATGCGGCAGAAGGGAAGGGAAAGCCACGAGAGGAGAAGAAGAGTCATTTTGAGAAGACGCCTTGTAACCGGGGCAAGACCGAAAAAGGCCCAATATAGAGCGGCCCCTTCCTTCGCAATGGCGATCCGATGGCCGATCGATGGGATTCCGGGAAGGACTCGAGAGACACAAACCGCCGACTACCAAAGGACTTCCTTAACTATAAGCCCCAAATGCCAAACCGGGCCGGTGTTGGGTTGGTCGCTGAGAAACACATAGCGGAGGAGAAGAAGAGGAGGTGAGCGAAGATCATGTGGAACCCCCGAGTGGCAGCGTCCGAGGTCCGTCGCGACGAAAGCGTAATGAGTACCATATCGGGCCAGGACGGTTTAAAAGCAAGAAGATACTCCCCGCCACCACCCCAAGCAACCTGACAGGATAAAAAGGACATAGAGAGGAAGGAGAGGAGCGAAAAAAAAAAAAAAAGAGGGTCGTTCTGAGGCGCCAGGGGAGTGACGGGGCATGCGAACAAAGGCAAGCGAGCTAAAGAAATCGTATGAGCACGGGCAAGTTGGTCTCATTTGAGTGGCAGGGGAGAAAGGGAACTAGGGTCAAGAGTCCGTTCAAGTGAGAGGGAAGCTCGCTGCTGGCAGAAACCAAAGAGCGAGCGAGCCGTGGAGAAAAAAGCG
This sequence comes from Isoetes taiwanensis, assembly GCA_021234155.1. Classification (NCBI taxonomy): domain Eukaryota; kingdom Viridiplantae; phylum Streptophyta; class Lycopodiopsida; order Isoetales; family Isoetaceae; genus Isoetes; species Isoetes taiwanensis. The sequence continues at coordinate 244,124 of JAJEKV010000334.1, read as the reverse complement.
AAGTTGAAGAAGAAGAGCCGAAAGCGCCTGCTATGGACGGCATCAGCTCAATGACCTGAAAAAGGGAAGGACATTAGAGAACAAAAACAATGAAAAGAAAAGGACGCCGCCACGATGATGAATCGAAGGAAGCGCCCCGGCATGTGATAAAAAAACAAACCACGTTAATGCGTACAATGCACATATGATATGAATGCAGATCACGAACGTATGTCCATGGATAGTTGACCGATTTGAACACAGATTACGGACCGAAGTCCGTGAATGTGGCTATGGACCGAAGTCCGTGAATGTGGCTATTATTCCTTCCGAACCTGTGGCCAATATCTAGAGGGAGATAAGTCAACAAAGGAACCCTTCATCATGGATCCCCAAAAAGAATAAACAATAACGATAAATAAGAAGGAAGAATAACAAGTAACTGAGATAATAAGGCAAAGAGTTACGCATAGGAATGTAAAAATGCATAGACATAAAGATCGAACGAGAAACATGGAGATGTTGAGTGGAGCGCGAGAGGACGATGACCGCCAGCAACCGTGAGTACGAACCTCAACATGTGGACCCTGCATATCGAGCAAAAAACGGAGGAAATGGGGAAGAATGATAAAAACTATGGGCTAAAAGAACATGAAAAGTCAACCACGTCTAATAAAGCAACGTCTCGAAACTTACACACACTAGAGCTCCCCGATGATCATGCCAAAAAAAGAAGAAAAAAATCGTACACGCAACCCCCAAATATTCAAATCCAAGTATCGGACCAAACCAAATATAGAATATACATATAAGAAATTTAGCCACAAAGGACAAAGAGGTGGAAAACAAACACTAGAGCTCCCCGATGATCATGCCAAAAAAGAAGAAAAAATCTTAAACGCAACCCCCAAATATTCAAATCCCAGTATCGGACCAAACCAAATATAGAATATACATATAAGAAATTTAGCCACAAAGGGCAAAGAGGTGGAAAACATGTCACAAAATACCTAAATGGGACCCATAAAAAAATTTTTTAATGGAAATCCACGAGAGAGAGAGAGAGAGAGAGAGAGAGAGAGAGAGAGAGAGAGAGAGAGAGAGAGAGAGAGAGAGAGAGAGAGAGAGAGAGAGAGAGAGAGAGAGAGAGAGAGAGTCACCCAAACCTCCAAGCGCTGAGTTGGGTCAAGAAGAGAGAGAGAGAGAGAGAGAGAGAGAGAGAGAGAGAGAGAGAGAGAGAGAGAGAGAGAGTCACCACAAAACCCAAGCGCGGAGAGTTGGGTCACGGCTAACGAACGAACGGCACCACAATAAAATGAGGCGGAACTGCATAAACTATAAGCCCACCGGGAAACCTCCGTGAGTCGAAGGCCTGCACGAAGCACGAAAGTAGGGTGAGAGGAAGAGGAGCGCCAAATCCACTGCCGCGGAGAAGAAGTGGAACATGTAGAAGGCACCCATGAGCGATAAGGAGAACAAGAACGCATAATGGCTAAGCGCAAACCGCGAAAACGATGTAAGCACTCAAAAGGAGGTGAGCGATTAGAAATGAGAAAAAATCAACGATTCATGAAAAAAGAGAGGACAGCATCACCCAGGGGGTGGAGAAAAGCATCACCCAGCGGGTGGAAGAAAAAACATGATAAACAGAAATTTGTGTGCAAATATAGCTAAATATCAAATATGATGTACAGAGGTAGCACAATGCAGAAGGATACCCGGGGGGTGGAGAAAAGCATCACCCAGCGGGTGGAAAAAAAAATATGATAAACAGAAATGTATGTCCAAATATAGCTAAATAGCAAATATGATGTATAATGGTAGCACAATGCATAATGATAGTGAGCTAAAAATGAAGTCCCCGAAAAGACAACAAAGTTATCGTTAAGCCCAAGAAAAGAAGAATGTAAGCCAATGAACAAATCAATAAGAAAATACATAAAGATCGAACGAGAAACATGGAGATGTTGAGTAGAGTCGCACACCACGTAGCAAGCGCGAGAGGACAAGGACAGCCAGCAACCGTGAGTACGAACCTCAACACGTGGACCCTGCATATCGAGCAAAAAAACGGAGGAAACGGGGAAGAATGATAAAAACTATAGTCTAAAAGGACATGAAAAGTCAACCACGTGAGAAAAAAAAAAAAAAATCAACGATTCATGAAAAAAGAGAGGATAGCATTACCCAGGGGGTGGAGAAAAGCATCACCCAGCGGGTGGAAGAAAACACATGATAAACAGAAATTTGTGTCCAAATATAGCTAAATAACAAATATGAGGTATAATGGTAGCATAATGCAACAAGAAAATAACCACAGACAAGAGCCCAACGGCTAGAAAAAAGTGTAAAACATGATCGCCTTAATAACAACATGAACAATGCTATAATCCCCAAAATCACATCAGATGATATACCGACAGAAAGCAGAATACGAAAAATGATCGAGTGAGCAGGGCAAAACAATGGACGAAGCTCCCTATAACTGAAAAATCAAGGAAAGAATATACAATATGAAAATACAACATGAAGTTAAAACCAACGAGGTGAATAGGCTTCAAAGGATAAATATGTAGCAAAATAACAGGGGGTTCCAGGCGGATTTGATATAGATATAATTCTTGAAACCATAGACCATATCCCTAAAACAATTCAATGGGTTATTATAAAAAAAAACATAGATTTAAGATAAAAAATAGTCACATTAGCTCACAAGTTAGATTGGTTAAAAGTAGTCGATTAGGACATTGAGTTATTTTGGTAGAGGTTCGAATCCCCCGTATTTCATATTCTAAAAGCTTAAGCCAAAACCATTATAGAGGCTCGGGATGTCAGATTTCATATTCTAAAAGCTTTAAGCCAAACCCCATATAGAGGCTCGATATACCATCAAAACCTTAGGCAAACTTGTGATTCGACATCTTAAAATCATAGGCGCTCCAATCATAATTGAGCATAATCGAAACGAGGAGGTGTCAAGAAGCTCCAACATACGGTCACGGGCCATAGGATTGGCCGGATCCGACTGACCGTGGTAGTCCAAGGTGCACCTCGTTTAGAATATGTAGCAAAATAACAGGGGTTCGAGGGGATTTGATATAGATATAATTCTTGAAACCATAGACCATATCCTTAAAACAATTCAATGGGTTATTATAAAAAACATAGATTTAAGATAAAAATAGTCACATTAGCTCACCGGTTAGATTGGTTAAAGTAGTCGTATTAGGACATTGAGTTATTTTGGTAGAGGTTCAAATCCAAACCATATTTCATATTCTAAAAGCTTAAGCCAAACCGTATAGAGGCTCAATCTTTTGATTTCATATTCTAAAAACTTAAGCCAAACCCAGGATAGAGGCTCGATATACCATCAAAACCTTAGGCAAACTTGTATTCGACATCTTAAAATCATAGGCGCCTCCAATCATAATTGAGCATAATCGAAGCGAGAGGTGTCAAGAAGCTCCAACATACGATCCAGGCCATAGGATTGAAAGATCCGACGGCCGGCGTAGTCCAAGTTTTGCCCTCGTTTAGAATATGTAGGTGCAAAAGAGCTCGCAAATGCAAAAAGATGACAAAGTGCAAAAAACATGGCAAAGAGAAGAATATGAAAGGTTGAATGAGTATAAGGAAGTGCCAAATACAAAATGGCAACATGCCGAAAAACCTAAAAGAACAATGGCATCACAATAAAAAAGCTAAATAGCACAAATACAAATGGCGTTTCTATCGAGTAATACTAAGGCCATGATAAAAACCAATCCCTATAGAAAATGGAAAAGAACAATGGCAAGAACACAACGCCAAACGACTTGGTAGAAAATGCATGTATCTAAGCAAAACGGAGGAGCCATAGCCCATAAAGAACCAATAAAAATCATTTAGCACATAGAAAAAATGCATGTATCTAAGCAAAATGAAGGAGCCACCATATGATGCAAAAAATGTTTCCATTGATCGTATTCTAAGACAAGAAACCGTCAAAAAGTAGGTCCCATTACGCCTAGCAATGTCAAGGCAACTCTAGATGCATAAATGATGAGGAAATAAGAACCATCAAAAATCAATAATCGTGAAAGAATACTACAAAGGAACTTACCATAGTAAATATGTGAACAACAAGCATCGACATGACCCCAAGCAAAAAAACCCCAACATATGAAATACTTGGAACACAAGCCATGTAGCAATATTAAAAATAACTAAGATGGCATACACAAATCAGGTAACAATATTTTAACAACTGACATAAAAAGACAAAGTGCAACCTGGCAAATATGGTGAATAAATCTCGGGGCAATAAAAAGAAGGAAACCATGAGAATGCAGCATATAAAATAAACAACACATAGGCCACAGAAAGAAACTAAAGTAAAAATGCGGGCCAGAACATAAATAAGAAAATCAACCTAATAACCCGACATAATTGTTGAAGAAGTCATATGCATCAAAAAAATAAGATAAACCACAAGTGCAAAAAATAAAACCCAACAACTATGGGAAACCTAGAATGTAGAAGATACTACCACCCGAATAACGTATACCACCTGAGCCGAGTGTAGTGCATCACACATAAGATACAAACACAAGTGCAAAAGATAAAACCCAAACCACCATGGGGAAATCCTAAACGCAGAAAAGAATGCCACATAATCACATGGGAACCACAATATAAAAAATAACATACAAAAGAGATACATGTCGGAGAAATAACACGCAATTGAGGCCATACTGCAACCTACCATGGAAATGGAATGCATCAATGTAAAAAAGACAAATGCAACCCGGAAGATGGTGGCCACAAATCTATAGGCAATAAAAAGATAATAAACCATGGGACTGCAGCGTAGAATTATGAAAACAAGTCAACATCCCAAGTAAACGACCACAAGACGAAAATGAGGCAAAAAATGAGCCAGAACATAAACAAGAGAAAAACAGCACGAGAAGAGCATAGACCCATTTAAATAGTAGCATGGCTATCGGGGACTAAAGGCATGCTTATAGACCATATAACAAGTGGAAGCAGTAAGCCCACCACAAAGAAATGGATGAGCTAAGAAATGCACTGAAAAACTAAAACAAATTTCCGGGCCGGTGGAATGGATGGAGGAGGAAAGGATCCTGGTGACGAGTGCAAAGGAACCAAAAGGCAAGAAGGAGAAAACCGTCAAAACTAGGTCCCATTACGCCTAGCAATGTCAAGGCAACTCTAGATGCATAAATGAGGCAATTAAACTGATGGCTTTGTGAAAACAAGAAGAGAACCCGTTATAGTTCTCATAAGAACCATCAAAAATCAATAATCATAAAAGAATACTATAAAGGAACTTACCATAGTAAATATGTGAACAACAAGCATGGACATGACCCCAAGCAAAAAACCCCCAACATATGGAATACTTGGAACACAAGGCATGTAGCAAGATTGAAAATAACTGAGATGGCATACACAAGTCAAGTAACAATATTTTAACAACTAGCAGGACATACGGGGATGACATACCGATATGGAGCAAGCATGGGAAGGGTCCACCCAAATGATGGAAAATATAATGTAAATGTGACTCGTAATGCTTTCTAAGGGTATATGTAAAGGGGGCATAAGATAACCCGGTAAAGATAGGTCGAGAAGTGGCTGGCCGAAAAGCAAAAGGAAGCTAAAAGGAGGCTAAAGTAAGTCTGGTAGAGATAGAAGAAAAGGCATGTGGTAGGGAATCGCAGAGCCAGAGAGGTGAAAACAATATAAATTAAACAAGTGCGATCACCATAAACAATCGCGACCACCATAGATACTGGAAAACACAGTTAGTCATGTCTTTTAACCATTTATATCAAAATAACAAGAACATAATAAAAGAGAACGTTTCAATAACCGTTATCTACAAACAAGGAACCCTATAAGGATTACATGCATGCGAGAAACAATATAATATCATAAAGCTTAAAAAGAAAGGTTTTTAACCATTTATATCAAAATAACAAGAACATAATAAAAGAGAACGTTTCAATACCGTTATCTACAAACAAGGAACCCTATAAGGAGTAAATGCATGCGAGAAACATTATAATATCATAAAGCTTAAAAAGAAAGATTAGGAAAAGTTGAGTTCTAAGCCGGATTTGAACTTGGGTCTTTGCTACAATGGATTTAAACCTTAACCAACTAGACTAGTGGATGTGTAACAAATTAAAAACCAAGGATTTAATAAGAACTGTAAACAAACACAAATAAACCTAACAAGAGACTCTGTTTGTGCGAGGACAAGGCCGGAATGGCAAAGCAAGGTCAGAACAGGTCGGGATGGCGAGGAATCATATAGAAGCAAGGTCAGATGACTGCGGAATGCTGGAATAGGAGTGTGAGAGGCCGTTCTACGGCTTGTTCTATCTGCAAGCTTCTAGGTATGGGCTAGGTATGCAATTGTAGAGCTTGAGGAAGCTTTAGGTGGAATGATCTCGCAAATCAAAACCCATATCCGAAAACATTACGGAAGAAAACGAGATGATTAAGAGGCATCCGCTTAGAATACAACAGAGGTTTAAATTGAAGAAAAATCCCTTTCTCGCAGAAGTAAAAATGGATAAGCATAGTCCGAGCCCATCGTTGTAGGAAGATGCAAAGGTGAAGGCTACGAGAAAGAAAACAAATCTAAGAAGAAGCGGGTTGGTTGGAGCAGATCGAAGCGGGGAGATGGCCACAAGGAAGAGATCAAACTAACAATTAGAGGAGAAGAATGAGAATCGAGCATGATAGAAGAGATTAAACCCATAATGAAAAGAAAAAAAAGGATGATACCAATGAGACTTAGAACCCGAAACAGATCAAGTAGGCTACTCCCAAATAAAGGATCGGATACAACCATCGAACTCATCACGCGCACAGATCGAAGATCGCAGCAAGCCATGCCAAGCCGAAAAGAAGGAACCCGATACCCGGTGAATCGGAAAAAATGGACTCCAACGATCGATATGCCGCCTACAAGAATCGTGCCACCGAACCATGCATGCTAATAGTGCTACAGGAAAGATGAGTGCATCGAATAGAAAGAGAGACATGCGCAGCGTGAGAGCAACACGGTTAGCAAGATCGAGACAGAAAACATAGGAAGAACAAGATTGCACAAAATTGAACAAATCCCGATGATATTGAAACCTTTTAAGAGGATGATTAAGGAAAACTCGCCAGAAGAAAAACCAGACGACGAGGTCGAGAAGCGATCCAAAGAGTGATACCAAACAAGAGATTCGATGAAGAGAAAAACATCGTGGATAAAGAGAAAAACATCGTGGACAGGGGCAACGTGGACGAAGAAAGCCACGAGAGGAGAAGAAGAGCTGCTGTGAGAAGACGCCGATAACCGGGCCGAAGACGAAAAGGCCTAATATAGGCGCTCGTCCCTTCCCAGAATGGCGATCCGATGGCTCGGATCGATGGGATCAAATGCTTCTGAATCTTGAATCACCCTGTCATCATACTCTGCATTTATTGCACCATGATCGTTCTTACTATTGTAATGTCAATCAGTCAGTTTCTGTTCAAATTCCGTTGTTCTTTTCTGATAAGAATGACATTGTAACTACTTTCTATTTTGTAACTTATTTAAGTGTTCCATGTCGTCATCTTTCGACTGCAAAGCCTCGTCGCCAGCTCTTCGTACAACCGTAGAACTCGAAAATTGTTTCTGAGCTTGAGCATTTCCGTCTTCAATATGGTCCATGTACCGAGGTTCATATTCAACGTGTAAACTCAAAAGCATCGCTATAATAGAGCGCCAACTTTGCCTTCAAAGAATATATTCTCCACCTCCAACTTATATCGACCCCAAATGACTATGTCATTCGTAATCCCCGCCTTCATATGAATCTTCTCTGGCCCTCTCTTCACTATTCAAGCATACCAAAGAATCTCGCACATGTGTCGCCTAAAACTAACCTATAATTTACAAGTCTTTTTCTCAAACACGTTATCATACACATCACTCTTCGTTGACAAATACCACCACTAAATTTACGGTTGTCATGCCATCAATAGATTTATCACTTGTTAAACATCATTTCAAGAACAAATATTAGCAATAAGTTTCACGCGTAAGTTTAATCATGGATACGAGACCGAATACTATCATCCAAATCACTTCATATAAGTACCTCTCGCTATTACTAATTAACCAAAATCTACTGTGTACCATGGAAGCAACTTCATAAAGAAAACACATAGAGTTTGAGAACAAAATCCCAAACACAAAGACAACTTCACAACAAAAAGTCAAAGTTTCTAATAGATGACATAATATCAATTTCAAATTAACTACTTACTTAGATCGACCACGCCAGAAGCCGCATCTCCTTTATGCAAACGATAACTATACGTTGTCCAATCGGAGATTCCAAGCTGAACCGGGATTAAACTCTCCTCCCAATCTCATTTTAGACCTCTTTATTCCGTCTATGACAACCTCCTCGATTCAGCTTCCCAATCTATAGGCCGTGACTTCACGAACCACAACTCGCATGACTCTTGAATCCATTGTATTCTGTCTGAACTACGCTTAGTCGAAATATTTTGCTAATCCAAAGGTGCTCCATAAAGAGAGAATAATATTCTTGTTGATTATTCTCCTGCAATCGATAACCTGTTAATTTCTATCACAAAATCATCAGCAGAATCTCACCCCAATCTTATCTTACATTATCCCTGATTTTTGACATCTCATCTGCAGTCTGCCCTAAGATTTGTTGTCCTTCATTATTGAAGATAGTAACTACAATTTCTCCTGTTGCATCTCCCAACGTTGCATGGAATATATACCTGATCATAACAATGACATCACACATCCATTCAAACCAATTGGTAAATTAGAGCTCTCTCACCTCTTTAATGGTTCAAGAGTCACCCCACATTTCTCAAGACTAAAATTTTTTCTCGCTTTTACCTTCTTATCGCATCTTAGACATGCCTCATACCACATTGGCTGGTTTGGATCAATAAACGTTATGCACGCTTGTGGGAACATTGAAGTACTCAATATTCACAAGAAGCAGCTTAGAATAAGCGACGCGAAAAGCAAGGAATCAACATACCTCATACTAACAACCTACCCCGCCCATCCCCAACGTAAGGTTGTAATATGTCCGATACAAATGCACGATCATGCAATGTACCGGGCCGGGCGCCGTTGTACACTTATGTCCCTCTTGCTCATACCTTTAGTGTGATTGAATTAGCATGCTACAATATTTAAAGGGAAGTCAATAACCCATACCATGTACGAAGGCAAGGCCAATTGTTTTGGATTTAATTCCATCATTGTTTTATTTGTTGTTGACAAAGAGACACCTCAAGTAAGACACTATCTAATCGCCAGCTTCAATCAGAATTTAATTCAATCAATAGTATTAGTAGAACCTCGAATTTGCTAGCTCAAACACGAGTCAAGATACTATTGGGATGTCACACAACATTTGGCGGCATTCTTCTCTCCTTCATTCACAAAGAAGATCTCCCCATAGGCTCACATTTACACTTTTTCCACTGGAATATGTTTCCTTTGTTAGAAAATATCCACACGCCCGTATTGTATTCATAAAATACCTTTCATCAAGGAGGCTGATGGTACGTTTTAAAACATCTTGCTTATCATATTTCCTACGAACAGTTTACGACACGGACCGAGCAAACAATTCCAATGACATCTCGCAAGGTGAGAAATTATACAATGTATTCTATCTCAATACCATAACAAACAAATCGGAAAGTATTTCATGTACCAAAGACCACTTTCCCATCAAGGTACTTGTGCAATTCATCTACTTTTGCAAACTTACTCCCATTGAGTTTCCCACCTCCGCAGCCCCATCACGGGCAACTTCAATTATTGACTGTGCATCAAGCGTTATCTGATAGTCATGGTTTACGGTTGTATATCGCTTGTTCGCAGGCCGAACAACTCCTTTAGAGATGTAATACACCTACATGTCCACAAAGAACTTCAACGACTACCTCTATTCATGACATAATCCCCAATTTATGCATCAACCTATAACCTACCTTCATCAACTCAAGTCTATTGTAGAATTTGTCACCGCCTCACAAACATTGTTGCTTGAATTTTTGCTCCCCTCGTGATATATTAAGATGACTTTTAAATATTCATAAAGCAAGGGAAGAAAGAATCCAATCAATTCAAATTTGCATACATCCTTGTCTCTTAGCTCCACATTAAACAATTTCCCCTTGCCTGGTCTTCACCTGTTCTCAAACTCTCGTAAAGGTCCTTTCCACATTACTTTTACTTTAATTGTCCAATTTGCTTGGTAAGGAGTTAATTGAACCAATGGACAAATTGTTCTCCCACTTCCCATGTTTTCAAAGATCATTTGTACCGCAACATTTCCTCAAAATAAAAAATCTTTACATACATGTAAAGAGATGACATCAAGGGATACCTCATCATCATGCACACACGAAAAGTTAGGGGTATGTTGTGTCAGCCACGAGAATTACCTAGAAGAGATCACATCAAGGATACCTCATCATCATGCACACACGAACACAACGAACACACTTTTTCAGAACACAATTAAAGTTATCAAAACTCCATCACAAATAATGGCGAAAAAAAATTACCAACTATTCAAGCAATTCTCTAAAAACAACATTTCTAGTCGTTACAGATGCCAATGCCTCGTTCTGTAGGATCAAAGCATCTTCTGTAGTTCGTATTCTTGTCAATGTCGTGTACAATTGCCCATGAGCAAACACATTCGTTCGCAAATCCAGGACTATTTTATGTAATGTTAGGCCAAGACAACTGTGGAATGTCGTTGAGTATGCCAGCTTGAGCGGCAGCTGACGTCTATGTACTGTAAAAGGGCAGCGCGCTGGCTGGTGAAAGAAATCTGCCCGACAAATCGCATGTATATTTTCTGAGCTCGTGTCCTCATGTCCAAGAAGCCGGACAGTCACAAATCACAGTGCATTTCGTGTATAACAACTCTAGCATTCTTCACAAGCCCTTTACTCGCATCCAACAATCTCATAATTTGACACACAGCTCCTACTTTAAGACAAAGCGTGTGTTTGGGCAAAGTCGGGTGATCATAACTATGAAGAAACTCATTTTCAGCAAGAGCGCTTGTGTGAATTACCTGGTCACTTTCACTTATGGAATCCTGAGAATAATATCTCTTTTCCAGACCTGGCATACGATCAAGAATAGACCTGTTAAACTCATCCACATGCACATTTAATGGAGATAAAAATGCTCTTCTTTCACACAAAGTTGGTCTACAAACAATATCTGCCGGGTATAAGAATTCCCCCCGTTTTCTTCCATAGATGTTGTTGTGGGAAAACAAATCAAATGTCACAACATCCGATTGCCAATTCTCACCTATGGACGACACTAATGTTATTAACTCGGGTCCGCAAAGATTTCTAACCCATACATCTAACTTGTGAATAATAAATGCTCTCCAAATCTCGATGATTTAATAGAAGCAACCATCAAGCACTTCTCCCCTGCACTCGTACTATGGGCTTATCTCGCCTAAAGTCGCCTCGCAGCCACAAAACATTTTCCTCCAAATGGAACATCATTTCTACACAATTCTCAGAGAATCACACTTGCTGATTCAATCGCACTCTCTATTTGCCATCGCAATTCATCCCAAATGATTAAATGGCATTCAATCAGCAAGCTCGCTTTCTGACGTGGCCTCAATAGTCGAAAGTGCACAAAGAACACTATTCTCGCCATGTGAATTTGAAACAATGAGTGCGCAGCTTTCCCTCCCGGTATAACAGGCCAGCTAATGCGCTTGTTGCACAGTGGCAAAACAATCAATCGGGACCTCTTATTAACAAACATATAGCATTGAGTAGGAAAGTCTTACCTGTATCAGCTTTCCCATCAATAAACATGTGTCTTTTATCCCCGCCCATGCACCGCCTTCCCTAACATAATCATATATTGTCCTTGATTCACGCTCATCTTATCACGCATCTTTTTTGACTCTTCTATGTAAGATCTATGGTGAGGAAACTTTGACAACACTTGCAACACTAGCCGCGGACCGAATGTGGATTTCAGCAGCCCAAAAACCAAAGCACTAGAGCCATGTTGCACAAGCACATTTTCAATGCACAAAAGAGCTTGTTGCCTTCAAGCAAAGTGCCTGCCTCGAAATATCATGGAAGTCCTTTATCAGCTCATCATGAAAAATTCGACCACAACTCATTTGCCGAGCGCCATCAAGGATAAGCAATGCAAAAAGGAACGAAACTACGACGGCGTTTAACGCCAACACCGCCTTGCATTGTCACAACCGGCTCGATCTATCATGCAATAAACCCATAATAGCTACCACTTTTGATAGGTATCATAGGTAGTCCCATTATACTTTTTAAGTCTTCCCAACACCTCGAGTATGCAAAGAAAGAATCGTCGCAAATAGAATAGCTCCCCTCACGCAGCATCACCAACCTTATTCTACAAATAAGGGTTTGCTTACTTCTTCCGAACTATGTTCCTAGGAAGTCGCGGCCTAGCTAGTTCAAGGTGATCACCATCAAGATAATCTCTATCTCTACAGGATACAAAGCTCGCATTGCTCATAGTAATCAAGATAGGTTAGCTCCGAGAATTCTATAGCAGGAGGTCTCAAGAAATAACGATCAAGCAACGGCACTGTTGGGCCTCCTATATGATCTACTCGTTTTTGTTGACGGCGAAGTGGAAGACACTTAACACCGTGATACTTTTCTCGTGACATGAAACTTTAGTATTCGCCATCCTCGCCTCGCTTGACGATAGATACCTTGCACTTTGGTAATCACGTATCTCATCATCAAATTGTCGCTCACGATCAATTCGATACTCCACCTTGTCAAAATCTTTATAAATATAGTCAGATAGATACATGAAGATATGAACAAATGGCAACATCAACATTGATATGACAATCAAACCGCTTTAACAGAAAGGTGAGTATGACACAACATATCTATCTTCAACTTTCCTTCTTCGACATCGCACATAACCCTTCGAGTCCAAATGTGTTCTTGTAGTCAAGTCTCGAGGATAATGCCAACAAAGATGCCCCATCCTTAGAGCATCGCTCGTAGTGATTGTGCACCATATATTTTCGCACCATTTGAGCAAGCACCTCATCATTTTCTGGAATCTCAAATGATATTAGCAAGTCAATGACCTCAAATGGAATCTCATGTTCGCTTTTAAGTACAATATGGCCATGAGGCAGCCCACGTTTCGAATTCTATAACATGGATCATATACGCAAAGCGACCAACATAAGAACGCAAGAAATTCTTCAAAGATTGGAAACGAGCATGGAATGACCTCGACAACAATAATTGGCACATCTGCGCAGCTAGCTTTGCCCAACGCGCAACACTTGCCTTGATCTCCGCCAATCCGGATTCAGAGTCATTGTAATAAACAGCTAGGAGGCCCCTTCACTCTTGCAAGAGCTAACGATCCGCAATCTGACCGAGCACCACCGCCTAGAACCAATAAAAGATGAAGGGAGCGACCGTCGGACATACCGCCCCACCCTCGGTTCTCAATAAAATCATCATCCTCCTCAACATTTGAATCACAACCATAGACCCTCGACCTCTCATATCCATTAGTTGCCAAGAAATTCAGCCTTTCTTCTTCGACCCTAGAATACATATCCACAAGGTATTCACAAGTCGATGCCCTAACTCAAGAAACCGCACACCTCATGAAGCAAACGTGACCTATACCAATCCACCCGCCACATCTCGCCGGTCATTATCGTGGAACCATCCCGCCCGTCCCAGCTAGAAATATAAGCGGGTATTGCAAGGGTTCATATTGCCGATCCAAAGATATTCATAAAACCGTCGTTGATCTTGGTGAAGCCAAAAACCGCTTATTCTTGGATTAATTGTGATCGAAGTTATTTGCATGCACTATGGCAAAAAAACTTCATCACTGCAGAATCGCCCATTCAATGTCAAGAACACGGACTCAACCGCATTTGTTTCACTCGCCTTATCATATGACAAGAAGGGATTAACAAATCTAGAGTCGCCGCTATTCGCGGCCACCCATGCAACGGGCAATAACTTCCTTTCCGCAACCCGCCTCTCTCACTATTGTCATGAATATACCAATGCAATGACCGGCTAGGTTTTGACGTAGGGTGTATTTTATGCTATGTCCCACCCATCAAAGAAACCGAGGATGGCATCCCTAATCGCACAAACTCTCCACCGGCAACACCAAGCCCAAAGAAGGCAAACAGATGGTTTAATGCACGACTCTCCGCACTAAATCCCCTTCCTCGTAAACATCCACATCAACGAACTAGGCAATTCAGGTAGCTTTGGTAAGATATGCCGTCCGCGATTGCAATAGAAGGTTTGACTCTCACCAGGCAATAACGCAATGCGACAATGCACACAAAATCTGTTCCACATGAATTCACTAGCAGATGGAATAGGACGAGCTTGCATCTTTAGTATACGCCGTTGCCAATGTATAACCGCCATGCTCGCCACGATCCACCACTTCGAGCACTCTCCACATCTCTTGCCATCCGCTGCCACTCACACCCTCCTCCTCCTGATGCCTCCCACCCAATCCCCCCCACCCGATAACCACCCCAACCCTTCTCCGGGCCTCAACTCCTCAACTCATCTCTCCTCTCCTGAGACAACTCCGCACGCCATCTCCGCCTAGACTCATTTCGCCTCAATCTTCTAAGCTCATCAGCAGAGTATGTCTGACTTGGATCAATCTCTACTCTAGGCCTTGGCATTGCAACCTCACACTCCAGTCCTTTGGAACACGCATACACACAAAAATATTCAACCTACTACCTGCTACCCAAATCCTAGAATACTTAATACACCAGCAGACTCACCAACACAACCTTACTTATCACAATCCAAAAATACCATAACCTTACCAGACAACGTAGATGATGACCACCCGGCCACCCTCCCCTGCCCGGCATGCTCCCAAATCCACTCCACCCCTCCAAGCCCTCCCCCACATACAAAGTAACATCAACAAACAAACAAACTACTCAACATATAAATAGTCCCCTCAGAATTTTATTTAAGTCACAAATTTAAGTAAATTTCAAAGAAGTGCATAATTTTATCTACTTCAAGAACCATTGCACATACAAACTATTAGTTTTACACCAAAATCTACATGATCTCATCAAGTAGCTCTGGAACTATGACCGGGCATTGAGATTTGCTCCTTTACAATGATAGAAGGCCCATGTTTTTGCAAAGCAAGGTCTCCAAATTTAAGTGGAGTCTATATTCATCACTCATAGAAATCCCATCTCACATCTTTTATCTAAATTGCACATCTGAGCAGATTAGTTTTCATACCAAAATCTACATGATCTCATCAAGTAGCTACAAAACTATGACCAGGCATTGAGATTTGCTCCTTTACAATGATAGAAGGCCCATGTTTTTACAAAGCAAGGTCTCCAAACAGAAGTGGAGTCTATATTCATCACTCATACACTTTCGGATCTTAATCCCATCTCACATCTTTGCCCAATTATAAATCCGCTAGTCAACTACACCGCTTCTTAGTCCGTTGCTTTCATCTTTGAACTTAAAAAATCAAGCAGAAATATCTATTCTGGCCACTCTTAAACTCAACCGTGGTGTCAGCATGGATTTGTAGCTTTGAAATGGACACATTGCCCATCGTGAAGACTGAAAGGTATTGTAAGCCAAATTTGCATACCATCTGCACCTATACTCATTTCGCCTCAATCTTCTAAGCTCATCAACAAAGTATATCTAACTTGCAGATAGCAAGCCCGACCCAGAGGCCTGCAGACAGTCAGGGCCACTTCCCTTCACAATGTTCGACCAAGATACGTCGAAGGAGAGTGTCTCAGACTATCGGCGAGCACCAAAGAATGCTTGATGGGAGCGGCATCGCCTTTCGCATTCTTTGTCTTTCGACCTTTGTGCATTCTTGACTCACAAGTCGAGAATCCCTCAACCAGCCAACAATCCAAAATGTACACTCCCTATTCTCGCCTTGCGAATCGAGAAATTCTCGACTCATAAGTAAAAAAAGGCCCTTTCTTGATTGTTGGGTAGAGGCATTCTCGACTCGCCAAATGGCGGTGGCTGACTACCTGCGAAGACTGGCCTCTCGACACCTAAGCGCAAGGATTTGTAGCTTTCAAATGGACACATTGCCCATCGCCGACCTTTGAAAAGGTATCGTAAGCCAAATTTGCATACCATCTCCACCTATACTCGTTTCGCCTCAATCTTCTAACATCATCAGCAAAGTATATATAACTTGAATCAATCTGTACTCTAGACCTTGGCATTACAACCTCACACTCCACTCCTTTCAAACACGCATACACACACAAATATCCAACCTACTACCTGCTACCCAAATCCTAGAATATTTAACACACCAAAGAACTCACCAGACAACCTTCCTCATGACAATCCAAAAATACCATGACCTTACCAACCAATGTAAATAACAGCCACCTTCCAATTTGCGTCACGCCCAAAGACTACTCATGAAACCTTATTCTCGAATTCCGTACCCTACACATACAAAGCAACACCAACATCAAACAAACTGCTCAATATATAAATAATCCCCTTAAATTTAAGCCCTCGCAATTTTATAATTAAGTTTTAAACTTTCACTACTTCCAAATATACAAAGATGTTAAACAGGAGAACTTGAAGATCATTACTCCTTTATAATCTGCATAAACTCTCATATAATCCTTCAATCTGTAAGTAGATCAATTCTATAATTAAGTTTCAAACTTTTACTACTTCCAAATATACGAAAAATATTAAACAGACAACTTGACAACCATATGAAAGAAATCCGAACCAATATGGGAAGTTTCACGATCACTCAATCGGACTCCTTAAGGAAGTACTTACAAACACACCGATTCATACTGCACAATTCCCTCTTTTTTTCCCCTTTCTTATGAAAATGTGATAGAACAAAGACCAACATATTTTTTGGCATCATAGTATATGCCACCCATATATCCAACACATCTCCCTACACTAATTCTTCCCGGGAAACACTATGCACTCGAATTAGAACATAGCATGTGCTTGAAGATCATTACTCCTTAGTAATGATAAACTCTCATATAATCCTTCGAATCTAGTAAGTAGATCATCTCAATACTCCTTAATTGAATTTTGTTGATTATCAGCTGCATGTCCACAATTTCAATGCAATCTTACGAACAACTTTCTTTCTCTTTAGCATTCACAAATTTAACTAACTTTCAAGCTTCCTGCAATGTCATCTACCCCAGTAGTCTATATTTCTATGCCAGTTATCACAAAAGAGCCCAACAAAACCCTGGAACACTAAAACACACACCCATTTAAGAAGCCACAACCTACTATCTACTACAAATATCCAACCTACTACCTGCTACCCAAATCCTAGAATATTTAACACACCAGCAAACTCACCAGGACAACCTTCCACTGCACGTCACGCTTCCAATACCACTCACGAAACCTTATTCTCGAATCCGTACCCTGCACATACAAAGCAACACCAACATCAAACAAACTGCTCAATATATAAATAATCCCCTTAAATTTAAGCCCTCACAATTTTATTTCACTACTTCCAAATATACAACGATATTAAACAGGAGAACTTGAAGATCATTACTCCTTTGTAATCTGCATAAACTCTCATATAATCCTTCGAATCTGGTAACTAGATCAATTCTATAATTAAGTTTCAAACTTTCACTACTTCCAAATATACGAGAATATTAAACAGGACAACTTGACAACCATATGAAAGAAATCCGTAACCAATATGGGAACTTTCACGATTACTCAATCAGACTCCGTAAGGAAGTACTTACAAATACACCAGATTCACACAATTCCCTCTTTTTTTTCCCCTTATGAAAATGTGATACAACAACACCAACATATTTTTTTGGCATCATAGTATATGCCACCCATATATCCAACACATCTGCCTACACTAATTCTTCCCAGGAAACACTATGCACTCGAATTAGAAGATAGCATGTGCTTGAAGATCATTACTCCTTTGTAATCTGCATAAACTCTCATCTAATCCTTCGAATCTAGTAAGTAGATCATCTCAATACTCCTTAATTGAATTTTGTTGATCATCAGCTGCATGTCCACAATTTCAATGCAATCTTACCAACAGCTTTCTTTCTCTTTAGCATTCACAAATTTAACTAACTTTCAAGCTTTCTACAATGTCATCTACCCCACTAATCTATATTTCTATGCCATGCTACTGCTAATTTCATCCTGAACTCCAACAAACTTCAATTCAAGTCACAAACCTTCAATCGCCAAAATGCGAAGACCTTCAATCACCACAACAGAATTATCACAAAAGAGCCCAACAAAACCCTGGAACACTAAAACACACACCCATTTAAGAAGCCACAACCTTGCTTACCTCATTCCCCTTCCACCCACGTGCACGATACCACATTTAACACACTGCTCCGACCACCATAACTAAAACCTGGAGATCACAATCTAGGAACACAGAGTGCTCAGAATACTGAGGAGGAACACAATGCACAGCAAGTACCACGAAACTTTCACTCCTCGTTCCTTGTCCCCTAACCTCGAACTTCATCTTCAACGATCGAGATGAAAAGCCCCAAATTGACATCCAATCTCAACGGCCAATATCAAAACCCCTCTTTGGGTCCCCTGCTCAAACACCCCATACATCCCCTGCTCAGAACCAACCGCCAAGATTTACTTCAATGTTTTCATCCAACGGTTCGCAACTATGGCCTATGACCCCATACACCTGCAACACATGATGCATACATAAAAACCCCATGACCTCTCATCATCTGGACCATTGGCTCTTAACCAGACGGCGGGGATTCAAGGGGGTCCATGGGGTATGCATGCACATGGGTTGTGCATGAGGGGGCATAACAAACCCCCCTCATGCGATATAACTATATTAATATTAGGATATAAAGTAGTTTGCCATTTTTTCTTTTTTCTGTGTTCCTCCCTATTTTTTCCGCAACGCAATCCAATAACATATTTTCCTGCCATGTCTTATATTGGACAAATCTTATATGCCTAGCATGGCTTTTGAAGGGAGAAAGTTTGTCGTTGCTCTCTGTTTTCCTTCTCTGTTCATTGCTTTGCTGCGAATCCTCTGCAGCTTAGATCTTTGCAAGGTTGGGTATTCACAGGGACTAAGGAGTCGACGGTCACATTATCTGCGTCAAAAAGCCAATTCCTGCTTCAAAAGGATTGATACAGCTTCAAATGGGTCAATTCTTGCATTAACGTTTAAGGTAGCCATTCAGATCTCCATTATAGCCAAAGAGGGAAGTCGCCATGACATGTCTAGCTTTTCCCGCTCCTTTGCCTCCCCAATCTGACCTATGTTTCCATAAAAACTCTTCATCTGATGTATCATGTGAAGGAACAGAACAAGAAATAGACGAAGAGAACACACTGATCTATTGAACTGAATGAACTGAATATATACACTGAATGCCAGAGATTGTGGAACAATCGAAGGCAGAAACTGAGGCAACATGAATCAATCCAGAAACTATAGAACCGAGCTAAACATCGGGCATAATCTATGGAATCTGCAGAAGTGCTGTGGCAGCAATATACTGGTCCACCTGGTCCTGATGTGTCAGCAATAGGGTGGTCCAGCTGTATGTGATGTGTCAGGTGGTGAGAGTGTCAACAGTCCCCCCACGCCTGATACAAACTGAGAAACTCCAAGCTGAGATCGATGACGAAGAAAAACATCCATGGGAAGTGCTTTTGTGAAGCCATCTGCAAGCATGGTGGCTGTAGGCATGTACTGCAATTTGACAAGTCCAGCTTCAAGTTGTTCTCTGATATAATGATAGTGCACAGGGATATGAGCAGTTCGAGGTCGATGAGCAGGGGATTGAGCTAAGGTAATAGCACTAGTGTTGTCAATCCAAATGGGAATGGGATGTTCTGTGGTATGCAAGACAAACTGGAGCAGCCTGTCGTAGACAACAAGATCACGGACACCATGGGAGAGAGCAAGGTATTCAGCTTCAGCAGAAGATCGTGCAACAGAAGATTGTTTGCGGGTGAGCCATCCAATGAGGCCGCCATGGAAAAAATAGCAACAGCCAGTAGTAGAGCGGCCTAAGGAATTGGTGCCATGGCTGGCATCTACCATTAAGGTAAGCTGGGAATAAGGTCCAGGGGAATATGTAATGCCATGCTGAAGCGAAGATAGAGTACAAACCATGAGGTACATCAGACTGCCAATGAGGGAACGGAAAGGAAGATCAGGGGAGGAATTTGGAGGAAGAGTGTCATCAAACAAGTGAAGATGGAGATCCATGGGAGTAGCAGCAGGTTTTGCATCAGTCATATGGAATCGTGCAAGGATGGCTTCTGGATGGCTTGAGTATACAAGTGCTGATGGATATGAAGAACTCTATGAGGTCGATTTCTGCAAATGTGGAGGCCTAGGAAATAGGCAGCATCGCCTAGGTACTTCATAGAAAATTGTTGACAGAGGAGAGCATGAATATGATCAAGAGCAGTCCACAGGATTACCTATCGTGAGCATGTCGTCCCACATAGAGAAGAATAATGGTAATGGAGGAATCTATTTTCCCGAGATAAACATTCAGGTCGGGTGAACAAATGGATTGAAGGTCTTGGAGAGTCAGATCAAACCGCTTGGAACCAAGCTCGGAGGCTTGCTTGAGGCCATAGATGGCTTTGCGTGAATCTGCAAACATATTGAGGATGGTCTTTGTCTTCAAAACCTGGAGGTTGTAAATAAACTTCTTCAACCCGGATCACCATGGAGGAATGTCGCCCCGCACATCTAATTGGATGATATCCCGCTTCTTTGGCGGCAAGAAGGGCAAGGATTGTGCGGAGGCTACTCATGTGAACAACAGGAGAATGTTTCATCGTAATCTACACCATGGATTTGGGTGAAACCTCCGGCAACAAGATCGGGCTTTATACCGATCAAGTGAACCATCCGCATGATACTTTTGGAAAAAACCCATTTGGAGTCGACAAGTTTACGCCAGAGGGAAGTGGTACAAGATCCCAAACGTGATTGGCTTTCATGGAGTCAAGTTCTTGAAGGCATGCGCCTTTTCCAATGTGCAGCAAGAAATGGGCTTTGAGAGCAGCATGGATGGTTTGAGGATTGTCATTTGTGGCCAAACGTACCCATTCAATCGACTAGCTTCAAAGATTGGCAATGACCTTGTGACTAGGAGTCCGGCGGCTGGCTTCGGGGCAATGGAGTAGGCACAGAACAGGTCAGCCAGCTTGGGTTCAAAATGGAAGGAGGTGGATCAAGGGCGCTGGAAGGAACGGGTTCTCGATCATGAGACACAGTCCGTGTCGCAGAGTTGGGCGTAAGAGTGGGCTTGTGCAAGGCATTCCGGCCGCTTGAGTGAGAATGTCACCGGAGGATCGTGGAACAAGTAATGACCAACCAATGAAATCTGCATTTTGCTCTTCACCAGAATGTCAAATTCATCAAAAATTACATCCGAATCGATGAGTACCTTGTTGGAGACGGATCCCAACACTTATATGCTTTGTGGGCTTGCAATCACGTAGAAGATGGGCATCTTTGACCATAATCGGCATCATGCAGAGTCAACCGTAAGGACAAAATGGGAATCTTCAAGGGAGAAAACTTCCTCTCAGAATGGGAGCAGCTTCAACGTGGAGAGATTCTTCGTAGATGATTTTTTAAAGGATAAGGTTATCTTCAAGAAGAAAAAGATTGTTCGAATGAAGGCTTCTTCAAGAAGACAATTTTCTTCTTTGAGAGTAAGACCTTCAACATTGGCAATTTCTTCAGTCGCTTTTGTCGAAGAAGATGAAGATGGAGCATCCTTCTTGCCGAATATGGCTTACTTGGGACATTGATGAGCATAATGCCCAAATCCAAGACGAGTTTAGACTGTCCTTCCGAGTGGAGCCCCATCCCGAGCTATTGGACATTGGAAGGATTAGTTTTCTTAGCTTGAGCAACACAGGCTTGCTCAGATCGACTTCTTTCCCTCTCTGTTTGTGGATAAGAGATAGCTCGATGAGGTCTTCTCCTATCTCTTCCCAAGAGGCGCGCTTGTGTGTGGTTGCAAGCATATCAACAAAGGGATCCCCAAGATGGTGGAAGGGAAGTGTACAACCGTAATTTTTCTCGGGTGTCGAGAGGGCATGAGCAATTACCGGCATTATGAAGTCGGTCAAATTTTTCTTGGAGCTTAGCGATGTGGACACGGATGTCCCGCCCATCTTGGAATCTGATGGCTTCCATCTCACTATGGATCTGCATCAATTCTACTTCGAATGAACCCCATATCGATTTGCAAGGAAATCCCACAAAGATTTGTCAGCCTTGTCTAATTCCCCTTGAACAATTTGCGTATGTTCTTGGAGAGGCAAATAGCAATGCATGCTAATGCCCTACTATCCTTTTGCTTCCACAACAAAAGAGCCTCTCACAAGCTACGCCATCGGCTTTGGTAATGGTCGGGCTCACCAAGCATACCATCGACTACTTCCCAAAGCGATTCAAATTTCTTCAAATACAAGGTCACCATACGCCTCCATCCTTCATACCCCTTTCCATCAAATGCTTGAGGATGAAGGTTCAAGAAGGCGAGTTCGCATTCGCCATTTCTTGCAAAGGATCACTTCGATATAGGATTAATCGGTGGGCTCTGATACCATGTGAAGGAACAGAACAAGAAATAGACCGAAGAGAACACACCGATCTATTGAACCAATGAACCGAATATATACACCGAATGCCGTAGATTGTGGAACAATCAAGGCGTAAACCGAGGCAACATGAATCAATCCGTAAACTATGGAACTGAAGCTAAACATCGGGCGTAATCTATGGAATCTGCGGGCTTTAAATAGCAAAGAATATACCGTCCACCTCGGTCCCCGATGTGTCGCCAATAGGGTGGTCCAAATTGTATGTGATGTGTCAGGTGGTGAGAGTGTCAACATATCAATCCTCTATTTTGTCCTTACAAGTTATGTTTATGATGGATTCATGCAGTTGGAGCTCTTGTTCAACAGATGTTTTTTGCAAAGAATCCTATCTAACCGCCAAAGCTTTTCCAGTACTCATTGGAAGATAAAAGACGTTGAGAACAGAAGGATTCGAAGAAATAAAAAACCCTTCCTTTAGATGAGTGATCCGGCAATTCGGCGAGAAGGGAATGGAGCCAAGGAGAGCACGCAAAAATAACAGGCCTGCAGTTCTAGAAAGAAAAAATTACTTGATATTGCAGCATCTATGGGTATAATTTTGCATTATTTATATTGTGATTTAAGTGGCAAGAATGCTAATTAACAACCATCAAATTTACAGACAAGGCTACTAGGTATGTTTGTCGAAGCTGTCTATAATATTAGTGAGTGGATTAAATTTATGGTCCAGTACTATTTCTAATGCACCGCCAATAATATACCATAGGAATCCTGCAAACTGTATTAGTATAAGGTGGATCGAAAGTGCTATGCCCAAGTGTCTAGAATAAGATGTGATATTAATATTCCTCAAGGGTGTGCCAACGTTCTAATGATATTCCAAGCATTTCTAAACCTAAACTATCGCAGTAATATTTTGAATGCTCCAAAATATCCTAAGTCTTGCGTTGCTTTGGAGTTAGGAGGACCCTGACAGCATTTTCAACATGCAAACTCATGAAAATGCATATCACTATAATAGCTACAATCTCAGGATTAGGATGGATGGATGGATCGATGGATAGAATTTTAACAAGCGATGAAACACGATTTACTGTCACTACCAAAGGTTTGAAAATGTTATGTTATCCCTAAGTTATGCATCACTACAAAGTAGAATTCAAAAATTCATCATTACTAAATAGTCATTACATTATGAAACCTTAGATGCTAATAGTGAATCCAACCTTACATGTTTAGAAACAAAGAAATGTTCGCGGCGGCAGGCCGCCACGATAAATTTCTTGTAATGCTAACTGATATTCTTGAAACATTTGCAAAAGGTTGCTTAAACAAATCAAGGTACGTATTTATTTAATTTGCAAGGGCTTATTCTATGTTACATGGCCCTAAAGATGCATAGACACCACTTGTTAGCATTTTCTCTTGTTGGCATTTTCTCATTCCCACTTTAAAATTAGACGATTGACTTAATGCACTTTTCTCTTTTAACCAATAAAGTATATGCATGCAATTTCTCCATATGTAGCAGAATAACAGGGAGTGCACTCCATGTTTTATTGTCTGAATTTCATATCCCCAATGATTTACCCCCTTTATTTTTATTCCTCCCCCTTTTTTTTTTAATAAGCCATGCATGCAAGCATCGAGCTCTTTCACTTTTGGGTTATCTTAGAGTTATTTGAAGCATTCTCTGTCTCAGGTATGCAAGTGCTGCGGGTTTTGGATTTATTTTAGGATTGTGAAGACACCGTGTTATGGTGCTCGCATATTTGGCCAGCAAATTCGGCCAAGGTCCATAAAATGTGAAGGGGACTTTTTTGTATGGATTTTCAGGGTTTCTCTTATCGTCATGGTGCAAATAGATTCGAGGGATGCAAATTTGGCCAGTAGATTCAGCCAAGGTCCATGAAATGCGAAGAGGGCTTTTTTGTATGGATTTTCAGGGTTTCCCTTATAAGACTGATTCCGTATGTTTTTAGAATGAAAGATTTGTTTTAGGGTTTTAAAAAGCAACAGAGGAAGATGTTACTTCAAGATATCTCCCAATCATCCACTAAGCTTCAAAGCTCGGATGGGCATATTTGCCCTTTGTTCCTTGATCTAGACCATACATAGCGATTCTCGTTTGTGGGGTATGCTTGTACAAGTTTTTGTATATGGTATAATGAGGTTTGTAAAATACTATAAGGTTTGGAGGAACATGCTTACCAAATAGGGTCTTTCTTTTTTGCCTCTACAATATAAAGTATTATTTGTAAGATACATGCAAGTATAAGCTTATTTCTTACATATTTATGTTGGAGAAGGTCGTAGAACTTTTATATAAAAGATGCCCTAGTCGTGTGCATAAGTTGGGAAATGCTTGGCTACTGTTTACAACACTAAATTGAAACCGTTTGGACAAAGGCGGACATGGCAAGCGGAGATCAAAACAGTCTATACTATGCTATATCCATCAAAACTCTTATATTCTTACTAGAAAAAGTGCCAAGCATTGCTGGGCTTTTCGCTGGGTATAAGTTCAAAAACTAATAAAGATAGTGGCTTTAACCCGAGATCATCTAAAGAAGACAATGCTTCATATGCAATTTGGACTCGTGCTTATTTGTAGACCTTGTCTAGTTGGAATGCAGAAATGCATATAAGTTTTATCCAAACATTTTATGAGAGAAGTCTCTCATGCATAATGTTAGGCCTTCCATGTAAATTTTTTGGCATACGTTTGAGGTTGGATATGGCTTACCGTACCAACATGCAGTATGATCAAAAATAATCTGACTTTGACAAAATAAAATTGTTTAAAACAAACGGCAATAAGTGCAGTCTTGCTCCGTGGCCTTACACTTGTTAATGTAGGTCAAATGTGACAAATATTTAAGTGTAGCTATTAAAAATGTAAGTAGATAGGGCATATTGTCTCGATCATAATAAAGAATTTTTGCTATTCTATGAATGCATGAATGAATATGGAAGATAGAAAGTTCTATTTAGAAATTATAATAGATTTAGAATTCATTCCATTATAATATCATTGTTGTTCATGAAAGATAGAATGCCAATTCTATAATCGACCAATCTGAAGTGTTATAGACTGTTCTAACCCCATGAAAGAGGCCGAATTTGGCAACCGTGAACCCCCTATGTTTCCCACTCCTTGAGTCCCCTAGACCCACGCCAGACTTGTGTTGATCTCTCGGATCAACACTGCTGCATATTGCAGTTCCTAATCGTCTCTAGAACGAATCTCCATGGTGTTCTCCCCTTGAGATCCCTGATCTTTTATATAGGGTACCAACTCTTGTGGCATGCTGCCACGCATATGCATGCGCATGTAGCCTCTTGGCACCTCCTTATGCCACCTGTCCCTTAAAATCCTTAGATTTGATGGTCCTATATGACCTAGGGACCAATATGTGTATGGAACATACGACTTATGACCTAGGGCCTAACCTATATTCGTAACATAGACCAGCAAGCAAACTGTTAGAATGAGTTGTCCTTTCCAAATTTATATTAGGAAAAGGCACCATAAACAACAGTATTGTCAAGCCAACCTAGACAAAGCTATTTCCACAAAAGTTGCCATATCTATTGTAACACGGTTCTGAATTCAAAATCTAATGTCACTTTTCTGAATTTGAAAAATTCTATAGCATATGAATCCATTCAACCCTGAGATAACATATAAACCAAATTAATAACCATGTGCCAATGAGAAAATTTGAAATTTATTTTTAGATTGTCAAGCTTGAGCTTTAAACAATAAGTGTTATAGTGCATTGTATAGGTGTAGTATCGACAAATGCGTAAGAAATGTCACCAACATAAGCTGAATATTTCTTACGCTACAAAACAGTGATGCTCTTAAAGTCTTACAATGACTCTCTCAAAGCCTTACAATGGTTCCTCAAGATAAAGCAAAAGTCTAGATACATGATAAGATCTAGCTTCCATACTTGATCAATATATTTATAGCATTTGTTTTTGAATGCCAATGTTTTAAAAGAGTTGTTAAGTGCTTTACACCACATTTACCTCCACAACTTTACTAAGGCATATTTCTTGATCCAAAAATGTTGTAGACTTTATGTTTGTCATTGAATGAAAATGAGGTTTTAAAATGCTACTCGGCAAAGGCTTTGACTTGCTTTATATTGGATAACCATAGGCAATTTGGGATACATCAATGTATGTTGATGTATGCCCTAGCTTAATTCAAGGGTTCATGGGGTTCATGTTTGTGCTTTGTGCTTTAATATCGATACGTTTGTTACCATTCCCCTTGGATTGTCAAGTCTTAAGAATGTATGGCGGCAAACATTGAAAATCCAAAAATATCTCTTATCTAATGGAAATCTTGCAGCTTATTCACCATTCATCTCTTGGATCTCATGTCTCATTGGTGATCACTCTGCAATAATTGGATTCTATAGTGTAAATATTTCAAGGCCTAGAGCTCCAATTCAAATAGTTAAGCACTTAAGCCTAGATGAACCTTGGCTTTTCAAGTGGTTCAGACAGACGTGAAAGCTTATGGAGATTTAATATCCATGAACTCCATATGGTTAGTACCATATAAAAAGAAAATATAGATAGGCACCATATATGGTTATCAGGAATCCAAAAAATCAAAATGAAGCTAGTTAGAGACGTTTTTCAAAACATCACAAATGAACCAAAATTAGCTCATCCAATTAAGTCATAACCTTCTTTTTTGCCACTGTTTCTAGGACTTGGACCATTGAATCAGCAACTTGATGCACAAATGGCCACTATGTAGGTGGCATCTCAATCAGAAGCAATCCAAAACTTCAGTTGCCAGTATCAATGGTCAAATCAAACCAAAAAAGGTCAAAAGGTCATGATCAGTATTTAAGAGAACTACAAAGGCACACTTTGCCCAAAATTTATGTAGAAAATAATTCTTGAATGATATATCTAACCAACATAAACAATGGAGTTTCTACCTTTGAAGCATGCAAAAAGTTCATTGTGGATGAACAAATGCCAACAGTTATAACCATCGCAAGGACTCCAAGAATACAAATAAGCAGTTGGAGCTTGTTGCTGATAAATTCTGTGAATGTAAGACGCAATAACTTTGAATGGTGCCCATACGGTCTAGTTGAAGACTGCAAAAGCCAAATACAGCCATATAGTTCTATAATTTGGGGACCCGTAAACAACGTGGGCGTCATGTGGGAACCTATAAATGTTGATAGGCATTTCGTTTTATACTATTTGTTTGGGAGTGGAGGGGGCACATTGTATATATATCTCTTGTTTATATAATGATGTTATGCTATGTAAATAAAATGTCTTGAGATTTTGTGCATTTTGAATGTGTCTTTGAGTTGCATACAATTGAGTGGCCCATGACAACCCTTGTGTATGCCATTATGCTTTATTATTTCAATTTCACAATTTTACAATATAGGTTGTATAGGTTGTACAATTTAATGTCAGAGATCAGCATATCCTTATTCCTTTGTTATATAAACAAACGATTCTTAAATTAATGGCTAAGGCAACTGCTGACTATTCAAAAAACCTAAGCCTATTTAGAGGCATTCTAAACATCTAAATAACTAATTCTAACTTAGATGCAATCAGTATCTAGCAACCTTAAAAAAAAAAAAAAATAGCACAACATCATATAGCTATCATACCAAATACCATCACACATCTATGCTTAAGCCAGCATGCACTCGACATTTCAATCCAATCTAACTACACCAGCATAATGGACATTCCACTTAGTATACCAAAACTAACAACCAACAATCCTAGCAAGCCTATATCGGTCAAGCATTTGCATATTTTCTGCCAGCATGAAAACAACAGCACGTCATATTTCTTAAGACTTGTTTCTAAGCCATCAACTACTCCAAACAAAAAACACCTAGCAACATCAATAGACCTTGCATCAAGGTTAAGGACCCTCAACTATTTGAGTATCCTGCCAACATAAACATATTAAGCACCAATAGCTGTGTAAAGCAAGTACAGTCTGCCACATGCAACCAATTTCTCAAATGCAGCAAGCATTTACAGTTCATACCATTTAGAGGGCAGATAAATGGATCACAGCTAAAGTATGATGATAAAATAAACAATTAAACCAGGTGCGTAACATTTTCAATTCTTAAATATTGTGTACTATTCTAAAATAACAAATTCCATATTAATCTCAATATGCAAGCCCGATTGGATTCGCTCCTAATTTCTGTTGTCATTGCTCCATAGAATTGTTTGTCTGTTTCTTTCCATGGCTATTTTTTCCAGACTTTTTATGAGGCAAATTGCCCCCATGCTGCGCCTTGCTCCTCGTACCAAAGGCTCTTTGGTATACTCCCTTAGGCATAATCACAAACAGAACAAAAACTTATGGAGTACTCCTATCAGAATACAATTAGCCACATCATTGGATAAGAGTTGCGAATTATGATCAGATACGGAGCTATCCAGAAGATTCGAGCAACGAAAATCTATTCGCAAAACAGATGCACAAGTATTAAAGTATCCTCTATCATGTCTTGCATAAGCTCTACCAACTCATGTCCAACCATTACATCACGTGAAGGACTAATCATCATCAAACTCTATAAGTTGGCAATCGTGTAAAAGGCGCAACCATTGTTCCCGCTCGAACCCTTGCACCACTTTAGAACCTTGACCGCTTCTATCTCTTTCCAACTCGACCATGTTAAAGTCTCCAATCAGGAACCACGCAACATTCTGCCCAAGATGAAGAATTGTATTCCCAACAGTTGCCCACAAAGCACCACACTGGCGAGGTCTATTATGAGCATAAACATTTATCAAACCCCATTCTTGGCCTTTATCTTTCCACTTGATTATTATCCCCTGCCCAAACCTACAGAGGACTTCCACGTAGTAAGCACACCAGCCTTAGATGTATTAGCAGACACCAAGACAATATAGTCACGTCCAAACATATTACCTACTTATATACATCACCTCGGAGGCGTTTATGCTCTTGAAGAAAGGGTGCTCCTTTTACTTTAGGAAGAAGCCACTCCTCTCACATTCAAAGACAAAAGGCTCACGTGCCCTAACTATTATGTTTCACCTCCCTACCAATAGAGCCAGCATCAACCATGTCCATCTCACATGATTCTGAAGGGAGGTCAACCCATCTCGTCCTAGAAATTGGCAAGGGGGAGCCTCCTCTTTGTTCCACCCTTTCATTGTTTTGTTTAGCATTTGGTGAGGGAGAGCCTCCTCTCTATCTATCCCCCATTATTTTGTTGGCTACCTAGTAAGTAGAGCCTCCTCTTTGCTCCACCCTTCCATGCAAAGTATCAGACTCATTCATGACATTAGAGGCATGTTGACTAGCCTTATTGCGTGCAACTCTTTTTCAATTCACATTTTGCTATTCCACTTGGACATTTTCATGATGTTCCTGAACACTTTCGCATCGATCCGAGACATCGGATCGCCATTCTAGAATGGGACGAGCATGCATGTCATGCAGGCATGCGGCGGCGATGCCCGCTTTGGGTTGGGAGTTCGCTATTTCCCCGTGTGTTTACGCATCCACGCCTCATCTACGCTTCCTCTTCTCTCAGCATCTTTATTCTCTTTGAATTGTTTCCGGGCGGGGAGGGGGCTTCTTCACCTTTGGTTTAGCCAATTTGGCGATCTTTCTTGCTATCCTTTCTCGGCCTTTGGCCTCGCCCCGCGGACCTCGCCCCTTGATCCTAGTTTGTAAGGAAGTTCTCTCGGTAGTCGGGCGCTTTGTTGGTTTTTGGAGTCCCATTCTAGAATGCGATCGATCCGAGACATCGGATCGCCATTCTAGAATGGGACGAGCATGCATGTCATGCAGCATGCGCGCGGCGCATGCCCGCTTTGGGTTGGGAGTTCGCTATTTCAGGCGTGTTTTACGATCCACGCCTCATCGGGCTTCCTCTTCTCTCAGCAGCATCTTTATTCTCTTTGAACCCACCCTCCCCCTTCTTTGTTTATTGTACAAGTTTTGTTTATCATGTTTTTCCACCCGCTGGGTGATGCTTTTTCTCCACCCGCTGGGTGATGCTATTCTCTGGTATGTTTCTCGTTTGTTGTGTTGGTGATGTGCAGGTACAGGTTGGCGAGCGGCATCCGTTTCGACTTCTCCATGCGGGGTTTTGGGGGCGATTCTATGCCTTACGTTTGTCTAAGCCCCTTGCGAAGGCTTATCACTAGGTTTTTCCTCGAAAACCCGAAGGGCTGGGTTTTTTAATCCCGGTGATAAGCTTTCGGCAGGTACATCAGCCACTCATCTATTTAGCATTGTATTTGTTTTGGGGTCCAAATGATATAATTGGATTTTCCCTTTATTTTTCGTGGGTAGTTCGCATGTGTGCGGCTACCCACTGTCCACCATTGTAGAAAATCTGCTGAGATGAATGAGAAGCCTATCTATAGGGCGCTTTGTTGGTTTCTTGCGAGTCCCATTCTAGAATCTTGCCGCTCTTACATCTCCTAGATCTTCTGTAATTTGGCCCTAGCATCCTCATCAAAGATGGGAGTATGCACAATCTTCTGTGGAATAGAAGTTTTAGCAGCAGATGGATAGCAACGATAGAGGTATCAGTAGTATTGGTAGAAGGGACAACATAAGGTAAAGGGGACACAACAGAGATAGGAGGCACAGAGGAAGAAGGAACCATTGCAGGGCGATCTTTCTTAGCACAAAAAATTGCAGATAGAGCAAGTTGAGGAAACAAGTCAACAAGCTGAGGACCATTGAGCAATTGCAAGGCATACTTCAAAAAGATAGGGCTACTTTTCACAACCATGCAAAGTACCAAAAGGAACCATTGCGGGGCGATCTTTCTTAGCACAAAAAATTGCAGATAGAGCAAGTTGAGGAAACAAGTCAACAAGCTGAGGACCATTGAGCAATTGCAAGGCATACTTCAAAAAGATAGGGCTACTTTTCACAACCATGCCGAAAGAGTACCCAAACCATTAGCAATATTGATAAGAAACTCTGGCACCAAGAGATCAGGAGGAAGATTAGGAATAGAAAACCAACATGGCATCTTTTAACGCCCTTGAAATTTGAAATACCCCCAAAAAAAAAAAAAAAAAAAAAAAAAAAAAACAAATTGTTCGTCCAGTATCTCCACTGCTGCCTTCATCAATTTCATCATGTTATTCGTTTTCACTGGCCCTGACTTGATTCTTGATGTCCGGAGTCTTTATACGAGGTCGAAGTGCATCCACAAATAAATTTCATTCCTAAACTCGGGGTAGAGTAGGAGATTGCATTTTCCATATAACATTGAACGACAATCACACCTAGTTATTCGGTTAATCCACAAATTAATTTGTACTAACCTCCACACGCACTCCTCCCGTCCATATTGAATCTAAGCTTTTCTTCAAAATCTGGAACTCTTATTGCTCATTAGAAATCTCATACTTCATGTGGATCCTTGCACATACAAGTGTGCCAATACAAACAAGGTGCTGCGCACGGAGGGTTGCCCTCCGTGACCCGAGAGTGAAATGGCTTAAATCACACTTCAAAGTCATGTTTTCGAGCATATACTGACATATACTTGGAATATGCCACAAACCCACATGGATGAGACATTTTCCCCCTGTTGCAAAGCTAAGTTGAGTTAAGTTCATTATTTCATAGTAGCTGAACATGGTTTTGGTATCAAGCAGAAGGATGTCAAGATTGCTTTTCTTAATTTAAAATTAGAAGAGGAAGTGTACATGAGCCAGGCACCTAGTTTCATCTCAGCAGGGCAAGAGCAGCTTGTTTACAAACTTCAGAAAGCTATAGAAAATAATTGAACAATGAACTATTCAAGAAATTCTATTGTGTTATTTTTAAATGCACAATTCATTTACCTAGGTATAGAAGCCGGATTGCTATTGTTCATTGCTACTTGTTTCTATGACATCAAAATGTTGCTTTGTGATGCATTGGGGCTTGGGTGAATTAAGGTTCGTTAAGTTTATGTATATCATAAATTTTGCTTTGTGGTGCATTTCGGCTTGAGTAAATGACCTATGTGTATTCGTTTGTATGTTTGTATGCTTATATAACATCAAACTATTTTTTATGGTGCATTGTTGCTCTAACATTTGAATGAAGGAAGTTAACGCATTAGCACTTTGAGAGGACTCGCATCGCTTACTCTTGTACACTATGCCAACACATTAATAAACTTGCTTTGACACTTAAAAACAATGAAACCTGCTTCATATTTCATATGTAAGGATAGTGTTAGTCAGGTTCAATGGCATAGTGACATTCCTTGGCTCGTTTATTTGATTCGTTACATAAGGATGAACGGATTTCCAGAGATGAGAGAGAGAGAGAAAAAAAAAGGGATCTGTATTTATCAAATAAAGTACAGCTCTTTAACACAATCGAAAAATCTTTCTCCCAACCACGAATTAAGTTCCAAAGGACTCCGATGTCAATTTTTCCTCAAGGAGATGATGCTACACGGCTTATTAAAATCTTGGTGTTAGTAAGAAAGTAAAGTAAAATATTGAAAATTTCAAATGACAGAGGTGCATGGCTTCTTTCGCAATTTATCCCTTTTTTTTTTAATCTACAACCCTAAGATGGTCCATTACCCGTTCAATTTGCTAATCCACTGAATGTAACTGTGAGACCTTAGATTTTAATATAGAATTGGATTGGATGCTTGAAGGCTGCAATATTTAGCAGAAGTATGAGGTTGGGGAAATGAAAGCATCCACTATCATCAATGATAAGCAAAGATGTTTTTGGAACAAAACAGATGCAAGATCAATGGTCAATAAAGAGATAGAGCTCCGCTTATACCACTTGTCTTGTTACAGCTAATCATAAATATATCTGGTGCTTTGTTGTCAAGCAAAATAGAGAATTGTAGCAGAGCAGCTCCATAGCAAGCATCAATAACAGGGTTCTGAAACTCTAGTTGTAGCAAAAACGGCAGTGTTTCTAAACTCACTATTTTGCTCAAATGATAATAGGCTCCTGATATTGCATACCACTTATCTTCAAAGAGGGTAGTTCCTGACTTATGCAAGTAAAATACAAAATAGGGTTATGGATTATACCTTCCCTTATGATCTAGGCTAAGCTCTCTGCAGTACATCGTTCTGTCTTAATGTTGTTTGATATAATAGTTTGCCGAAAGCTTGAGTTCTGCAGAAATGGAAACATAGGTACAAAAAAACCAAAATCCCTGTAGAAAATAGATATGATGCTAGAAACTAATTACTCCATCAGAAAACCTGAGAAGACAATGCACATAAGAGAATAAAAAGCAACTGATGTAATTCAGATGCACATCAAGGAGCTATAGTAATTGTTCAATCAATGCCACATCTTTAATAAGATGCTGTTGGAAGATCCTTGATCCATAAGTCAAGAGGCTTGCCAATGTAGTAAACAATGAAACCAATGTGTGATAGCCTATGAACATTAAGCCAAATTTCGACTTGCAGGTGTTATCATTTATGTTCTTGAAATCCAGAGTCCTAAGCTCATTCTATTTAGTAAGCACAACAAATCCCATGAGCATTCATAACCACTTCAATATCTATGTATGAAGCTGCAATAGGACTACAAAACCTCAGGCAAAATAAATATAGAAATGGATGCAATTGGCACAGACATCTCTGGAGCATACTTCTCTGAAAATGTGTGCCTCCATACTCAGATGTAAGGCTACTCCTAGAATGAAAGGGTAAATTAGAAATATTAAAAATAAGCCCAAAGCAATGGATCTAAAAACCTTGATTTACCCTGATTGTTGACAAGAATCTTGCTATGTATTTCCACCATCCAGACATAGGCATTTGTTCACCTCATATATGGCTTCTTGAATGTACTATTTGTTGTCATAGAGCATCATGAATAAAGAATAGGAGGAAATACAAAGCATATCCCCTTTGCACTATTTCTAATATATGAAGCAAATAAGACCGATATACCTTTTCTAGATACGAGAAGATAGGCATATGAGCTCATTTGACAACTAAGTTACCTATTCCTTGTTGTCCTTCAATGTTTTCCAAGTTCTTTTACTCGATTCCAATACTTCTTGGCAGCCTTTATTCACTGGGCATGTTAGCAAAAAGCCACAAAGCATGCCAAAGAACATAGCGGATCCGAAGTGAACTCAGATGTGACAGCTCTAGAAACATAGGCTCTCGAAAATAACTTAGACCTAAGAATGTGCCTCTGTTCTCAACCTAAAAAATATAGGCTTTAAAATATTGGCCATCTCGCTAGCTATCTCGCAAGGCCTTAAAGCATGCACGTTCCTCTTTTTTTGAAAATTGTAGTTTCAAGTGACTTCGTGTCCTCGTCTTTTTATATTTAATGTGCTTAGCTCTTCTTCCTCCGGTTGCTCAACTCATGAAGTTTTCTCTCGGCATCCGCCAAAACCCAAATTAAGGTCTCACAAATCGCAATATATAGTAATGATTACAAAATGCAAGGTAGACCGAAATAAATTTTTAATCAAAGATTTTACTTTTTCTTCTAAATGAGGTGTGGAGGTTAAGATGACGTTTTGATATACCAACAAAGCGAGCTACAATTACAAATGCCCCATCCGTGATCTTTATGGGTCATGAATTGCCCAACGTAAACAAGGATTTGCATTTATGGATGGGCTTGTCCGCCTATTTTACTGTAATATTCAGAATACTATTTATATTACTAAGGCCAACTACTACGCATGTAATTTTATGGACCATAATTCGTTAGCATATGCCAACCCATTCTTCGCTTTTGACCCCATTCATGTTCCTATGACGGCCTAAGGACACATACTCATCTTTCAACCGTGTTAGCATATTGTTGACTCATGTTGTTCCAACTTACTTCAAAGAAAGAATAAACCACCTCACCGCTTATGAAGGGTAATTTCAAAGTTGTTGTGCGCCTTGGCATTGCCTCTCATATTGATCTCTGATTGTCTTTGAATCTTGACCCGAGAAAAGAACTTCACTTTTCAAAACACATAAAAGCGCCTGCATTGTAGTGACTATATCACTCCGCTTACTATTCCACGTAAAAAGGCCCTTTCCATAAGAAGTAACTAAAGAAGTGAAATACGGATGCACGCTTTGCTCAACATAATATTATGCATTGAGGATTTCTCCACAAAAAAATGTACAATGTCAACTTACAATTTCCGCACAAACCGATGTTGGAGATTAATCCTTTTCTTTTGTGGCTCTTGCCGCAAAGAAGGTCGCAAATTGGTTGTACTATCCTCACTACCGCTTTGCTCTCTCAATTTCACAAGATTGAGCTTCCTAGAATGAGGCTTCCGACCACTATTTGCGGTGCTATCTAGGCTACTGTTTTCAAAATTACTCCCCTCACAAGTTCCCTTCGTTGGTCATTGAGTTATGTTCCCGCCAAGCAATGGTAAGAGAAAATGCTACCAATATATAAGAAAAAATGTCTGAAAAAAATAAGAACCTTTACAGGAGTTTCAGATTATGTGCATCGGGTATAACGGGATCTGTTGGCCCTATGTTACAAATCTCTGTACCATCTGGCTTTGTAGGCACATCGACCTTAACTTCGTTCCCATCCATGTGATCTTTATATGTGCTGGCATGTGGAGGCCGGGCAAGGTCTCGACCTCTCCCAGGTTAGCCGGTTTTAGAGCTACCGCCCACCAACAAAGTGACCTAGCATTTACGACCAATCCTAAGTTTTTTAGCAAATACCAAGATATCCTAGGGATATTCTAGCATATACCTAGAATATGCCAAAAGCCCACATAAACAAGGGTTTGCCCCCCTAGGGGCAACCCAAAAAACTCACAAAAAACTTGTGTCACAAATTTAACCAAATCACACGTGTTAGTGGATGAATAAAGTTATATTTCTTAGTGAGTATGCGTCTTATATTTATGTTTAGAGGTTATTAACCCTCAAGTGAAGACCTAACCCATTGCCCCAAGCCTGCCTTATATTGTTGGTGTAAACATTTTTTTAAATATTGCATTCAAGGACAATTCGGATTTCCTAAATAATCAGGCCTCAAAGCAACTTTTACATCCTAACCTAACCAAGCAACACCTATTACAAGTTCCCAACTTGAGCCCAAAAACTTTTCTAGTATTCTATGATTGCCATGGATAAAGAAGCCAAAGGAATAGAATAGAATAGAATAGTTTTTTTAACGTCCACAGAGACCAATAGGGAAGGGTCACAAAAATGGTCTCAACGTTAAATGCACAATTGTTATCCTAAATAAATTATGAGTGTTGGGCAACTTCAAAGATAAGATTGACAACTTGATGTGGAAGGCAATTTAATGGCGAATCTACATCGTCATTAGGAGCATATCACATGTTTTCCTTTGTTGTATATCCTTTATTGAAAGCCCATGTACCGAACTACCTTAAGATAATGAAATGCTACGAGACAATCTGTGATAAAATATAAAATGTATAGTCATATTAGGCAAAATGATAAGCTTAAGCTTGATGCACGTGTTTGAAGTTGTTTATGCATTGGAATCTTTGCTATGACGGGGATCGCCGCATCTATTGACTGGCAAGTATTCTCTATCATGGTGATTATCTTGGAATCTTTGCTATGAAGAGGATTGCCGCATCACTTGTTGTGGTCATTTCGGACTCATCGACTTAAACTCTATTCTTTTGTTCTTTTCTATAAGGATTGTTACGAAGGTATATAACTTCCACATGTTTCAGATCATGCTGACATAGATACAATTGTATAAGATGATGAAAGAGGAGAGAGAATGGGAAAGTGACGTGATTTTGGAGGAAGATAAAGGAATAGGGCTTTTGGATTTGAAGAAGAAGAGCATTTTTTAAAATATCATAACCGGGTCGCATATTTTGTCGGCGGTGCATTCTCATGCGGCCACGTCACAACAGGGAATTTGAGTTGGGTCCATTGATTTAGCATCATCCGCTGCACAAGTGACAAATCAGACGAAAATCCTTCAACTTCAGCTCCCTGATTATTATGATATTGTAAGGGTATTATGATATTGTAAGGGTAAGCTATTTGGTCCAGCTTACCCTGTTTGCTCCAGTGAGCTGCTCTCGGCCGCCGCCGGTCGGAGCATCCACGGGGCAAACAAGGTAAGCTGTCCCAAACAACTTACCCTTATACGTCCAAAGCAACCCACCCTCAACTAAGAAGAAATGAACTTAAGATGTAGCTATTACAAGTATGCAGGGCATAAAAATTGCTTCTTTTTCTTCTTCTTCTTTTCTTTAGGTTCTTGAGGGTAAGATTGTCCTCTAGAGTAAGATTATCTGTCAATGGACAACGATGGATCGGATGATGGGAAGAGAACATTGGGCAGAAACCTTATCGAGAGACATGGCAGACTGAAGGGGACACGACAGGTAAGCCAGGGATTGGTAGAGACACACATATAGAATAAAATAGAATAGAATAGAAGAGAGAGAGAGCGAGTTGCACATGCACCATAGGATATGGACCAAGGACAAAAACAAAGAGGTTGTGGAAAAGGCCAAAAAGGTATAACCCAAAAGCATATATCTGGGA
This sequence comes from Isoetes taiwanensis, assembly GCA_021234155.1. Taxonomy (NCBI): domain Eukaryota; kingdom Viridiplantae; phylum Streptophyta; class Lycopodiopsida; order Isoetales; family Isoetaceae; genus Isoetes; species Isoetes taiwanensis. The sequence goes on along the minus strand of JAJEKV010000334.1, from coordinate 205,784 downwards.
ATCAAAGAATATCCAAAGAATATACGAATATGTTTTAGCACATGCGCGGCATAACAGAATATTCGAAAGGAAAAGGCGTCGCGAAGCCAAACGGCCAAAAGGGACCCTTCCAAGTCCGGCGGTGGCGCCGCCAGCACAGGCTATGGCGTTGCACAAGAACCTGGCGGCGCCTCCCCGTAGGTTTCTCCCTTATATATTCCTTCGCAGAAAAACCAGAAAATCGATCTCTTTGTCTTAGATCCTTGCGGTGAATTTTTGCCATCGCCGGAGCTTGGCCGCTCCGGTGCCCTGCCCCCTTTCGTCCTCAAGTCCCTCTCTTTACTTTTTCCCCTTGAGTTTGATCTGCTCAATGAGCAATTCCGCTAGTTTCTGCGAATTTTTTCTATGATCTTTCTCATTCCCATTCTGCCCTTGTCGTTCTTTCGGCAATGCCAATCCTTCCCTTTCTCTTTTGATGATTTGCATCCAGACAATCCCTGTTGTTGTAGAAGTTTTGGGTAAATCCAATATCAAGAATCCAGTATCGTCAAATTTTATAAAGATGGGCGATTCCAGCGTTTCTGGTAAGTCTTTTCGTCTTCCTAAAGTGGTTATGAATAGCCTCGGAGGTAATATTTCTAGATTTTGCAGGCATTGATTTGATCCAAGAAAGGGCAAAGTTACTGGTGATTGGCCATAGGGGAATGGGAAAGAACAAAATTGCCTTAACAGGGGAAGCCCCAGATCCAAGACCTTCGATTAGGGAGAATACCATTCTTTCTTTCAATACGGCTGCAAATAATGGAGCTGATTTAGTGGAATTTGATGTGCAGGTATGGAATGCCAGAGTTTGAATTTTCTATATAAAGCTTCAGGATCTTAGTTCTGATGCAGAGTTTTTTTTCCAGGTCACAAAGGATGGCCATGCCGTCATATTCCATGATGATTTGATTATTACTGATGATCAGGTTAGACAATAGAAAGATAAATTCTTGCTGGTGCATTATGAAGCAGACCATAATCTTGTTTCGTTGTGTTGAATGCTCAGATTGCAAGGCCTATTAGGGAGCTTACTCTGGAAGAATTTATGGCAATAGGCTTGCAGAAAGATCCTGAGAAAGTAAGGTTTGAGAAACAGTATATAAATTTCTGGATCTTGCTGAATATCTTGTGATTTGAAAAGATTCTGTTTCTGACTAGCCACTTCTATTTGGTAATTTCAGACTACAAAAACATTACTTAGGAAAGGAGCAGATGGCTCTTTCAATCCTTGGGGTGTAACTATGGATGATCATCTCTGTACCTTAAAGGATGCATTTGAGTTAGTTCAGGAAACAGTGGGGTTCAATATTGAGCTAAAATTTCCAGACGATGGGCATGTCACCGAAGAAGAGCTCCACCATGTGATCTCAATAGTGGTTAAGGTAAAAAAAAAAAAAGGGAGAACTTTCTGATTAATTTTAACTTATGAATCAGATCTCAAAATTTTAACCGATTGCAGGAAGTTAAAGAGCATGCCAAAGAGAGAAAAATTTTCTTCTCAAGCTTCCACCCAGATGCAGTGCACAAACTCAGGCAGATGCAAGCATCATATGCGGCAAGTTTTTTCCTTTTATTATTCAATGCATTCTAATCTAGAAGCATTTTGTTCCAATCCAGTCTGGCGTTATCTGACTTTGGTTGCAAATTGGTGGAAACAGGTGTTCTTCCTGACAGATGGTGGAGTCCATACCTTTAATGATTCACGAAGAAACTCCATAGAGGCGGCAATTGAAGTATGCAAGAAAAGTAAGTCTATTTTTGGACATCCAATTGGTGGGATTTGTATATGGACACAAACTAACGTTCTGTATATTGGATCTTGTTATTTCAGGTTCCTTGCAAGGCATAGTGTCGGAAGTGAAGGCAATTCTCCATAGCCAGGCCTCGGTTATGAAAGTAAAGGAGGCTGGATTAACCTTGCTAACATATGGCGAGCTAAAGTAAGGCTGGATTTGCATCTGGGCTGTTCCCCTTTTTCCTATTGCTTGAATTGCAGATTGAATCAAGTTTTTTCTGGTTCAGGCGATTTGGTTAATCGGATTGAACAAAGAATTGATCGATCTAATGGTTTGTGTGTTGGATTTTGCAGCAACGTAACTGAAGCTCTGTACAAACAGCAAGAGCTCGGAGGAGATGGAGTGATTGTAGACCATGTTTTAGAGATGGTTACCGTAGCGAGGGGGTTGGGCATAACAGACGATTCCTCATCCGCCATAGCTGGAAATATGGGAGTAAAAGTTGTGGCATAGTCTTAACCATATATTTTTGACCTACTTACCATTAGCCCCTTGGCCCGATTAATTAATATGCGACCTACTTACCAAAAAATGATATAACCATGTTTTGTAAATCTTACCAATTTCATCCATGGAGAGTGAATTTGCAACATTTGTTTATGCACTAGAACACCCTAGCTTATCGTTTTATACTTATCACATGAAAAGGGTTCGTGATAGATGTCCTAAGTTCAAAGACACGAGCCATGGAGCCACGATGACAACTTAAAAGAGTTTAAAGATGGCAGAGAGACCTCCATTCTTCTTATGCGGGAATTGCCCTTGCACTCCAAAAACAAATGAGTAGAACAAAACAAAGGAACGTTGAACAAAGGACTCTCAGAAGCAGTTGTCAAAATGAAGCACCTTTGCAACTGAATGAAAGAATGAATGGCCTTCGAGAAGGAAGCGAAATAAAGAACTTGATTTTTCAACTTCATGAGTCTTAAAGCAAAGCCAATTTAAAGCTAAACAAAACTAGAAACCAGGGATGCCAAGTAAAACCCTATTGTAAAGTTAAGCACTATGAACTAGATATGCACTCCATACATAAGCAACTATGAACTACGTATGCATTCCATTAACACATAGGTTTCGCCTTGCCAGGTAGCCAAACAGTCCTCAACTATGCAGTTTGGCAAGAAAATTAACACGTTCTACATCAATTTAAAGCAAAACAAAATTAGGAATCAGGGCTGCCAAGTAACCTCGTGGCAAAGTAAGCACTAGGAATTACATATGCACTCCATACATAGGCAACTATGAACTACATATAACCAAAGGTTTAGCCTTGTTAGGTAACTAAACAGTCCTTAACTATGCAAAAAAAAAAAAAAAAAAACTAACACGAGTTACATCCAACTTCATTCCCATTCACGTAAAGTTTGCTTAGGTTACATTCTGTTGTTTTTATCCCACATTCTGCTTGTTTTTCTTTTTCAGAAATGTGATTAAGTTAATTGCAATTCTATGTCTTCAAATTTACTTGCAATTCAGTTATACTGTACAACAAATTTAGGACTCAAAATATCTTCATATCTGATTCAATCTGAGTGTCCAGATTACAAGTCAAAGTCTGATACTAAAAGTATCAATTCCTCAAAAAAACATTACAATCAAAAGCATTAAAACACAAGAACTTCAAGGAGTAGTAGCAGGTCCAAAACCAGTAGAACTTCCACAATTTTTCGTGCCAAAACCCTTTATCATTTCATTTGATCATTTCCTGAGACATGACCGCATAACAATGCCGCAATTACAAAAATAACCACCGAAATATTGCCAACTTTGAACATTAATGTTTTGAAAACTCAAGCTTCACATCTGGAGAAGACTCAGTCAAAATATCTAAATCTCTGTTTAACTGTATATCATCCTCCTTCAAATCGAAAGCAGGAAACCGTAGATCAAAAGTAGGAGCGATTAAGCGGTGGCAACATTTCCACCGATTCACGGTGTACCATGGAATCCATTTCACAACTTGGAACATCGTGGGCCAAAGATCCATATTACCGAAATATCCATATTACCGTAAATCTACAAGCAAGAGAACTACCGCTCCTCGATCCATATCATCCAACTTGTCGAGTTCTTGCTTGTATACATCTTCAAACATTCTTCTCTTTCCATTCTCGATCAAAAGGTTGGGAAACACATGACATAGCACACTTTGTTTTGCAAATCCAAGGTCTTGTCATACCGCAATACATTCTAAAATTAGAACACATTAGATAGCAAAAAAGAAAGAACAATGAAGAAAACACACCTAGAATATGCTTCAAATTGCCCACGGGCTTCTTGGCAATCAATCTCATCCCAATATTCATAGGAACATGAGCTCTTGTCATTCGAAACCACGGTACATCGGCCGATTTGTTGCTAAACCGCCTCAACACCAACAATCAACAACATATACTTGACCCAACTAGCCAATTTTCTAGCAGACACCCTATTTTTAGAATTGAACCAGATAGGTCCCCTGTGATTAATGATTGCCTGCATGAAACAATGGCAGATCCCAGCAGTCCCATCGATATTAGGCTTAGGCAAAGCAAAATGTTTACGCAATTGTCCAATGTAAGAACTACATCGGACTCAAAACAAATGACAAGGTCCGAAATTGTTCCTCTTGATAATGATTCATATCAGTATCGTTATTCTTGGAAAGCCTCTCACTGTATTCAAGGTATTCATCTCCATTTTCCGATCCAACAAAGAAATCACTCATAAGCAACTGATGCACCTCACCCTGACCTCGAATAGCAAATCTAGCCACACAATAGTAAAGAAACCTTTTCTGCAAACCTTTTGGATGACTAATCGAATGATCAACATCGACAAGAAAGCAACCGCCGAACCATAGGGTATTTCTGCCACTTTTTTCCTTTTCTTGCACACCGCTGGCGTGTTTCTAGAACGTCTCATGGACGCCACACAAGCAAGCCTTGCCCTCTCAAATATAGGAGATTCTTTGATGCAAAATTTTACCTCAGAAACTCCACTATTAGCAATTCTAATTTCTTGATTCCTCCTGATTATTGCACCAAATTTCATAAACATGTCATGAAGCCCAGAACAAACAAAGGTAAGTAATAAATATAAAACAAATATAAAACAACTAACAAATATAAAACAAATTATACTCACGATTCTGGAGGGTAGAATGATCCTTGCTTGTCCTTCTTCACTACTTGCATCATAAACTTCTCTAATAAAGAAGCAAATAAGGAAAGATCCAACTCTTCAATGCGTTTCTCCAAAGAATACCCAAAAGTCTTCCTCCAAAGATCGAATCTGTTTCTTGCCCAAGCAATCTTTGCAGCAGACCTGCTAATACCTCCAGCATCTACCTCTTGCTGCAATTTTTCATCTAACTCAACAAATGGTAGCCTACTACCAAGAGGGATGCAATGAAGAATGACGGCTTGACAAAGACTCGAATCTCTCATATACTTTGCAATAGCTTCCTCTCCAAACTCGAAACTAATGCACTCTCAAAATGCACAATGATCTCGTTAGCATCATCAGATATGTTCAAACTAGCAAGCTTGTTTGTCTGCAGCTCCCTCTCAAGAATATTGTTCGTAATATCACGAAGTACATTGTCCTGAAGATCATCCATGACAGAAACCTACAAGAAACATTGCAGATTAGTAATAAGAAACAAAGAATATCAAAAGAAACACGAAAAAACAAGAATAATACTTGCCTTTTTGACACAATGCTGAAGCAAACCACCTGGATCAAACAAGAACCTAAAATACAACTCTGAAACTCGTCCTATACCAAGTATCAGAACCTGAAACAAATTAGGAACCAGAAAACTTCGACTAGAGAACCTGCATGCAAGAATTTCTTGCAAAATAGGCATCCTGACCGTCTTCCAAGTCGTGCTACATGCTCCCGCACACATATTGTAGCAAGAAAGCAACATGCAAGCAAAGAATCTTCCGAAATCTTCTTACCACTTCGTCCAACTTCTTCAGGCAAAGAAAAAACACAAATGGCGCCAGAAACTATCACATCGGCTCAGGTAGCAGGAAAAACAGAGCAAGATTCTTCAAAAACAGAGCAAGATTCTTCAAAAACTCGTCCAAATCCTTTCAAACTTCGTCACAATGATCCTAATACTTGGCTGGCGCCACCGGAAGCAACAACGGCGATGGCGCCACCGCAAACAGGAAGATCGCCAACCAAGAACACAACGCGAACAGAGGAAACGCGAACAGAGGAAAAAAAAAATGAGGAAAAAAAAGTGACAGAATGTAACCTAAGCAAACTTCACGTTTGGGAAATGTCACTTTAGGTGACATTCCCACGTGTCAACGTTGCCTCCGCGCTAACGCGCGTCGGCAACGCGTTCCACGTGAATGTCACCTAAAGTGACATTCCCCTATACAACTTGTTATAATTGTTCAACGTTGTACAACTCACATGCAAGCAACAAAAAAAAGACCACATGCAAGCAACAAAAAGACCACATGCAACGAAAGCATTTTAAATAACAAGGTGAAACAAAAAAAGAAGCCGCATCCTTGAACATGCCACATAGGCATGTGAAAACATGAGGCGACATAATTATCATAGAAAGGAAGGAAGATGTCATGCCTAAATTCTTTAGAGCATTAGTAAAGAAAGGAAGATGTTATGCCTAAATTTTGTAGAGATGAATTTTGTCCACTTGTAAGTGCACCTTGTTGGGCTAATATGTAAGCTTGACTTTTAGTTTAATGGTTGGATTGAGATAACTATTTGGTTGCGAGATATGTTGTGGTTTAGAAAGCACCTGTTCTATTGATCCACAACTAAGCTATCCATTGCAGGACAAATTGTTGAAGCCAGTCCTTAGCAATACACATGTATATATGGCTTCATTCCCGCGAGCACCACAGACAAGAGTGGTCAGGTTTAGGAGAAATTTCATTTGGAGTGGTACAAAAAAAGTGTAAATTTGGTGTGCCAACTCTATCGAGCTAAAGTTTTGCTATATAAGACGCCAAAGAAAAATGGTAGAGATGCATTTTATCAAGATTATGCACTAGACCAAAGGAAAGTTCTTTGCAGGGCACTATTGAGGCAATGACCAAAGGATTGGTGTTTCTTAGGACCATGTTGCAGACATTTGTTTGAAGTTGTGACTCTCATGTCATAAGGCATGAATAAGTGAAAATTTGGCGTGCCATCTAAACTTATATAAGTCAGCTTCCTATTTTTCTTCCTGCCTCAGTTTTTGGGGTTGCCCGTAGGGCAATCCTTGGGGAGTGTGGGGAGGGACAGATAAAGGGCCATGATTTAAGAATATTGTGATATATTCTTTGTCTACGGCTATGTACTTTTGGGATTTGAGGGACACCTGAGGACATATAGACGATGTGGATTTTATGGAGTCTGGGTGGAAGGCGGGGAGGCGATCTCAGCTTCCTGTACTGAAGCAGAGGAGAACTTTGTCCTCCTGCGGCGACTAGGGGCAGGGGCAAGGGTATGACAGAAGGGGCAATCCGAAGATGGATGCCGAAGCTACAGTATGGTTACGTTCTCTTGTTCTTTTTAAGCACTTCCACAATGAGTTCTGTAGGGCTTAACCTACTCTGATCGCCGGAGCTCTTTCTAGGTTCGTTGCCTTCGAACAAGTAGCCCAGAAGGAAATTTCCTTTTTTTCCAACTCAGTTATAATTTGTGGGTCTGGAAACACGGATTGAATTCGTTAATAGGCACTCAAACGGATTCATAAAGCTTGTCTTGGCATTTTGAAGAAGGAGAAGATTGCGAAGGAGCTCCGCTCCACACTTTTAACAAGGCAGCGCATTTGTTTAATGCCAAGGAATATTATGAATGTCACGATGTTCTGGAAAGTCTGTGGAATGATGCCCATGAGCCAGAAAGAAGTTTACTTCTTGGGGTTCTTCAGTGTATTGTTGCCATGTATCACCTTCAGTCAGGTATGCTATTGTCAAATGATTTATTGCTATATTTAATTTGATATTCGAGATGTGACTCTAATATGATATTCAATCCTATAGGATTAGCTTAAGTTCCATAGCTTGCTCTTTTAATTAGACTCAGTTCTTAATTCCTAGTGAATGAGATACTTGATTGAAAGTTGGTCAGGTGCATGGCATGTGATATCCTTTTCTATAACACTACATTATCAATGTTTCCATCTTCATGAAAGTGGCCTCGTAGTTTGCTTGTAATGCCGACGCTGAGGATTACTTTGCTGAATCTGATGATCTTCTTGGCGTCATGAATGGCTCGCTTGCCTTTGAATAGTTTCCCATGCTCCCCTTTTTGTTTTTGATGGAGGAAAACTTTATTGGAACTCCAAGCCAAAAGCCAGATACAAATGTACAGGCGAGAATAAAATCTCAAAGGATAATCATGATCCACTAGTAGAACCACCAGCCTATGCATAAGACAACACACTCAAATGGAACTCAAATATCAACTGTCGCTTGGTAGGAGCAATGGTAGGCCTTAGCAATTCTAGCTTGTGCGTCCTGGAGGACAACTACAGGAGGAATATCTAAACCCTGAAAGACACACAATCTCCTGCGCTTCCAGATGGACCACAACAACCATCCTGATGCTAAATGAAATGCTTGGCTCTGCAACTTATTCCAAGTATCCGGATAAATAGCCAGGAGCACTTGCTGACGGCATTCATAATATTCCTTGGCATTAAACAAATGCGTTGCCTTGTTAAAAGTGTGGAGCGGAGCTCCCAGTTCGCAATCTTTTCCTCCTTCAAAATGCCAAGACAAGCTTTATGAATACATTTGAGTGCCTATTAGCGAATTCAATCCGTATTTCCAGATCCACAAATCATAACTGGATTGGAAAGAAAGGAAATTTCCTTCTGGGCTACTTGTTCAAAGGCTCGAACTTCAAAGGCTCGAACTTCTGAGCTCCGGCGATTAGAGTAGGTTAAGCCTTACAGAACTCATTGTGGAAGTGCTTAAGAAGAACAAGAGAACATAACCATACTGTAGGAAGCTGAGATCGCATCCCCGCCTTCCACCCAGACTCCATAAAATCCACACCGTCTATATGTCCTCAGGTGTCCCTCAAATCCCAAAAGTACATAGCCGTAGACAAAGAATATATCACAATATTCTTAAATCATGGCCCTTTATCTGTCCCTCCCCACACTCCCCAAGGATTGCCCTACGGGCAACCCAAAAAACTGAGGCAGAAAGAAAAATAGGAAGCTGACTTATATAAGTTTAGATGGCATGCCAATTTTTCATTTATTCATACCTTATGACATGAGAGTCACAACTACAAACAAATGTCCGCAACATGGTCCTAAGAAACACCATTCCTTTGGTCATTGCCTCAATAGTGCCCTCCAAAGAACTTTCCTTTGGTCTAGTGCATAATCTTGATGAAATGCATTTCTACCATTTTTCTTTGGCATCTTATATAGCAAAACTTTAGCTCGATAGAATTGGTGCACCAAATTTACACTTCTTCCTTTGTACGACTCCAAATGAAATTTCTCATAAACCTGATCACTCTTGTCTGTGGTGCTCGCAAGAATGAAGCCATATATACATGTGTATTGCTAAGGACTGGCTTCAACAGTTTGTCCTGCAATGGTAGCTTAGTTGTGGATCAATAGAACAGGTGCTTTCTAAACCACAACATATCTGACAACCAAATAGTTATCTCAATCCAAACATTAAAATAAAAGTCAAGCTTACATATTAGCCCAACAAGGTGCACTCACAAGCGGACAAAATTCACCTCTACAAAATTTAGGCACAACATCTTCCTTTCTTTACTAATGCTCTACAAAATTCAGGCATGACATCTTCCTTGAAGCTGAAAAGAGCCTTGATGATATCTGCTATCAGCAACATTCGAGGTCGCATTTTTATTTCTCTATTATTATTTTAAATATGCAAATACTGGAGTTTTTGTTGATTCACAATATGAACTTGGAGTTTGGATTATAACACTCACTGTTGTATCATTTATAATTGCACAGATTAGATGGAAAAACAAAGGGGATTGACACAAGGAAAAATGAACGTTGAGTGCCTCGAACCGAGCGCCTGGCTCCAGGGAGAATCTCCCAAACCCGATGGATGAGGCTTTGCTTGAAGCTGTTCTCCAGGGGTTGGGAATATCTATCACCCCCCTGGAACTGCAGGATGTCGTAGTAGTTATAGAAAATTTGATTTCCAGTACAGTAGATTCTCATTCAAGAATTGGCTTTTGCAGATTTGGTGTTAGTTCGTTCTTCCTATGTATTCTTTGTTTTGATAGATCGGGCTCTTTGAGAGTTACAAATACAATTCTCACCAGACGCATGGCCCCGGTAATGATTTGAACGAAATCTCTTCACTATGAGCGCCCCTATTGAATTTGGGATTGAACCTATATTCCATCATGGGCGACATTCTTCGACCTCCAGCCATCCCAACACATCACTGATCTCGATACGGTGGTGTGGAGGTTCCTAGTATCCAATTAGTGGTTTTCTTGGGCCCCGTGCCAGATCTAGGGGGGCTGTCAGGTTAGGGTCAGGTTTAGCTCTTTAGGATCTGCATTCTCTGTAGCTTCTGTGTACGGCTTGGCATATCTTAGGCGAGATTCTTCTTGGGAAGGGAAAGGAGTTATCATTGGCAGTTATCCCCTTTCTGGAGGGAAAAAGTGAAGGGGAAAGGTCTGCAGCCTGATAACGGTTGCTTTCTTCCGGATTAAAAATTCCCTTCGAGAACAGTATCTTCAGGGCATACATGGATGAAATGCTTGCAAAAGTTAAAAACCTGATCATTCAATGGGACGGGTTGAGAGAAACGTCCAATGCTAGCATCAGGCTCATAAAGAGATGGGAAGAGGCCGAAGACAATGTTATTGAAAGGCACAGGAAAATCTTTAGGCAAACTCTGGCGCTGAACGAACCATTGGAAGGCATCTCAACATCCCTCGAGGTATATCAGTTAAGAGGCAAGAAATCAGCGAAAACATGCAATATCAAGGACTCAAACGGATTCTTTAATCCGGAAGAGGTGAACTCATGTGAATGCGGGAACTGCGAGGAAATCCGGCTATCAGCGCTAAATGTGCCGAAAGCTAAGATTGGAGAAAACAAAATTAGCAACTCCATCCCCGTAATTGGCAAGACCGACAAGATCAAAGGTCCACCTTCTATCCCCTCCTATAAAAATATTCTTATGAAGGATAATATTTCTGGTTCTGTTTCTCAACCGACTAACTTAGGGAACCAGAATACAGTTAGGGGGAATTTTATAGATTTGCTTGCTGTTTCGGACTCTTCTGCTACTGACTTGTTTTCCAGGAATGCTATTCTTGTACATTTCCCGCGTATGTGCCCTAATCAGGGGGAAATTAAGAATTGGATTACTAAAGCCCAACATATCCCGATCCTTTCCATACTTAGGTTGGATAAGAAGACCTTCCAGATTGTTTGTAGGGACGAGATTTGCGTCAAGCAAATTCTGAGGAGGAAGCTGGACTTCATCAACAATGCTCCCTTCTACTTAATGAATTGGTCGCCCAATTTCATTCCAGGAACAAAGGAGGAGATCCAGACCTCTACATGGTTATCTTTCCCAAATCTCCCCCCAGCTTTTTGGACCAGATCCCATCTGAATGCCATTTGTGAACCTTTAGGGGAGGTCCTCGAAATCACTATTCCTCAAACTAACTTCCCTTCGGTATGCATATCTAAGAAAATTAACTCTGAATGGAAGAGGAAGATTAAAGTCCGAGTCAAGGCTGATGAATTCCTGGACCTTACCATCAATTATTCTAAATGGCCGATCCAAGAACCTGAAGCAGTCTCGAACCAAATTCCTAAACAAGTTTGGATCCCGAAAGCTAATAAAAAGGATAATACTGTGCCCAATAAGATCGAGGATAACTTTGATACCAAACAAACTCTGATCATTCCTGATCAAAGAAAGCATTGTCATGACCACTTTCCTAAAATTAAAATTCAAGATGACATGGTTGTCCTTATCAAGAATATTAACCTTTCAGTGAGAATTGACACAGGGAACTTAGTCTTCACTTTTCCCAAGAATCTTGACTCCACTCAACAGGGTAATGAGGCTGATACTCAATGGGAAACTCAAAGGAATGATCCAGACATTGAAGACACAGGCTGGAATATTGTCAACAGGAAAAAAGGTAGAGGTAAGAAAAAGTCCTATTCTGGCCCAAGCAGATCTAGTCCAAGGAAACAGACCATTCAAGCAGGGATGGTCCTAGGAAAATATAGGTATTAATGGATAAAGAGATCAATTGTGTTACCTGGAACCTCCAGGGTATCAACATCATTATTAAAAGAGAGAGGCTGAAGGTATGCCTCTCATCCCTTAACCCTGATATTCTCTTCTTACAGGAACACAAACTGCATGACTCGGATTATGAGAGAAATTTAAGTAGAGCTCTCCCCCTAATTATAGTATATGGCCTATCCCTGCTAATGAATCCTCTGGTGGCATTGCGATAGCTTGGAAAAATCATCTTAACATCTCTGATATTTATATGATTAATAGTAGGAATGGCGGATGGCATCCTCCTCTCTCGTACCATTTTCCCTAGGCTTGCCCCGTAAATATTTATGCTTTCAATAACCCCTTAGAAAGAGTAGATGTTTGGAAGAAGGTGAAAATTAGTTTAGATAATTTAGAGTTTGATGAATGTATTTTAGGTGGTGATCTTAACATGGTGACTAACAGTTTCATGAAAAATAAGAATTTCGCACCTCAAGGGCAGAATGAGAAGGATGCTTGGCTGGACCTCACTAGGAGCCATAACCTTACTCTGGCCAGAACCAAGCCCAACTCCTATAGCTAAACTGACAAAAGGGCAGACCCCACCCTATGTCTTCATGACAGGTATTACCTTTCTGAGAATCTTTGGAACCACAGCAGCAGAATAAGCAACCTGGAAGGGTACACTCTCTCAGATCACTTCCCTCAACAGTTGAGGATCATGCCTACCTACAAGTCCAACAAGAAAAGGAAAACTTACTTTAAGCTCAACGCCAGCCTCCTAGACCACGAAGACTTTATGGATAAGTTTCAGGAAGTTTTACAGAATCTCCCCAAGCCTAATGGTCAATCGGGCTGGATGTACTGGTGGATTCAAGTGGCAAAGGCTACAAAGAAGTGGCTCAAGGAATGGGGGAAAAAAGTTCATCTTAGTAAGCTACCCTCCCTCCAAAATCTGAGGGATAGTCTCCCTAATGCTCCCGAAGGGGACAAAGACAATATCAGAGCGGAAATTGAGAAAGAAGAAATCAAAATTGCTGAAGGTTGGAAGCTTAAGGCAAAGATAAGGGAGATCAAACATGACGAGAGGAGTAGCTCCAAATTCTTTTTTGTAAAGGCTAAAGGCAGAATCAAGAAGAACCATATATTCGAAATAAGAGTTGGGGATGAAGAAATCTGATGAAAATCAGATCAAAGAAGCTACCGATCATTTTAAAAAGATAATGGGGACCAATCATGACAGCTCCCAGGATATCATGAACAGGTTTATCAACCTCCAACCAAAAGTTAGTATGGAGGACAACTCTAGCATTGAATTACCCTTCTCCAAAGAGGAGCTTTTCCAAATTGCTAAAGAAATGGAGAAGGGAAAGAGTCCTGGCCCGGATGGACTCCCAATCGAATTCTTCATCAAGGTTTGGCCTATTTTAGGGGATAGCATTGTTAATTTAGCTAACGAGTTCAGAACTATAAAGCGCTTGGATGCAAGGATCAATACTAGCTTCATCACTCTTATCCCCAAAACTGATATGCCAGCCACGTTTTCAGATTACAGGCCTATTTCGCTAACCAATGTTATCTATAAGATAATTTCAGGAACTATTGCCAGAAGACTTAAGACTGTTTTGGAAAGAATTGTAAGCACTTCACAAGCTGCATATCTGAAAGACAGATTCATATTGGACAATGTGGTCACAGCTATGCTGGGGCTTAATTGGGCTAAGGACTCTAATCAGGATATTGCCTTAATTAAGCTGGACATCACCAAAGCCTTCGACACGGTAAGTTGGGATTTCCTGTTCAAATGCTGCAAAGCCTTGGGGTTTTCGGATGAGGTAATTCTTTTATTTCAAGCAATTCTATCCAATTCCAGATCCTCTGTTTTGATCAATGGGGAATGCGGCCCCTTCTTCCCTCTGCAAAGAGGTGTGAAGCAGGGATGCCCGTTAGCCCATTTTCTTTTTCTCATTGTGATGGAGGCTCTTCATGGTAAATTGGAAGAGGCGAAGAGAACTAACGTGATCCAAGGTCTCACCCTTCCCAACAACGGAGAAATGGATCAAATCCTAAATGGTCATTTGCAGATGATACATTCCTGCTAGTCTCGATGGACAACAGATCCATCACCAACACCCAAAGTATTCTGGAGAATTTTGGAGAAGCCTCAGGCTGTAAGATCAACCCTATCAAATCGAAAGTGGTGGTCAGAGACCAGGTAAAAGGAGAGCAAACAGCTGCTCTCCTGGGCTGTAAGTATATCCTCCCTACCACCTCTTCTAAGGTTTTAGGCTTTTCCCTTGCCCTGAAAGGTACTCCCTCTGATATCTGTGGTCTGAGATCATAGAGAAATTCCAGAAAAAGGTGGACGGCCTAAATTCCAAGTATATCTCTAAGCAGGGGAGGGCAATCATTGCTAACTTTGTTATTTCCTCCTCCCACGTCTATCAATCCTCTGTTATCCTTGCTCCGAAGAAAGTAACGTCCAAATTACAGAGCATAATTGGGAGATTTATATCCTGTGGTCAGAATAGAAGGTGTTGGACTCCAGTAGCCATGGATGAGTGTTGCAAAAGCAAGAATCTGGGGGGACTTGGAGTGATTAACATTGAGAAACAGGGGGTAGCTCTTGCTGCCAAATACTTGTATAAGGCAGCATATAACATGATCAATCATCCAGTCTCCATTATCATCAGACATTATTTAAGCAAATGCCTATCCTATGGATGGAGAAAGTTAAATCTGATTTTGCCCCATTCGATTCATTTCCCCTTCACTGTTCCTAATTCTGTCCCTGGTCTTATAAAGAAATGGATTAGAGCTTGGAACCTAGTCAAGGGAATGTTTACCTGGAAAGAGGGCCTATCCATGGATCAATCCATCTTTTGGAACCCGGGGCTCCTAACTAATGACTCTTCTTTATGTTTAGCCTGTCACTTCCTGAGCAAAAGTAGGTTATGGGGAAGTAAAGGAATTATTTTCATCGAGATATGTTTAATGACCAAGGGATTATCCCTTTTCAACACTCTGTTTTGGCTGGTGAAGGAATGGATACCGAGATTCTCTACAACAACATTTATCAAGTGCTCTCTCAAGGAAGATGGATTGATGATGATGATCAGAACTGGACTCATAATGGAACTACTGGTTTCAAGGTTAAATCAGCTTACAAGTATCCGATGAGAGGTCAAAGGCTCTCCATCCATACTAAATGGAAAACTGAGGAGGACAGATGCACAAGGAATCTAAAAGTTCATGTGGTCGAGCCCAATCCCTCCTAAAGTGAAATCTTTCATGTGGCAGCTTTGGCACAGAGCTTTAGCCACTAATCACAAAAGGCACAAGATCCAAATGTCAGATTCGGATGCCTGTCCCAGGTGCCTTAATTCTAGGGAGGATGAGGAGCACTTGTTTAAATCATGCATCTGGTCGGAATGGATCCTGGAGTTAGCCTCTACCATTTTTGGTTATGATCTTAACTCTCTTGACCCGCTAGAGTTTTTTCTGCCAAATAACCCCAACGACTGGAGGATTTACATCCTTCTGTGGCAAATTTGGAAGGGAAGAAACAACTTCATATTCAACTGCGATATTACTCATCCTGAGGCTATCATCAAGCAAACCGAATATGACATTAAATGGATTACTGCTGCTGCATAGGACTAAAACATGAGTCTGACATCTTTGTTTCTGATTTTATAGGGATTATCTTTGTGTTGGTGCGCAAACTCAAATGGAAAAAGATCGACCCAGTGGCAAATCAACAATGGATCAAGGTGTTTGGTCCTCCGAATATATATGGCCATGACGAACCCCCGCTCTCGCAAATCGCTGTCGTGTCCGTAATTATAATGCAAGAAGAGGAATGCTCTGTGAGGCAAAAGATAGTAAGGGCCGGTCTAATATGGCCAAAGCAGAATCCTGCATGTGTCCTTTCTGTTTGCTCTCTGTTATGGTCAGAGGCAGAGGCAGGAAGCCCACCAACACTAACCTCAGATCACACTTCTAGATCACAACAGGCTTTATATTTGGCACAGGGGCTAGATTCTAGCTCATACTCTAGCTTATCTTGGTTACTATCACTATTTTCCAACAGCACTCTTTACGGGTCTACTAGGGTTATACTTCCCTTCAAAAAGTACCACTTTTTGTTAACTTATACTTTATAATTAATACATAAATACGCCTTCAATAAAAAATATATATATATAATTGCACAGATTGCATATGCTCTTAGGCTGGCCCAATTTACACGTTTTTATGCAATTTGTAGGTTGTATGGTTGCGTTATTGGGCTGTTTTGCTATTTCATTTACCAGGTTTTAAATGTCTACCTTCCATGCAATTTTTAAAATATAATTTCTTTGCTAATTGAAGTATGCTTGTCGAGCATTTGAAATAATGTCATTTTATGATTTGAATTTATGGATCATAATCATTTTAAGGCATGATCTGCAAGGCAAAAGTAGTGAAGCTATAAGTGTCTTCGAAAAGATGACGATATTCAACATATAAATGTTGAATCATTTCAAGGCATGCTCTGCGAGGCAAAAGTAGTGAAGCTATAAGTGTCTTCGAAAAGATGACGATATTCAACATATAAATGTTGGACTTATTGTAGGTATCTGCATTGGCCACTCTTTCATAGGCACATACTTTAAATGTGGCAGCATTGTAAATGCCTGCCAGGTCTTTGACGAAATGCAAGCTCGAGATATTATTTCATGGAATGCCATGGTGTCTGGGTATGCTCATCATGTTGTTGAAGAGGCCATGGAACTATTTAGAGAAATGCAATGGCATGACTTTAAGCCAGACAAGGTAACCTTCTTTTCAAGTCTGGTAGCATGTACTCAAGGCTTGTCAGTGTTGCCATTTCTTGTTTGATAGCATGTCTCACATTCATCAAATCTCCCAGTTAGTGTTTCAGCTCTATTCAAAAGATTTTACCCGTTTTAGCTGTGAAGTTATTATGAGATCTGGTTTTAAAAGACATTCTGGATCCAGATCTGGGAGGTAGTATTGTCTTTACGAGCCCATTAGACCATTGCCAGCTAAGGTTCTTTTTATTTCTCTGTTTAATGCGCAAAGCGGTATTGATAAGAATTAGCATAGACCAGAGCACCAAAGTGTTTGATTTTATTTCTATTTATAATCTGATCTTCCAACTTTGGTAGAATCAAGGCATATAGTTAGGCATCTTAACCATATCTGCTAGATAATTTAGATACTGCACAAGGTGGGGATCTCTGGCGTTAGGATGTGCATTCTAGCACTGTGAGTGGCAGATACTAAATATATGAACCATAGAAGGCCTCATGTAAACTCATATTCCTTTCAAACTTCAGAACCATTAATGCGCCCCTTGCCTTTTAACAGTGTTCAGGAAATATAATCAGATCTGCAACAAAAGAACAAGTAATGTTGAAGCTGAAAAGAGCCTTGATAATATCTGTTATCAGCAACATTCCTGGGTCGCATTCTTATTTCTCTATTATTATTTTGTTGATTCACAACATAAACTTGGAGCTTGGATTATGACACTCACTGTTGTATCATTTATAGTCTTTTAGTGGTATCCTTGAGAGCAGAGTGACTAGGCGTCTATGATTTGACTAGGGATGGGCCCCAAGCTTTGTCATGATTTGGCAAAGACTTTCCTTTTTGGATGCTATGTACTGGTCATGCCAAATGAATATGTGTTTAATTCACTGTTTGGTTGTGTAAAACAGAAAGTTTGTTCTATATATTACACGGCGGAATCTTTTCAAGTTGTCGGCTTTTAATGTAAGAGAATTGGGCTTCATTTGTCATTTGTAGGGCACTCTATCTCCGTAGTCCGAGGGATGTTTTTGTCTCTGCTTTCTATTATTATTTGTCAATATTATCGTTATCTAATTTGTCCATTCATTTCGTTTCTCGCCGAAGAATGAGCGAGCACATTCAGATCGTGCATCGAATAATTCAAGCGCAATTGTCTATCCATAATCCTTTTTCAAACACTAGAACGGGTGCTATTTCGGACAAAGGTGGATCGTTAAAGCGTGAATTGACACATCTTTCCGGGCTGCAATGGAGAGTGATGTCGCTACTTATGCATCCCTTCTAAGGCAAAGTATCAAAAGAAAAGGCTTTCGTATTGGGTAAGGCGTTCATGTCAAAGTAGCGTAAATGGATTTTAGCAAGAGAGAATAATGGGTAATTTACTTCTTGAGATATATTGTAATGTGGGTCTGTAATGGACGCACAGAAGGTTTTGTCACCATAAAAATGTGTACTTTTGGACTATCATGATTGTGCAATATAATATTCTGATGCCATGATTGCTGCTTATGCACATTATGGGCATTTGGCTGAGGCATTTCAGTTATGTAGAAAAATGCAAAGAGAAGGCATTATGCCAAATAAGATCTCCTCAGTCACTTACCTGAATGCTTCTTCAACTCAGATGGATCTTCTACAAGGTAAGTTCATTCATGCCACCATTGTCTTGCATCACTTTGCAACTGACATCATTATAGGACACTAAGTTTGATCAGAAAATCGAGAACCAGGCTGGAGGATTGTGGATAAGAGGAAAGGAAGGGCAAAAAAGAAATTCTATCAAGGCCCCAGCAGAGCCAGTCCCAGAAAATCCACTATCCAAGCTGGACAAGTGGTAGGAAAGTATAAATATTAATGGATAGAAGAATTAACTGTGTTGCCTGGAATCTCCAGGGGATCAATAATTGTGTCAAGAGGGACAGGTTAAAGGTTTGCTTATCTACTCTTCTCCCTGATATCATTTTCTTTCAAGAGCATAAAATCCATGACTCCAATCACCAGGTAATGATTGGAAAGACCCTCCCTCCTGGTTATGAATTATGGTCCATTCCTGCTAATGACTCCTCTGCAGGGATAGCTATAGCCTGGAAGGATAACCTAAATTTTTCTGATAAGTATATGGTTAATGGCAGGGAAGGAAGATGGCAGATTTTATTATGTACCCTGCTTGGTATTAGGATTGCCTTAGTTAATATTTATGCCTTTAATAATCCAGGTGATAGGATAGGTATTTGGAATAGGGTTAAGAACAGTCTAGATAACATTGAATTTGATGAGTGTATTCTTGGAGGAGATCTCAATCAACAGTCATAATCTCACCTTGGCCAGGACCAAGCCCAACTCCTATAGCTGGACGGACAAGAGAAGTGACCCCACCCTTTGTCTTCATGACAAGTTTTATTTATCCGAGAATCTTTGGAATTTTAGTAATAGAGTTGTTAAATTGGAGGGTTATACTCTCTTTGATCATTACCCCCAGCAGTTAGTTATCTCGGATAGGACTGTAATTAGGAAAAGGAAAACTTACTTCAAATTGAACACTAACTTGCTGGATCAGGAAGATTTTTTAGACAGGTTGGAGCAGGTTATATCCAGATTTCCCAAGCCCGAGGGTCCCTGGTTGGATGTTCCGTGGATAGTGGTCTCCAAGGCCATAAAAATTGGCTAAAAGAATGGGGAAGAGCATTCATCGTTGAAAATGGCCACGCTTAATAACTCCGAGAGACTCTCTCTACCGCCCGCAGGCTCAAGGACAACATTAAAGGCATTTGAGAGGGAGGAGATTAAAATCGCACAAGGTTGGAGGCTTAAGGCCAAAATAAGAGAAATCAAGGATGATGAGAGGTGTAGTTCAAAGTTCTTCTTCGCCAAGGCTAAAGGGAGAATTAAAAGAAATCACATCTTCGATATAAAGGTTGGAGATGAGGTGATTGTGGAGGAAGATCAAATTAAGCGGGCAGCCACTGAGCACTTCACCAACATTATGGGGACCAATGCTGACTGTTTGCATAATAGGATGGACGGTTTCATTAATATCCAGCCTAGAGTGACAGTAGAAGATAATCTCACTATTCACAGGGCATTCACAAACAATGAGATTTTCCAAACTGCCAAAGAAATGGACAAGGGGAAAACTCCCGGACCAGATGGTCTCCCAGTGGAATTCTTCCTCAAGGCTTGGCCTCTACTCGGGGATAGTATAACAAGTATTGCTAATGAGTTCAGGGAAAGGAAATGTCTGGATGCCAGGATAAACACTAGTCTGATAGCATTGATTCCTAAGGTGGACATGCCGGCATCCTTCTCAAACTATAGGCCAATTTCCCTATCAAACGTGGTTTACAAGTTAATTTCAGGGACGATTGCAAGGAGACTCAAGCCTATTCTTGATAAGATAATAAGCTCCTCTCATGCTGCATATCTCAAGGACAGATTTATTTTGGATAATGTTGTGACAGCTATCCTTGGCCTCAACTGGGCTAAGGATTCCAAGCAGGACATAGCCCTTTTGAAGCTGGATATCACCAAGGCATTCGACACAGTCAGCTGGAGCTTCCTCTGTAAATGCTGCAGGGCTATAGGTTTTTCTGAGGATGTGACTCAAATCTTTAAGGCTATTCTCAACAACTCAAGATCTTCTGTTCTGATCAATGGAGACTGTAGCCCATTCTTTCCTTTGAAGAGGGGGGTAAAACAAGGGTGCCCCCTTGCCCCCTTCCTTTTCCTAATCATTATGGAGGCCCTCCATTGCAAATTGGAGGATGCTAAGAATTCCAATCTAATTCAAGGGTTAAGTCTTCCAGAAAACCATGAAGGAGTTGACCAATTCCTGAATGGTCACTTTGCAGATGACACTTTTATTATGCTATCAATGGATCATCAGTCTATTACCAACACCCAGATAATTCTGGAGGCCTTTGGAGATGTTTCTGGTTGCAGGATCAATCCTATCAAATCAAAAGTCTTGGCTAAGGACCAGGTAAAAGGAGAGCACACGGCCGACCTTTTGGGCGTAAGTATATTTCCCCTACGTCTCCCTCAAAAATTCTGGGAATCCCCTTTGCGTTAAAAAGTAGCCCCTCTGATATTTGGGCTGACATTATAGAAAAATTTCAAAAAAAGGTGGATAGCCTAAATTCGAAGTATATCTCAAAGCAGGGAAGGGCAATTATAGCTAACTCTTTATTTCCTCATCCCATGTTTATCAGTCCTCAGTTATTCTTGCCCCAAAAAAGGTTTCTAACAAACTGCAAAGTATAATTGGCAGGTACATCTCTTGTGGCCAAAACAGAAGGTGCTGGACTCCGGTGGCTATGGCAGAATGCTGCAAAAAGAAAAAGGATGGTGGACTGGGGGTCATAAATATTGAGAAGCAGGGGCTGGCCCTAGCAGCTAAATACTTTTTCAAGGCAGCTCATAATTTGATCAAGCACCCTGTATCCATCATCATTAGGCACTATTTAAGCAAGTGTTGGTCCTTTGGTTGGAGGCAGGTCAAAATTGTTCTTCCTCATGCCATCTACTTTCCATTTACTATACCCAAGTCCGTCCTAGCTCTGATCAAGAAATGGATTAAAGCTTGGAATATGACGAAGGGATTATTCAATTGGGATGAGGGCCTATCCATGGATCAATCTATTTTCTGGAACCCTGCCATTTTAACTAATGATCCTTTATTATGTCTAGCATGTCATTTTCCAGACCAGGCAAAGCTTTGGAGAAACAAGGGAGTAAACCTAATCAGGGATATGTACAATGAAGATGGGATCATACCCTTTGAAAACTCTGCTCTGGCAGAAGAGGGAGAAACTTGTGAAACTCTCTACAACAACATCTGCAATACTTTGCTACAGGGCCATTGGAGGGAGGAGGATGATAACTGGAATTGTCATGGCAGAACTACCCTAACAGTTAAAATGGCCTACAGGTTCCTCATGAGGGATAATTCAATGACCATCCAGGAGAAATGGGGAATAGATAGGGACAGATATAGGAGGAATTTGAAGTTTATGTGGTCTAGCCCGATCTATCCTAAAATCAAATCATTTATGTGGCAGCTATGGCACAAAGCTTTGGCCACAAATCATAAGAGATATAGAATGCAGATGGCAGATTCTGATGTATGTCCAAGATGCCTAGGACAAAGAGAAGATGAGGACCACCTTTTCAGAGATTGTATTTGGTCTGAGTGGGTCTTGGAGCTAGCTTCAAATCTCTTGGGCTATAATCTCTCCTCTATGAGCTCTCTAGACTTCTTCATGCCTTATAATCCGAATGACTGGAGAATTTATATCCTCCTGTGGAGGATGTGGAAAGGGAGAAATACTCTTATCTTTAACAATGAAATCATTCACCCTGAGGCAGTTATCAGGCAGATTTCATATGATATTAAATGGATTAATGATGCCATCTAATCTTACACTCTTATCATTGACTTTTGCAGGGATCATTTTCATATTGGTGCGGAAAATCATATGGAAGAAGACAGATCCCACCACCAACATGGAATGGATCAAGGTTTTTGGCCGCCAAATGCATGCGAGCACGAGGAACCGTGTTTATGCAATCGCCATTGTGACCAACCTCCCAATGTTCAAGAGACACATTATGGGCCAAGGACAAAGGGGAAGATTCAACATGACCAAAGCGGCATCTTGCTTAAGCACCTTTTGCATCCTATCTATTATGGTCAGGGGGAGAGGAAGGAAAATCACAAACTATAATCTCAGGGCTCCCTTCTGATTTTATGGAAATCTAGGATCTGACAACATGATATTTCAGAACAAAAAGCAGCTCATGGTCTGATCGCTTTATCTTTAAACTCTTTATAAAAATAACTCTTAAGTTATTAAGGTTTTGGGTTATACGTCCCTGTAAAAAGTAAATTTTGTACCTTTATCTATACATCAATATACAGGCCTTCAATTAAAAAAAAAAAAACATTATGTATAGGAAGGTTAATATTCTACAAGATGTATGGGGATCTTCTTTAATAAGATAATTATTCAGAATGTGGTTGCTTGGACTTCTGTAATTGCAGCGTTTGTCCAACATGGGTTAGCTTCTCAACTATTTAGACAGTTGCTGCAAGAAGGATTAAATCCCGATAATTTCACTTTCAGCACTGTTTGATGCATGTACTGATAAGGTCACATCTTGCAAGCTAATACATGCATACATCCTCCACATGACGGCTTTGCCACATGTTTTCGGAACTGCTCTTCCTAATATGTATGGAAAATGTACATGCATCGAGGATTTTTGAAGCATTTTTCAAGCCTTGGAAGAGATGAATCTGGTTTCATGGAATGCCATGGTTGCGATTTATTCTTAAGAAGGATATGCAAAACAGGCGCTGCAGCAACCAAACAAAATCACCTACATCAGCATTCTTAAAACTTGTTCCAGCTTGACAGATTTAAAAGAGGGCAAGCTGATACATGTGTACATAGTTGTCAGTGGACATGAGCTAAATGCTATTAGTGGTAATGCCATTATTAATATGTATATTAGATGTGGGAGCATGGTGAATGCATGGAAAACTTTCAATACGATGGATGAGCACACTTTAGTTTCATGGACAACTATGCCTTTGGGCATTATGGTCATAGTGAGGAAGCACTTTTAACCTTTTTGACAATGCAAAATGAAGCTGTGAAGGCCAATGATCTTACCATTATTAATGTATTGTCTGTGTGTAGTCATGACGGCCTGTTCACTAAGAATTCAATTATTTTGTCTCTCATCAAGAAGTGTATGGCAGTACTCCAACCATAGAACATTATGGGCGTGTAATTGATTTACTTGGACGTGCAGCGGAACCAGCTGAGGCCTTTAACGTTATTGAAAGCTTGCCTCTTCAAGCTACACCTATGTTGTGGATGACCTTTCTTGGAGCTGGTGATGTTCATAGTGGGTGATCTTAAGCAACACTATGTGGTGGTGTTGAATCTATATGCTAGACAAACCATCTATTAGCTTGATCTTGGGCTTTCTTTGTCCCTTGACCTGAATTTGCACCTTAGAACAATTGTATTTACTTAATTGGAGAATTAACTAGCAGCCTATCACCTATGTTCGTAAACTAGAGCTGGATAATAGTCATCTATAGATCCTTAAATTACATACGATATCATCAATATGTGTTCTAACCATTTACCATTTACACACAACCTAAATTTAATTGCACCATTGGCTTCACTTACCACCATGGTTTCCATGAGATCCTTGTGTACATAACAATAGTCATTTTTTCAGTTTATTGTATACTAATGTATTCGAATTTTGCAGTTTGCCAAATATGCATGACTTGGTTCACATGCTAAACGTATATGGTATAGCAATCACAATATACTCGATAACGTGCAGACCAACTACGAAGAAGTATATAGACCAAACGAGAAACTTAAGCAAAGGATTTACCAACAAAAATATCATAGCATATCACAATATACTCAATAACGTGTAGACTAACTATGAAGAATAGGCCAAACGAGAAACTTAAGGAACATGATTTACCAATACAAAATAAATCCAAATATGCCCCCAGACATTTGCCAATACAAACCATTTGACGACTACTTTGAGATCGAGATCCTTTATACCACAATCTCCCAAATGGAAGCACATACAAATTTGCATTGCTTGACTAGAACTATGTGAATAGTTCATTTTTGTTATCTCTGCTTTTAAGCAATGATTTTGAGTTATACACTTTTGCAGGAATATCTTGATCTTACAAATGTGCAAGCAGGTGCCATCAAGCTTGAACATAAATTTTCATATTTCAAAATTTTGTCACTAAATTTGTCAACATGTAACTAGTTTATATTATTCTTCATTGCAATGCCAGTATCCACTACAATTGCATAAAGATGTGAAGCTTTAAGAATAGAATAGAATAGATGCACTCTCACAAAAGCACTTTATCTTAGGTTTCTATATTTTGCAATGCCTTTTTCTCTAGATCATTATGGATGAGAAAAACATGGGTATCTTGCTTGGCCCTTCATAGTTTTTAGCTTGATCTTGCTCGGCCACAGCCCCTGGCGTGCCTTTTTGCTAGTTTTTTTTTCCCTTTCTCTGTTTTTTTCCTTTTTTTTCTCTCTTTTACAGAATCCACTTTTCTGTTCTTCTCTAAGAGTGGCCCCGCCATGAACGTGAGTTTTGATGATTGCCATTATAATAAGGCAAAGTGTTTTCAAAGATATAATAAGACTACCTTAACAAACTTATCCAAACTGTAATGCCCGGTTGCTTTAAATTACGACATTATTACGCTGTAATTATAAAGCAGAATGGTACTCCGCATTATGCGGAGCGGCGCCGCTTCCCATTAATTATCAGACGTCTTCTCCTTAATTACTATCTATTTTAATTATCAGACGACTTCTGCTCTTCTTCTTTGGTAAGGTAAGGGCTTGCCAGGGACGCCGGAGTTGAAGAAGCCCGACGGAGTTGAAGAAGACGCCAGAAAAGCCTTAAGGTGTTGAAGAAGAAGGGAGTTGTGGTTCTCAAGCGGTAAGAAGCGGGTCTCAAGCGATAAGTTGCTTTCGTCAAGCGGTTCTGTCTGAGTATTTTCTAATCAAACAGTTCTTTCTTAGTATTTTCTAATCAAATGCGGATTGTATCCAACATCTGTAGCGCATTTGAAAGATTTGGCACAAAAGGCAAACTGAGAAAGCTGTATGGCGAGAATCTGAAGCCGAGGAAGACAAATGACCAGATTAAGTTGTATGGCGAGAAAGCGGTAAGGTGCTTTCGTCAAGCGGTTCATTCTTTCTAGTATTTTCTAATCAAATGCTCTGTTTTATCAATCTAAACATACATTCGAAGGTGATATTGATTCTAGGCCATGAAAAATGGATTTTTATCCAGCATCTGTAGCGCATTTGAAAGATTTGGAAGAAAAGGGAGATAGAGAAATATGTATGGTGAGAATCTGAATCCGAGGAAGAAAAAAACGGCCACATTAAGCTGTATGGTGAGAATCTGAAGCCGAGGAAGAGCAGGGGTTATGAATATCAAGCTAAACAATTCCCAAAAGCAGGATGAAATTCTTCCCTCCACTCTGCATACTCAAAAAATGGGATGCATATATGGAAATATGATGATTTCTGTTGCCACAAAAGGGGATTTAAGCGGTGCTGTTCTTGGCAACCCAATTTATATTTCGAAAGGGCCTCCCTGCAGATGGATTGAATGGAAAGAAAATGTTGCTTATTTCGATTATCTTCACCAGAATGGGAAGTCTGTTCATGGAGCTGATACCCAATGCTTGGATCAATAAGATTCTCCAGATTTTGCAACAGAAAAACATTTTTCTGTAGCTATGGATTTGTTTCTTTTGCTTAAGCAGAGAATTTTTGTGGCAAAAACGGTATGATTTGCTGCAAAAACAGAGCCTCTGATCGGCAGGCAGTCCTCGTCCATGGCCGCAGAAACGTTTGGCTTGGAAATTTAAAGCAACCGGGCATTACGTCCGATAATTTTGGGGTGCATGGGGCATTAATGCCCCTTAAAAAGTCTCGGCGGTGCCCTCCAAATCACCCGGGCACCCGCCTTTTTCACGGGGCATAATGCCCCTGCACCCCAAAATTATCTAATACATAAATGGAAACATTTGTCTTATTTATTTAACGAACTCATCATCCAGACGAGAATACAATTATCCAAACTAGATATGAAATTCTATGGTTTGAAGAACAAGAAGAGTAGTGAACAGAATTTAATTGTCGATCAAAATCTAGAGCTTGCATTACTCTGATCCAAATTTACGGATAAAAAAAGGGGCGTAAATCCTGAGAAGTTATAAAGATTGCAAAACTTGAGAGAATGGAAACAGGATAAAGAAACAAGTGGAGCTGGAGCATGGGAAAAAAAGCTGTTTATCTGTAGGAGGGCACATATGAGGGGTTCCGGCAGTGATGAGTGTGCAGAATTCTGGCTCCAAAATTTCTAGGAAGTAAGATCGATTCCCTAATTCCGCTAAATCGGGCATTCTCAGTTCGAAGTGGCCCCTTGCATCCGTCGTTCCCCGCCCCATAAAAAATAAATCCCCTGTTTCCTCTCGACACAGCATCACTACTCGCTCAACTGCGCATAATCCAAGGCGATTTAGCACAGAAATCTCAATAAAGATTATCATACTTACACATAAATTATTTCACATGCCAGCATTCCGGAAGAAGTTTGCGTTAGAAACAGCGATTCATACAAGATCCGTGAAATTCAAGGAAGAAACAGAAAATTTACGACAATTGTTGATTGCATCGCCATAACGATGATTTAATAAATGCAATTTTACTGATAAGATCTATGATGCCAAGTGCAAGAACAGGAAATAAGATTCAACGAGTCCAAGAGCGGGCTGGAAAGGAGTTGGCCGAAGCAAATACCAATACAAGAAAATGAATGAGGAATAAAAGAGATCAGAAAGCTTACATGAAAGAGGGAATTCACCGTCTGGTTGTGCGCCAAAGCCACATGCATTACAAGAAATGTATCCTTGAGCAGTTATTCTTTCGGTGCGGCGAGCATAAGCAGAGCATTCTTCCGGTGCGGGGAGCATAAGCGCGGAGGTTGTAGAGATGGGCATCAGCGCCCAGATTACAAGAAGAAAACACGCCTTTTTCTTGCGCACAAATCCGCCAGAAAAAAACATTCGCCAGAAAGAAGAATCAGACGTTATATATACAAGAAATTTATCGCGGCGGGCCGCCGCGAACATTTCTCTTTACCGAATTGGTGTCAGTCGAAGCCCAAGTAATATGAAGGGCGTTAATAAATCTCTAAAATCTATTTCCTTGATAATGTGATACCAAAGTGACATGAAATGAATGTTTCTATTTTGTGTGTAGAACTCTCAAATGAAAAGAAAAAAACATAACAAATGCCATAATTCTAAGCTTAAGACCTCACAAAAGCAGTCATTATATTTTAGAAACGAAGTTGCAGAAATGAAAGCTGTGTAACGAGTGAATCCTAGGAATATCATAATTGCAACCTTAACTAGAACTTCCTTGAGTGCATTTCCACTCCAGCGAGTGGAAAGTTATATCAGAGAACCTTTGTAATGCATCAATACTCATACTTACAGCGCCCCATTAGGTCGTCATCTAAGTATGTGCATAGATGCACTTAGATTTTATTTGCAAATTCAAACGAAGATGGTAAAGAATCTATTATGCCAATCAACCCTCATGTTTATCTCGCCGTTTCTCATCAGGACTATTGATTACATCAGAAGATTCTAGTTACCTTCAACAACCAAGGTTTCCATTCCATAAGATTCTGTTGCAGGGTATGGAAGAAACAATGCATTTGTGCAAAATCTTGAACGACCAAGAAGAACAAAATATCAACCATACAGCTACAATGAAAATTATCCGGAGCATACACAATAAACATGGCATTTCCAATTGCAACTAGTGATAAAGAGCCACCTTTAATGTGTTGGAGATCATCATCATTACTTTCCATGAAACCAAGTCAGAGATCTAAAAAGTCCATGATATAGCATGTCATGGATGGTTACTATATATACTCTGCTTTCCATGATATAGCATGTCATGGATGGTTACTATATGTACTCTGCTTATTCAAATAGGAAAATGGTTGTAGTTAACCAACCTATAGTTCTGCACAAATGAAACAACACATATTTTACTAGCAGTTGAAAGTCATCATGTTCATTGCCTTGAATTGTTCTGGACCAAAAAAATAAAACACCCACATTAGATGAGAAGGGCCGCAGATTAGGCATCTTCAAGTTATCAGCGCATTATAACCATAATATACCTAAGAAATGCCCCACAACTTTCTTCTGGGAACAAACCTAGGAAATGCCTCACAGCTTTATCCTGTTATATCTTAAGGCCAAACTGCACATATAGCCACAACGCCCAAAAGACACTTAAAAGTTAGAAACGTGATGATTCCTAAAAATGTCGTTACAACTGACATCCAACGTTATCCAGACAAAGAATTAGAATTGTGTCACCATCCTACTTTCAATTTTATCTGCAGCAAAGATCAAACACCATATTGTTATTATATCTGTAGCAAAGAACATCCATATATCAGACTTCATCAATTTGTTAATCTTCATTGATTTGCAAACATAGAAGCTCTGCTGCATGAGATAGCACTGGCTATTGTTGCCCCATGATTGAAAGGTTTTGGCCCACCAAATTACTCCAGGACAACATGACCTGCAGGTACCTCATTCAAATAAATTCGAAAACCTATATCTGATATTAACACCTACTTGTTTTCATTTTAACAAAATAAAATTGAATCCAAAACTAACCTGGAGCTCCCAAGGTAAATCCCACCCTAAGAGCTACTCGAGATGTCTGGACGAAGAATATTGCTTCGCATTGCTCGTAACTATAAAGCTGCCTCTACTCCTCTAGCAAGTGTCCAACTGTAACTCTAGTGTGCATAGAAGCAATGCATAGATAATGCATGCAAAAACCCGCTGCCCAAATAAAACCCGAATAAAAGTTGTCACAGATTCTTCTCACCTACAAAAGAAGGCACTACGGGAGAAGTGCAGGAAAATCCTCCTATTGCATGGAGTGAGCTGCCATGGCTAGCCTTTGACAGAATAAGCTGTTCGAAGAACCCCTAAACTTCGTTCGTATTTATACATGCATAAAACCTTCTAAGGAACGAAATTTATGGAGAATTCTATCATGTAAGCTACTTCTAAAGCCCATAGCCACTGCATTTAACTGCCCATAGCCCATATAAACTTCATCATACAAAGCAAGCAAGCATAATGCTTTAATCACAAACTCATTTGCAAAATGCCTGGACTTGAAGCCAGTTATGTTGAATTTATGCTTTATCGTTAGGTCAGTAAGAAAGTCCTAACTTTTTTTTCGCCCTTTAATGGAAGAAATTGCCGAAAAAGCAAGAAAAAGCGTATGAATATTTGATCAATAGCCTAAATCCGTTATGGAATTAGCTAGATTTGTCGAATTGGACCATTGAATTATCTCTCACGAAAAACTATTGTAACAAAAATTTGTTCTTTCTAAGGATTCATGGTCGTCCACGAAATGCAGGAATTCAGTCTATTGGGCGACCACAAAATGGATCAGAACATCTTCAAAAGGGCAAAAATAGTCATTAAAAGGGGAAAATCAACTGGATTTGAGAATCCGACCTCCAAATCTTTGCATCTATCCTCAGCCGGGTTAATCGGAATTTACTTATTCCAGATTTTTGTTTCTAAGATCTGCGAGTGAGTTTCCAACCCTAAAAACGAAGGGCAAAATTCGAAGGCTACTTCTGGTGCCCTGGTTGTATGCTTAGGCTTCGCCAGAGCCTCTTGACTTATGCTAAGCCTAATTTTTCTGTTTGATCCGTTTGCTTCTAAAATTTGCTCATAAAAACGTAGCGGAAAAACGTGAATCCGCACGTAATTGGAGGATCGCATCGACAAAAGTAGATGATAGCATCCACTTGCTAAATTTGACAGACAAAGAATACCAAAGAGGAGCTTGCAGATATGAGGGGGGTGGTAGACCGCGTGTTGGCAGCCTATGGAAGCCGGGACGGAGGCCGAGAACCGTAGAAAGGAGACACTGTGAACTCCCCGCCTCTGGATCCGTGCCGAAAGTTGAGGAGGCTAAGGCCACGGCCACGAGGGAGCACAGGCCGCCCCCCTGTCCGAGGTTCTTGGTCAGCCACCGGTGGAGACAAGGATTCCAGGCTAGCTTTGAAGCTAGCCGGAGGCAGTAACCGAAGGCCGGAGTAAGGATTTAGCACGAGATCGGGAGCTACAGAGCTTCGGAAGGCTTGCCCAAGAAGGCAAGGGCCTCCATGCGAGGCACATGAGCACCCGCCATTGCACGGGAGATGGCAAGACATGACAACGTCTGCAAGAGCTGAAGCCCGGACTGGAGAAACGTAAACCACGGCAAAAGAACACACCAACCCCGCTAACCCACCAACCTACAGGGCGCCAACCCGAACACATGTCATGCCGGACACATCGATCACGCCGCCGCCACCACCCCGCCCGGCCACGGCTTATGCCTCACCCACCTCAACCAACACACAGTGCGCCCCCGCCGAACTTCGTGAACAGACGCAGGAGCCGCAATGTGGTAGTGCGAGGCGGACGGAGGAGTCGGAGAACATCTCACTTCCCGACCTCGGATAACGATCTTGGACCTGATGATGTTCCCAAACACTCGTGACCATTGGAAAGGCGAGTCGTCATGGAATTCGGGCCACGCCCCCGGTGGTCATCTTCACAGCTTGAGAGCGTGCAGGCGGGTGGCCATCCCGCATCGTGGCCTAAGTTGAAGGGGACGGCTCAGACGTTGACCGGACTTGACCCCAAAGACAAGAGACCCGGCGTGGAGCTGGCCAAAGTCGTGGGGGCCGCCGCAGACATGGAGGGGCAGGGCTGGTCCGGGGAAGGATGCGCGAATTCAGGGCAACAAACAAGGATCACGTGCACTCCGCCCTCGAAGTCCCTCTCGAGGGGGGCCCAGCGACACATGCATCCACATCTTCCGCTCCCCCAGGACCACCACTACCACCGACCTGGGGCGGCGATGCATGCCACTAAATAGGGGATCGTGCCTCGGCGTGGTATCCCCGAATTGCCGTGGCTTTCCATGGCGTAAGGGGACTTTCAATTCCGGCGCCATGGACATGGACCTTATCTTCCTCATGGAAACATCAACATCTTTGCCGGGTCACAAAGCACCTGATTTGCCGAGACCGGACCTTCGCCTTCAATGAGTGCACCGGAAAACGAGGACACGGAGGAATTAAGTGCGTGTTATTACCGTACGTTTGGCCCAATCGGCCTCCCCCCTGTAAGGCGCATTGGCACAATGATAATTGGGATACGAGTGCGAGAACAACGATGGCAGCCCTCTTTGTGGCTTGCTACTTCCCACATCGCTTGAGAGCAACTTTTACCACACGCGCTTGGATGTGGATAAAAGTGCAGAGCCCTATGTCGATCTATATATGATGACATACGCCAGTCTGATAATTGGGCAAGGTCATATTGCTTGGAGATTTCAATGCGCCGCGGTGGGCAGAAAGCAGATCCCAAAATTCGCACCTCTAGCCGAGGATGTGTTGCAAATGGACCCCGCAGAGATGGTTTTGGCCAAACGCCGATGATGACGTGTGACACCTGTATGGGCCGCGACCGCCGTCTTTGTTGAAGTATCTTTGACCGGTCCAGCCGCCTTACACTTGTAGACGGGAGAACCAGGGGGGCGGCACCGGGTGGTGGATTACGTGCTAGTAGACGAGCAATGCCTACACTTGATCACTGGGCCGCTGTTCCGGATAGGTGGCCGGACGAGGAAGTAGACTCACCATCAGCCCCGTTCTTGCGGATAGATTGGCGCCAACCGAGCACCCATTGCCCCAACACCCCATGTACCACGGCCGCGTCTCGGACTATGATCATGCGGCGCCTATGCGAGGATGCTTGAGCATGAGCGGAGTCTTGCAACTCCCCACACTTCAACAACAGACGACCCGCTGAACCAGCTCCTTCGAGGGTAGGGGACGAGATGCTTTGGGAGAGACCGCTCTCGACAATCCACGGGGCTGCAAACCATCTTCCCCAATCACTGGTTCGATGACTAATGTCGGAGTCGAAACGATGGCTCCGCCAAGTCTTTGGACCCCACCATTCGCCCTGCAGCCCGGTCCGGTTCAATACCGCTCCTTCCTCAAGACCAAGAAAGCCCGGTACCTTGAGCACTTCGAATGATGTTTGGTCTTCCGCATCACCACCCTAGGGCCTTCCGGAGAAAGGTCTTGAGTAAGCCCCGCACAGCCCACGGAAATATTACCCCGAACAATGGGTGAGATACTTGCAGCCA
This sequence comes from Isoetes taiwanensis, assembly GCA_021234155.1. Taxonomy (NCBI): domain Eukaryota; kingdom Viridiplantae; phylum Streptophyta; class Lycopodiopsida; order Isoetales; family Isoetaceae; genus Isoetes; species Isoetes taiwanensis. The sequence goes on along the minus strand of JAJEKV010000334.1, from coordinate 173,042 downwards.
CCGTATGACCCAATGGGAAGCCTGCATCGCATTACCCTCCATGAGGCCTAGCCTAGCGGGTCATTCTTGAAGGGGGATGTCATAATGGGCACCTGCGCGCCTCGCTAACACGCCAGGCAGCATTTGGATGGTATGCGGCCGAGCTTCTCAAGTGGGCGGGCCCCAATGGTGCAGTTCTCAAAGACACTCTTCAACGGGCATTGCAAGAAGGCTTCCCCCAGACCGGACTACCAAGAAAGTTGTGCCCATATACAAAGCGAGGGGACCCCCACACAGCCCGATAACTATCGCACCATTATGGTCGGGCTAAATCTTTGCCAAGTTGCTTGCCGGGATTCTTGAGCGATTGACACTTTAGGCGAGGATGGAGAAGTCTGGCTCGCGACGCTTGGCAGGCTTCCGCCCGGCATTCTACTATTGACCATATCTTCACTCTGCGAACACTCATAGAGGATAGCCGAATCGGCCTTGAGAATCTGTGACTTGTTTTGTGGATTTCGCAAGGCTTTGACCTGATGCCTCGGGATAAGTTGTGGGACGATTAAGAATGACTAGGGACCCCCGTCGGCCGACTTTGGCAAGTGCATCGCTATATACGTATTATAATGCAGGCTTGCTCCTGGCCGCTTCACACCGGCATGGGAGCCTGCTTGTTAGTAGCATTGGGGTGCGCCAGTGGCTGCCCTCTATCCCCCCGACGCTCTTGACGTACATTGACCAGCTAGGAAGAATGGCTAGCCGAAAGCACCTGGGGAGGCGCCGCTGATGCACCACATAATCCCAAGCAACTCATATATGCCGATGATGTTGACCTGCCGCGATATACCCCGCAGGACATGCAACGCCACCGGATGCTTTGGACACTTTCTCGCCAATTCACCGACATGAGAGTTAACTTTGGCTAAGACAAGGGTGTGCACGGTCCCATCATCTCTAAGCACCCATGTCTTCCCTCATTCACTTACCGTAGGCGTGTAGTGGAGGTGGCTCACTTATAAGTATTTGGGCATTGAGTTTTCTACTACCACACACCGGGATGCATCCATCGTTTTACTGGGTCACCGCAGTAGCCGGAAAGCCCTCAGATGCAATGCAAAACAACAATCACAAGGCGTAGTAGATGCATGGGGTCACCAGCACACTTATTCAGGGCCTTGGTTGAACCGATCCTCCTCTATGGGGCAGAAGTGTAGGGGCCGGTGATATCCCTCACCACTTGGAACGATCTAGAGCAGTGCATGTAGGCTTTCTTGGCCCGGCACCGGAGTGAAATCCACGGTCCCATATCGGATCTTGCTCCAAGAGACGGACTTCCTTCCATTACAAATGGCCGCTACTGAACGTCACATTATTTACTTCTAGAAGGTGGTGGCTATGGATGAAGCCCTCCCACGCCTAACCTTGCTTTGGCAATGGCGATGGGCCCAGGCCGACTCAAAGCTTCTTTGGAAAGACAAGCAAGCCTGGTTCTCTATGGAATGTGCAGCACACAGATGTGGACCCGCTGCATACACCAGAAGAACGCTACTGCCTTGAAGCAAGATTTGATGCTTGCTTCATGGCCAAGCTTTGGGATCTGCGAGAGGCCCCCTGCTCACATGTCAAGGTGGCAAATTATCGAAATGACAGTTAATCCCATGCTCACGAGGGCCCACACCACTACCGCGCAATCCATCTACCCATGAAAAAGCCGCCAGGTGATTGCTTCCATTCGCGACAGTGCACACCACCTCGCATTGGAGACAGGGAGATGGATTCGGAGCCGCGTGAGGACAGAGTCATCGATCTTCCAATCGAGCGCCATTGAGGATGAAAGCCCTCCGTGCCCGTCCGTGCAGACGAGTATATCCCGGCTCGGTATGCCGGTTAGTTGTGCCCCATCGGGCCTTGCATGAGCATCGAAAGCACCCACCTCTGCTCCGCAGCTTGTTGGGATCAGACCTCCTGGAGGTAATGGATACGCCGACTTCGCTTATGCCCCCAAAAGACATTAACCTCGCCTATACTTTTTGTGATTATGTATATAACATGCGATATGTCCGGCATCCTTATCGCTACTAAGGTTTTTCCCGAAAACCCTTGGTGGGTTTTTTAATCCCGGTAGTAATATCGCTGCTTTGCTCTCTCTTTGTACTTGGGTCCCATAGGCGGTTGGTCTCCTCGTGGGACGATAAAATCATATTCTATTCTATTCTATTCTATTCTATTCTATTCTATTCTATTCTATTCTCCAAATACAATTTACATAGAAATATTCATGATTCGGATAAAAACGTTACTGTTTTGCGGATAAAAGCGCACTGTTTTGCCTTTGTTTCGCTCCGTTGAAGCCCCCATAGTTTACTTGTGTGCCTTTTTATGAGTCGAGACCACACCGGTTTACCCCCTAAATCGATTTAAAGTCCTGTTTCAAAGCTTTGCGGATGCTTAGGCTTTCTCGTTCCTCTGACCCCATCAAATATTTTTTGTCGGAATCATCCTCTCGATTGCTTTCGGATTTTTTGAGGCCGCGACCAGATGAGATGCTTGCTGCCAAGGAAGCGATTCTGTTAGGTAAGCTTTTAGGAACTCGAGAGCATTACGGTAGGGCCGAAATGGGCGAGAATAGCTAGAGGCTGGGTTTGGAGGAAATGGTGGAGAATGGTTTGGAGGCTATGGCTTCGTTTGCCATTACAAAGGTCTTACAAATCTCGGCCAGGCAGCAGGTCGCGTGCCATTTGATAGTGGCCACAAGAATAAGTGTCAACAACATAAGAATTTAGATTGCGGCGGAGAACACGAAAAAAGAAAAAAGAAAAATATGAGACTCAATTACATATAGGGCCTTTTTGTGCCCTAAATTTTAACTTTCACTTTTTGTGCCTGCAGTGATGGTGCTCCGGTAACAGCGTAGCTATGGCTATTTAGGTGGTGCAGCGCTAGAATCAGGTGATTCCTATTCCCGATCATTTGCTCTGTACCTTCCAAGCAGATTCGTCAGTGTTTCTTATTCCATTATATGAATGGCAGGATTTCCAATTCGGGAAGAGCTTAGGTGAAAAAGGTTTGAGCCAGACATTCTATGGGAGCTGAGCATCTGATTTCTTGCCATGGATGCTTCAAATGTTTTCTGGTAATTCATTCAACAATCCACCTAATTGCATAGGAGATTCAGGTTTTTCTGTTAATTCATTCAACAATCCACCTAATTGCATAGGAGATTCAGGTTTTTTGTCCAGCCTCCAAGACATATATGTAGGTCATTCATCCTCTATCCATAGCATAGATGGACCTTATAACAGGGCCTCACAAAAACCAGTATTCTTTCATTCATTCAATCTTTCAATTGTGCTTGAATTGTGCTCTGGTAACTTTCTTTGAGTTGGGATACCATATATGGCTTCTTGAAGATTATTTACGCTACCCCAAATCTAGCATCTGCACCAGATTCAGTCTGCATATCTGGATTTTCTCGAGTTGTCTTTGCTCTTCATTAGTTTTCCGTTCTCTAACAGCCTATGAATGCTGTTATTACGTCTACTGAATCGCGTATGATTCTGCAGTAAGGATAGATGCCTCTCACTGGGTTGTAAGCCCGCCCTTATTACTGAATCTGTCATCTTATGCAGTTTTTATTGACTCTAATATTATGCTCTCACTATTTAAAGACATGCTTTCAATTCCATCAAGAGCAAATATCAAATGCTTGATGCCCATGGAACGGATCTAAGTACTTCGAGTACAGTATTCCGGTTTAAGCAAAATCTAATCTGGAGGCTTGGTCTTGTGGTTTTCTTTTCTACACTCGCTCAAGGTAAATACTTACACTCAGCCATTGTTAATCTCTACATTATTTTAGAAGCTGGTTGCCTTTTGCAAAGTGATTTGTAGGCAATATAGTGTGCTGTTTTCGTTTTGGGTTGGGAAAGGGTATTCTGGAAGTGGTTAGGACTATGATTTCAGTATCGTATTGTATGGAAAATGGTATAATTTGCCATGTGGGAGCAGCTTAAATGGTTTTTGCTATTTTGGGTGATTTGTAACTCCCTTCTCTCATGGATGTTTTTGCATTTTTTGTAATGGTTGAAAGGAAGGGTATTTTTAATTTTAGGGCCACGGATAAGATTGCACGCTGGTTTCTTTTTTTGGGCGAGGTGCCAGGCGATCCCAGCGAGGGATCCGGGGCTTCATCTGTATCTCCATTTCGAATTTTTTCCCGAAGGGTTTGTTGGAAGAATCGGCAGCTGGGGGTTTTGTGCCGGATTTGAGGTTAAGAATGCTAGAAGGGACGAAGAAATCTAACATGCGGAGTGGCTGCTGCTAAATTAAAGCTCTGATTGGATTCCGCGTGGCTGTGAAGAGCAAATTGACAATTTTCTGGCAGAAGCAGAGCGGCAAAGCCCCTTTTCCCTTCGATTCTTTCCAAATCCGACTCCCTCGGCTTCCTTCTGAATGCAACGTGAAAAACTGCTTTCTTGCTTTCTCAAGATCCCTAATGCGGCTTCTACCTGTGGAACGTCGGCTATGGCATCTCCAAGTGACTGCTCTGGATAAGAGTAGAGCTGATTGCATAATATTTCTGGTAAGCTAACACGGAAAGAAGAGCTTTCAAGTTATCAGTAGAGGATCCGCCTTCCATAGCCGCAGCTATGGCAGATTCCTATTCTCTGAGCTCCATCCATTCTTCCATCTCATCCGGACTCCTGCGCAGGAGTAGAAGAGGATTGTTTCCAACGTGTTTCATTGGGGCAGTCCTGCTTGCTTCCTGCTTGCTTTGTTTCATTTGCTGGTTGCTGCAGTGGACGGCTGACCATTGGCTTCTTTAGTTTGCTTTTTTCTTGTGCTTCAACCATGTGTTCGATCGACACCATAGGAAGTGGTTTTTTATTTTTGGGTCAAAATCTTGATGGCCATTGATCTGGCACAATACCAGGGATATCCCACAGATCAATGGCTCTGAATGAAATCTGGTATAAAACCCATAAAGATAGTAATAAACGAATACACACGCCTTATACACAATAGTGCATGTAGTGCATGGAATAAAGAGAACTTGATATTTCATCTCGCGAGCGAAGCTCTGCTATTCTGAAGGATTATGCAGTGCTTTCGTAGAAAGGCAAGTCTTTAAGTTTGTTTTATTTCTACCAACTACATCATCTTGTTATCTTCCAAAAGTGCAAAGCCTTCTTAATAAATAGATCAAGAATCTTCGTATATGTCACTATAATGCATCAAGATTCAATTCCAAGCAATTACACGTGAAATCTAGGAATAGAATAACAGGATGTAATAACCGTTTGCTAAAATCACGTCCACCGCCACGTGCACCGCCTCGTTTGGCGGGGCCGCCGAAGCCCTTTACAGCACGGAATGCCCCTCCTCGTGTCAATTACCTAGTACAATTTTAAGAGATGCAGCTATGGGGGCTCTTGGATCTCATCAGTTGCAAAAGGTTATTTTAAATTGGAATTTCTTCAGAAATGCAGGTTTGAATAATAATCTTACTATCTATGACACAAGAGTATAATTCTAAAAGTTGTGCATCAATTCTCTGTTTAACCTATATTTCTTATTCATGATTGATCTTCAGTATGAATAATGAAATATCTGGGATTTTGACTTGCTTTTGCAACAACAAAAAATTCGCAAATGAAACATCTCCAAGCATGAACAAAACCTTTGATTTAAACATGAACTTAACCTTGAATTAGCCATGAACTTAACCATGAATTAGCCGATACATCATTTGAATAATGTTGGCTTTGTTATATTAACACTATACCCTTTTCTTAGATAGTGTGGTATAAAGTATTATTATATCATTTTTTCCTTCCACGTATACTTGGCTCATCTTTGAATTTTTTTTAGGACAATCAATTAGGTGGACCTAAATGTTAACGTGTTGAATGAGACACATTGTTGATGAGACACATTGTTGTTACGAATTATATTTCACCTGCATCATGATCAAAAGCTGTAGAAGATAAACAAGTATTCAAGATGTAAAGTAGAGACTGGAAAATTTTAAAAGTTCAAGTCAGGTAGAAACAGGTCTATTATCTAAAATTCTATAAGATTCATGGAAGCATTGTAAAGAAATGAATGTCTTTAGGCTGTTGAATTGCCTCGCAAATATATGTGGGATCATGTACAAAATAGCAATGCGTAAAGACCACTTTACAACCTTTCAACTCCCTCACAACAATTGCCTAATGCTGGGCACTTTTTATGTATAAGCTATATCGATATCGAATGTAAGATCCAAACTTTTAAAATAAAATAGGTAAATCGTGCCTAGATTAGTTCTACAAAAAAAGGGAGGGGGGGATGCACGCGGGGGAGGGGGGCAACACAAAAGGTGCTTGGCAAAAAAAGACATGTCCTTTAACCTTTTGTCTCTTTGGATGTGTCCTTTACTGACCATCTAAGATGACTTCCAGCACTCAAAAGAAGAGCAAGAAGACATGGCCCAGCATGATGAGCAACCACTCATCTATGACAAGCTTGAAGAAGACGAGTGACAGAAGACTCAAGAGCAACAAGCACTTCCTCTCAAAAATATCAATGCGACACTATCTAACATGAAGGAATTAGATTTCTTTTAAACGTTGTTTCATTGCAGCCGAAAACATTTACAACCTCTCAACTTATGCCCATAACGTTGGGCACCATTACTAGTTCTATTCTACAAGAGGAAGGGGGTATTACAGTCAGACCTTAGTTATAAGCTTAAACTCAAAAAAGTAGAGAAAACCATTAAATTGATGTCACGATTGACGCTATAGGTGACTCTATGTTCTGTCATTTAAATATCAGAATTTAGCATCAGAACTAGAGTTAGAATCTGCATCAAAATTAGACACAGAATTAGGGACAGAATGTCAAAATTGGAGTCAGAATTAACATCAAAATTGAAGTCAAAGTTAGCATCAGAATTGCGTCAAAATTAAGGGTCAAATTTAAGTCGATTTTATGTGAGATCTAGAGTCAGGTCTAGCATGAGAATTTAGAACAACTCTATCGTCAATATTAGAGTCAGAATCGACGTCAAAGTTAGCATCAGAATTGTGTCAAAATTAAAGCCAATGTTTAGTCAATGTTGCATCAGGCTAGCTTGCGTCAATATTAAAGTCAAGTCTACTATCATAATTTTAAGCAGCCCTATCGCCAAAGTTAGAGCCGGCCCTCATGTCAATGTAAATGGTGCAAAGGATCCCAGGGATTTGAACCCTAATATTGCCATTTAGTCTACCACAAAACTTACAAATCTATAAAACAAATTAAATGTTAACTTTTTTAATATAAAAGACCAATAGAGGTAAAATAAATTATGATGATCAATAGAGGTAAAATAAATTGTGTCACGGAACGAGCTAAATGATCTAATTTATGCAAGCTATGTAGATTGTACATTAAAAATTAATAATTCAGCTCTATGCAATAAGAGAGATCAGACCTGTTTGGAAAGAGCTCAAAAGTTGCTTGAGACAAAATTTAAGAGGAGATTCGAAACTTAAAAGTGAAGAATAAATTATGGAGCTCGAGTTTTGCATTTGCAAATGAAGACTATGCCATTGTTTGACGATAAAGAAAGATACATCATTTCCAGTTAAACGAAATGTTAACTCGCCTGAAAGATAAGCAAACCGGACATCTTTTAACTGAAATTCTGCTGAAATTTGTAATTTATAATAATATAAATTGAGAAGTTGTGGCTTAACTTCCAAAGTTCTGGAGCCTCCGAGTGCTATTATATTCTTTTTATATCATTACAATTTTGCGCCTTGATTTAAAGCTCCTAACTTTCTAACAGGTCATTCTCATTTTTAGACTTTTCATTGCAGGTCTTTTTTGCAGTTCTCTAGTTGTTAACACCATCATGTTTGTGGCGGCTCACTTCTTGGCTAATGTATGCTAGCGGCATTCAGCGAGAGTGTTGGCAACCATTTCTCATTAGGGTTTTCCTCGAAAACTCGAAAGGGCGGGGTTTTTCATTCCGATGAGGAGGGTCGCCAGTGTTTCTCACATTTGCATACCAAGGGGCTGAAGAATCATCTTTTATCTGGCACTTTTTAGTTTCATCATGCTCTCTATAGATTGTCTAGTTTCGGAGCATGTTCAAGTTTCAAGCTTTTCAAATTTTCTACTCCCTAGTAGGGGGATTAGTATGTACTCAAAGATTTTACAAAAGCTCAATGAGAACCCCACTTCACTTCGGCCACTTGGTTGTGTTATAGGACCCATCCTAGGAATAGTATATTATGATATATGTCAGTGCATCATCTGAGGACATTGACTGAATGCGTGTATCCATGATGTTCTGGAGCTAAGATCCCGGCGAACCCACTGATGTCGTATCTAACAATGCATGCAGCTACTGGTTAGGCAGTTCAACTCAGCATAGCTTGCGCGAATGTGACTGAATGCCAGACAATGGTGTCGTCTTATTGACATACTCTATCCTGACATGCCTCTCGAGCCCATTTGCACATCTCAATTCGCAAATGATGTGCACCTGTGCGAATGGAAGCTATCAATCTCTATTTTTTTAGTGCCAAATATGTACGGATATAGTGTTGTCTTAACATGTCCAAGGGCACCAGTATCCCAAAGCTTGCTGAGGAAGCAAGCATCTAGATATTGCGCAGCTAATGGTGGTCCTCTTCAATTTCAACGTGGATATGCACCTATATTCTTGTACATTCCATATGGAGAACTACTATGCTCGCCTCTCCTTCCAGCTCGCCTTGAGATGCTATGGGCCCATGGCCACAGTATAAGCTAGGTTGGGAAGATGTTTATTGCCCATACTAGCTACCTGAAATAATGTGGTGGTCAAGTGCGGCCAGCTGAAGAGGCAAGAAACCTTTCTCCTGCAAAAAAAACTGATATGGAACTTTGGATTTCACACCGAGCGCCTGTACCAAAAAGGCTTTATGTACCTGGTCCAATTCATTCCATATGGTCAGGGAGATGACCAGACCCTAGACTTCGACCCCATATAAAAAAGTCGGTTCCACCAAAACCTTGAATAAGTGTGACAGATGGGGCCAATCATACAGCTTTGCTTTGTAGTCAGTTATTCTGCATCGCATAAAGTGCCTATCAACCCGCGATCTCTCATAACCGAATCGAAGTGTCCCAGTATGTGGTAGTGGGGAACTCTATGCCCAGATACTTGTGAGTGTGCGCTATCTCCACATTTTTCCCGTAATAAGTGAAGGAGTGCAGCCTTGGCTGGCACTTAGATGAGACAAGCAAGACCTTACTCTTGGCCAAATTGATCCTCATTCCAGTGTCCCAACAGAAACTATCCAGGGCATGTAGGTGCTGCTGCATGGCATTCATGGTGTGAGCTAGGAGGTCCACATCATCTGCATATATGAGTTGCCTAATGATTTGGTGCACAAGCTGAGCTCCATCACCCCCGTGATCGGCAAGCACTTGCCCTCCGATTGGTCAATCTGGAGGCTAAACAATGTTGGGGAGAGTGGGCTTCCCTAGCGAACTCCAATACTACTGTGGACAGGTTTTCCTGTCAGTGTCAGTTGGCTGGAACATGTCTCATAGAGTCTGAATGCTACGTTTTTTAAGTCTTCAGGGGCTCCCAACTGTCTTAGTCTTTCCCACAACTTTTCTCGAGGCAGAGTGTCAAAGGCCTTTGCAAAGTCAACAAAACACCAGTAGAGATCCTGGCGGCAATTCCTGCTATCCTCAACCAAGGTCCGGAATGTGAATATGTGGTCAATGGTGGAGTGTCGGGGCCTAAACTAGCATGTGTAAGTGCTCGCACTTCTGTCTCCTTTGCCCACATCGTTAGTTGCTGTTCAAGGATGCTGGCCATTAGTTTTGCAAAGAGTGAACTGACCATGATTGTTCTATAGTTGGCTGGGTTGTGTGGGTCTCCTGCCTTGTAGATGGAAACGATCCTGCTAGTGGTTCTCTATTGGAAAAATCCTTCCTATAACGTCATCTTAAATAGTGCAGTCAGGATGGGCACTATTGGTGGTCTCGCACATTCGAGCAGCTCTGCTTGCATGCCGTCTGAGTCTGCCGCCTTGCTATTGGTGAGACGCTGCAAGTCTTGAGTGACATTTACCTCTGTGATTTCCAAGGCTGTGCCTCTTTGTGGAGGTACTCTGCTCGGACCTCAGGAGGATCATAGGACTGGTGCAAGTACTGCACCCATTGGTCCGGACTAATATTTCCTGCAGGCTGAATAAAAAATTCTCTGGGCATTGATCTGACATAAATGAAGGAATATGCACCAAATCAATGGCCACAAATCAAAGATGCATATAAAACCCATAAGGATGCATCCTACCATTTATTCCATTCAATACTTATTATCATTGGCACACCCTGAATGTTGAGAAACTATTTTGGAATAACATATCTCCTTATGGGGCTCTTGTATATAAAGGGAGAGTACTTGTTTTTTATTTTCATTATTGTTTTAGTGCTGATAATTAGTTATTAGTATTATGATACCCATATAAGCCCGATAAGGTGGTTATTAGTTTAACTGAGGCTGATAACCCAAAATACGTGATCGAGGCTGTGCGTCCGAGGCCAGGTATTTGGCACATAAGGCCGAGGCTATATGCCAAATATATGGGCGAGGACATACAACCGAGGCCACACATGTTTGGTAAACAACCGAGGCAAAGAGCAATAACTTAGAAAACTTTTACAACAAAAAGTGTACGACAATGTACTTTAAAGGAAAAGAGGTCTTGGATTCTTGGCAGACAACCGAAGATTTGCCTGCCAGTCTGAGATGCAAAAATGCCTTGTTTATCAGATCTTTTTATTATTTAACCCTATGCTTTGATCTCTTCTCATAATTCCTTTTTACTACAACAGGTCATCTCACATTTTATACTCTTAAATAGAATGGATGTAGCATGGCAGCTTGACATTGGGCACTAAACAAGAATAAACAACCACTTTGCAGCTTTCCTTGACAATTATACCCTTTCCATTTTATACTCAGACAAAGCAGAAGCAATGTTTGCTACTAGCTCTATGGTTCACGATTCATAAAATGAATAAGGTGTTTACTAGATAAAATCTAAGGTATTGTTTCGGTATGTTAGTATGCTATATACTTAATATTTTTCGTCCCAAGTGTACTGGATTAATGCTATCTTGCATTGGTTGACAAAATGATACACGAAAATATTCTTCCTATATCTTTCGACTGTATTTGATGGTCAGATGTATGTTGAATATGGAGTCTCTTGCAGATTGGATAGTTCCAGTCCATCCTTCACCTATCTAAAAATACTATCTATCTATCCTAAAAATACTATCTATCTATCTATCCTTCACCTCGACACTTGGGAATTGCAGGTTAGTTGAATATTATTTTTCAAACCAAAGTGTTATCTAGGGTTCAAATCCCTAGGGAGACACAACAAATATCTCACGCTTGGAGAACTTTGAATGTAGTCAAGGGTAAGTTGACCTTGACAATTATTGTACTCTTTTCTGTGAAGTAAATAGAGGTACTATTTCCGCAAAAAAAAAAAAAAAAAAAAACCTTTTAAATCGCTTCTCCGGACTTTTTATCTCGTTATACCTTTGCAAGGAAATAACTTGATACAATAAGCAGCCCTAAGTTTAGTCAGGTGTACTAACCTTAGGCCCAGACTATGTTACTTTATTCGACATTAACTATAAGCCAAAAAGAAATTAAACATACCAATATCCAATGCTCAGTGTGATCCAATGTAAATTTTCCTTATTAATATTCCAAAACCTATCAATAGTTTATACAAATACCACCACTCACAATCCAAATAACCACTATTTAACCATATTTACATCACACCAGTGTAAATTGAGTAGTTCATTGTAGCTCCGCAAGTGCCCTCACGATATCTTTGCAATCTCTTCATATGTATCCGTGGTCTTTATCCAGCTTCCACTTTTTAGAGAATACGTAACAATGAGCAAAAGATCCTGTTACCTGCACCAACATTACAAAAAACAAGCATTAGAAATGGTTGCCTTGTACATGGTAGCAGGTGTCATGGGATCTTTTGGGGTCATCCCCCTTCACACTGCTATGTAAACAAACAAAATAGCAAAACAGAATCCAAAACAACACCATTAGAATGTGAAAACCAGATATGTTCTAATGGAATGTATTAAGGCAAATGCCCAAAGCTGTTCAAACCTGTTCAAAGTCTATACCACACTAAGATATTTCAATTATACCTTAATTAGATCTAAAGTGCTGCAGCAACAGCTCATACTAGCTTGTGCACAATTTACATCATTGTGTAGACCACTGAGTAGGCCCCCAACTGAAGTTCATGGCTATTGTACTGTGCCTATATATCAAGGGCTAACTGTTAAAGTGCTAGAGTCGCCATATACTTCTTGAAATTAAGCTATCCTTAGCTTCCCTAGATTCTGAATCATAGTAATACCCAATTTCTGAGTAGCAGCAGCAACGTGCATGATTATCTATTTATTAGATCTGCATCTAGCTCTTATTGTTACATCTGAAGCTAGAAGTTCAAATTAATCTGGCTTAACAGCTCTAGATATTGAATCATAGCAGTAGAAAAAATTCTAAAGTAGCAATAACAACATGCATGACCTGCTGGACCTTGTATGCAAAAGCAATATACTCTAGGCTATTTCGTCCTTATGAAACCTTCAGCTTAGCTACAATGATCATACCACCCTAAACGAATGCCCATAGTTAATGCCAGTGCCATGGAACCTGCACATGCAAAATATCTAAGCAATAGCTTAAAACAGAGTTGTGCTGCAATACTTCCCTGATCTGTCAGTCTAGCCCAGCTTAATATTATGCTTTAAACTTAATGCAATAAGCTGTTTATACTTATAATATCCAAGAATCCAAATGCCTAAAAACAGGGCGCCTTTCCTAAGCCATATGGAACTGTGGCACTTTTTCTAGCTGCATGTCTGTTAAGAGGAAAAATTATTCTAGATCTACATGTTTTCTAAGCTCACTGTTATGCAACATAGCAGCATATACATAAGCTTATTTCACTACTTCTGTAGTTTCTTGTTCCTCAATGTACTCTAGTGGATCAATACCTCATTTAGAGAGCTCCTTTGCATTGACAATCTACATCAACGCCATTAACATCCTTATCTAGAAGACCAAGCATGTAACATGTAACACTTATAAAATATGCAAGAGACGCCTCTCTATAAGTAAGACTTCTAGAGAAACAGCCTTGTGGTGCATAAAATTTCCCCTGACCGCCCTGCCCCGCTCATCTTAAGATTATGCTTCTAATAAGGCCAAGATTTCTCCTGTTAGTTCTAGCACTTCACTTCACATATGCTTAAATGCAAGCCTTCTCTAATGGTTAAATTATCGATCTTATCACCGCAGATGTATCGGCTTTAACCCATATTGTCATGATCTATCACCGCTAATTTCAAGACACCGCAATATCTCTTTTATACATAATTATCATGCTAAAATGCACTATCGTAAGAACAACTTTGTTATTATTATAGCAAATGCAGTCTACACTAGCTGCAAGATGTATATACTTGAAGAATCACTTTCGAGACTAGATCTAACTATATATATGAATACAATGAAAGGATTCATATCTTAGCTTCTCAGAAGACCACATAGAATTATAAAATATTCATATTAAGCAACAACTCAAGCAAAAAGGCAATCAAACCTTATTAAGACGCTTGAGGCTATCAGAAATGTTCTTTGAGTCGTCCATCATTGAATCAAAGATGCGATCTTTGGACTTCCCACATGCCAACGCATTGGCTTTGAGCAAAAAGCCACGCACATGATCCGGTTGGTGGCCTTGAGGCGGTTAGTGTTATGCTTCGCTCATTCTTGCCATTACTAGACTTATCCTCGGGGACATTGCAAAACAAATGCACCAATATCCGAATTACAATCTTCACCCATGTTTCCAATGTCCCGCAAACCTTAATAGCGGAATAGATGTTGCCACATGGAATGTCCGAGCAAGTGAATCACACCGCAAGACGGTTCTATCATATGCATTCTAACAAAGATGCCGACGGTTCTATCATATGCATTCTAACGGGGAACCTAAATATATAAGCATTTGATAATACCCGGTCCCCAATTAGGTGCGGATATAGCATTCCATTGAAGAGTACCAAGACAACGTGTCTCGCTTCAGATAGGCCAGCCATGCCATCGTTCAAGCTCCAGGGCCATCTTGCCCTAAAGTGTCTAAGAGTTTCCAACAAGCTCGAATAATTGTCAACTTTTAAAAATAATACGCTTATTTGAGAATATTTCTCTACTAATGGACATGATACATACCGTTCAAATTTATTGGGGTAAACTTACTCTAGGCCCTTGCCTAATGCATCCCCTTGATTTCAAAAGCATCCACTGCAATATCTTCCAGACAATATTCAAGTCCCATAGGCAAATCGCCATTACATCCCAAGTTATTTGAAATATGTGTACCATTACAACAAAATGCGTCAGGGTAATTATCTTCAAGAGTCCCAAATGGACTCATTAAATCTGACTAATAAAAAAACCCTGCCACCTACCGTAGGTCAGGGGGACCAAAGTGAGAACAAATTCATAGCAACAAGGAGAGTAGGACCTTGTTGCACCAAGGCCCTACCCCACCTATATTGCTCATATTTTTACCCATGCATCTTTTATTCCTATTATTAATAACATTGTATATGATAACTGGAAATACCTCATTCTGCATAATGCTGAGTATAGCTCCTTTGATGGCTGTCAAAACTTCACCATTTTTTCTCAATATATTCAATAATCTCCTCAAAGTTTAAAACTGCAGCTGCGCAATCAGAACGTGAATACTCATATGAGGCATGACCATAAGGTCTAGCCATATTATATCCGAATGGAATCGATAGCCTTTTCAATCAATAGGCTTTTCATAGTTTTAAGCAAATGCTTATTGTCATGTGAATCATGGCTTTTCTGCCCTCAACCATTACTTTTAACCATCATAGGTTATTGATCTCCTTCTTCTCATCCATTCTCTTTTCCTATATTATCAAACAATATGTCACTGTTAGCATGATAAAATTTCGCCTGAATTTAATGCAACATAGTCCAGGTTATTGGTATAACCAATACACTGAGTTAAAAAACAAAAAAACCTTTTAAATCTGTCTCCAGACTTTTATCTCGTTATACCTTTGCAAGGAAATAACTTGATACAATAAGCAGCCCTAAGTTTAGTCAGGTGTACTAACCTTAGGCCCAGACTATGTTACTTTATTCGACATTAACTATAAGCCAAAAAGAAATTAAACATACCAATATCCAATGCTCAGTGTGATCCAATGTAAATTTTCCTTATTAATATTCCAAAACCTATCAATAGTTTATACAAATACCACCACTCACAATCCAAATAACCACTATTTAACCATATTTACATCACACCAGTGTAAATTGAGTAGTTCATCGTGAGTTCAAGCAAGTGCCCTCACGCTATTTTTTTGCAATCTCTTCATATGTATTCGTGGTCTTTATCCAAACTTCCACTTTTTAGAGAATACGTGAATAATGAGCAAAAGATCCCGCATTTACCGCACCAACATAACAAAAACAAGCATTAGAAATGGTTGCCTTGTACATGGTAGCAGTGTCATGGGATCTTTGGGGTCATCCCCTTCACACCGCTATGTAAACAAACAAAATAGCAAAACAGATCCAAAACAACACCATTAGAATGTGAAAACCAGATATGTTCTAATGGAATGTATTAAGGCAAATGCCCAAAGCTGTTCAAACCTGTTCAAAGTCTATACCACACTAAGATATTTCAATTATACCTTAATTAGATCTAAAGTGCTTTGTAAAGAATCATACTAGCTTGTGCACAATTTACATCATTGTGTAGACCATCAGTAGGCCCCCCAACCGAAGTTCATGGCTATTGTAATCGTGCCTATATATCAAGGGCTAACTTGTTAAAGTGCTAGAGTCGCCATATACTTCTTTGAAATTAAGCTATCCTTAGCTTCCCTAGATTCTGAATCATAGTAATACCCAATTTCTGAGTAGCAGCAGCAACGTGCATGATTATCTATTTATTAGATCTGCATCTAGCTCTTATTGTTACATCCGGCTAGAAGTTCAAATTAATCGCTTAATGTTCCTAGATATTGAATCATAGCAAAGAAAAATTCTAAAGTAGCAATAGCAACATGCATGACCTCATTGGACCTTTGTATGCAAAAGCAATATACTCTAGGCTATTTCGTCCTTATGAAACCTTCAAAAGCTACAATGATCATACCACCCTAAACGAATGCCCATAGTTAATGCCAGTGCCATGGAACCTGCACATGCAAAATATCTAAGCAATAGCTTAAAACAGAGTTGTGCTGCAATACTTCCCTGATCTGTCAGTCTAGCCCAGCTTAATATTATGCTTTAAACTTAATGCAATAAGCTGTTTATACTTATAATATCCAAGAATCCAAATGCCTAAAAACAGGGCGCCTTTCCTAAGCCATATGGAACTGTGGCACTTTTTCTAGCTGCATGTCTGTTAAGAGGAAAAATTATTCTAGATCTACATGTTTTCTAAGCTCACTGTTATGCAACATAGCAGCATATACATAAGCTTATTTCACTACTTCCTGTAGTTTCTTGTTCTGCAATGTAATCTAGTGGATCAATACCTCATTTAGAGAGCTCCTTTGCATTGACAATCTACATCACTGCCATTAACATCCTTATCTAGAAGACCCGTTGCATGTAACATGTAACACTTATAAAATATGCAAGAGACGTCTCTATAAGTAAGACTTCTAGAGAAACAGCCTTGTGGTGCATAAAATTCCCTGATCTGCCAGTCTGGCTCATCTTAAGATTATGCTTCTAATAAGGCCAAGATTTCTCTGTGTTAGTTCTAGCACTTCACTTCACATATGCTTAAATGCAAGCCTTCTCTAATGGTTAAATTATCAGACCTTATCAGCTGCAGATGTATCAGCTTAACCCATATTGTCATGATCTATCAGTCTGGCTAATTTCAAGACACTGCAATATCTCTTTATACATAATTATCATGCTAAAGTGCACTATCTTAAGAACAACTTTGTTATTATTATAGCAAATGCAGGTCTACACTAGCTGCAAGATGTATATACTTGAAGAATCACTCAGAGATTAGATCTAACTATATATATGAATACAATGAAAGGATTCATATCTTAGCTTCTCAACAACTCAAGCAAAAAGGCAATCAAACCTTATTAAGACGCTTGAGGCTATCAGAAATGTTGCTGGAGTCGTCCATCATTGAATCAGCATGCAGATCTTTGGACTTCCCACATGCCACTGCATTGGCTTTGAGCAAAAGCCACAGACATGATCTGGTCGGTGGCCTTGAGGCAGAAGCTAGTGTTATGCTTCGCTCATTCTTGCCATTACTAGACTTATCCTCAGGGACATTGCAAACAGCTGCACCAATATCTGAATTACAATCTTCACCCATGTTTCCAATGTCCTGGCAAACCTTAATAGCCGGAATAGATGTTGCCACATGGAATGTCCAGAGCAAGTGAAGCACACTGCAAGACGGTTCTATCTTATGCATTCTAACAGCACAGAGCCAGAGGGGAACCTAAATATATAAGCATTTGATACTACTGTCAGTCCCAATTAGGTGCAGACATAGCATTCCATTGGAAGAGTACCAAGACAACGTGTCTCCGTCGGTATAGGCCAGCCATGCCATCGTTCAAGCTCCAGGGCCATCTTGCCCTAAAGTGTCTAAGAGTTTCCAACAAGCTCGAATAATTGTCAACTTTTAAAAAAATACGCTTATTTGAGAATATTTCTCTACTAATGGACATGATACATACCGTTCAAATTTATTGGGGTAAACTTACTCTAGGCCCTTGCCTAATGCATCCCCTTGATTTCAAAAGCATCCACTGCAATATCTTCCAGACAATATTCAAGTCCCATAGGCAAATCGCCATTACATCCCAAGTTATTTGAAATATGTGTACCATTACAACAAAATGCGTCAGGGTAATTATCTTCAAGAGTCCCAAATGGACTCATTAAATCTGACTAATAAAAAAAAAAAAAAAAAACAACAACAACAAGGTGCTGCGCACGGAGGGTTGCCCTCCGTGACCCGAGAGTGAAATGGCTTAAATCACACTTCAAAGTCATGTTTTCGAGCATATACTGACATATACTTGGAATATGCCACAAACCCACATGGATGAGGGTAAATATAATATAGCTGGCATAGGACAAGGAAAGCTATACCTCAAAGCCAATCAACTCTCAGTCTCCAAGATGGATGGATGGATGGATGGATGGATGGAGCTAAAAAAAAGGTAGCAGTTAAAAGAGCAGCCAAGCCGCTTGAAACTTTTGGCATAAGATGAATTTTAAACTTTTTGTGGCATGCGATGTAGTTCTTGTTTTTCTGGGCAAAGTGCCATCCTACACAAGAAAGCCTAATCAAGAACCAGTCGACTAATGAGGAACCGGCCATAGTTTGTACATAGGACCGACCCGATTGCAATGCTAAGAACATGACATCTTCAAATAAGGTTCTCAAAGGAATTGTGTGGCAGCTGAATTTCTTGAGAACCTCCATAGCCAAGGGATTGCCTCATTGATACTAAGAGTATATAAGATGATGCATCCACCGGATAATGCAAAGAAAGAAGCCGTCGCTGAGGGTAGCTGCAATAATCCAATCACCTCCAACAAGCAAAACTATGCCGTGCATCCGGTATAACATTCATCTACAAATGGACCAAGAGCCAAATCCCAAATGTTTGCAAAGCTATTCTTTCATGGTCGATCCCCGAGGGTCCGACCTATGCCGCTATAGAGCTTAATCCTACATTATTTCACACAGATTTCCATCAGATTGAGCTTCGATTTGTCGACATAGCCACGCTGTGGGGGGTGGATGACCGAGCATTTACAGTGCCAGCCCAGCCATCAAGATATGCTAGGTATATGCCAAGATATACCCCGAAGTATGCCCACATACCCATAAACGAGGGTTGCCCTCTAGGGGCAACCCAAAATATGAACTCTATCTTTGCTAATCACTAAATGCTACAACTACCACAAACTCTAATTTAATATGTCTTTGTGTATAAGCAAAACTTCACAAATATAGGGTTTGAAGCCACGAAAAAAATGCATGCTTTGCAACTTAAAACATGTTAGTGTAAGCCTCCCAATAATTTAAAGTGAGGATCACCCATGCACGGTAGACAAAAGCAAAATTCAAGCATTGATGAAATTTCCAAAGTGACAATGTTTTAACATTATGAAAGGACCGCCATCAGTATTTTCAATTCCCCACCATGGGTCCTAGAAGTTCTTACATATACGAAAAAGGATTGAGGTTCATCATCCAATTATGTGAAACCATTCAATTTTCATGTAAACATGCATGAAACCCGCAATTTCATGAAAACATGCCATGAAACCCGCAATTAGGTCAAAACAAAGAAAGCCTTGCATTACATCCAAAGAAATACTAAGTCCCCATGCACCGCCAAGAGCATAAACTTGTCCCTTAGGTCCATCACACCTTGTTGTGCGTAAGCCGCCATATTCCATGCCCAGATATTAGAAAACATTAGAACAACTTTCAAGAACATAACAACTATCTACATAAGGAAAAGGTTTAACTCCATTTTCAAATCACCATCATTGCAAAAGGGTAGCAGTAAACATAAATTCCTAGCCATTAGTTCTTATCGCATTGTAAAATGCATTGAATGGCGCTTCTGTTAATCAAGAAATCTCAAAGAATTTAGCCAATCAATGACACTGCCACATATCATAATTATACAGAAAGCTCTAGAATTGCAAGCCACAATCCAAGCTCTTGTTTGAAGAGCAAAACAACATAAAATAATAACGAATTTTCAGACTGAACTAACCCACGTAAGAATTGTTCATATTCTTACATACCATGTGCCAACTGCCATTAAATGTTTGCTTTTGCACGACTGCCAATTATTGGACACATGTTAAAAGTAAATGCGTGTTAAAACATATACTGTTGGGACATATGTTGAACATTAATTCCACGATAATGTATTGGGCAATTGAACATATGTTAACTTTGGTTAGATAGTTTGCACACATCTTGGACAATCTTGTCATTGGAATGTTTCTAGACAAACGTTGGTAAATAATGCGTGAGGGAGTCAATATTATTGTCCATCCATGTACTTCATTAACACATTACAGGAGCTTGCCTTTAAATAACAGAGTTCAGTATGCGCATAGAACATAAAATCACCAAGTCAGAAACTTCAGGTTACCAAAGATGCATTCTATATCTTATTGATCCAATCGCAAGTAGTAATCTTGGAGATTGTTAGGACCTTAGCTACAACCATTTTTTCTTGCTGCACTAAAATAACAACGGAAACAAGAAACAACGGAAACAAGAAACAAGAAACAAGAAACAAGAAACAAGAAACAAGAAACAAGAAACAAGAAACAAGAAACAAGAAACAAGAAACAATCTGGACGAACTTTACCAGACAATTCCAAAGTCGACTTTTCGCATCGTTGTTGCACACTTGTTGTGTTATTCAACATACACGGGCTCAAAACATGTACATGCATTAAGTTATCACCGATGATCCAGCTTATTGCCTTTTCTCGCTTTCCAAAGCATGATCAAAAAAAGTTGAAATTGCAAATAGGAAATAGACATGCAAACGTGACATAGACAGATTGGAAGTTGATACCTAGAAAAGTAGAGGTAGGTTGTTAAGACTTTTTGTGCTTTTATAAGAAGGTTGCCAAGGAGATCTAAAAGAAGAATTTCTACTCTATGATGGATATAGATATCGGCATGCATGTACTAGGTTATGTAAACAAACCATTATGTGGAGATCGAAGGCTTATCATTCAAAGCCTCTTTAATCCATTTCCTCGCGGCAAAAAAACCATCCTTATTGTAGGCCAAAGTAACAAACTAATGACGAGTTAAGATAATTTGAAGGATAAGGTACTCCCTTTGTGTTCTATATACTTAGGCACCAATGCCACCTATTTTCTCAAGTGCAAACGCGCCAAATAAACAACAAAACATATTTTCACCCACTATTTGTTGCCATTTTCTCATTTATAAAATAGATTTCTTATGTACACGAGCGATTTCAGAACTGGAGTCTAGCCCCCATCCATGGACTACATAGTTCTAGAAACGACAATGGCAATAGCAAACCGTAAGTATTTGATTTGATTTGTAACTTTTACATATTGAAAAATACTCAACACTTGATGTTATACAAACCGTAAAGGAAGAAATAACTAGCCAAAATTTCCACGCAAAACATCCATTGTTGAAAAATGGAAGATATCTACCTACTATCAATACTTGTATCAAATGACAAACACAACGCCGTGCTTTTTGCAAAAATATCGGCACCAAAATCTCCACAAACCCCGCAAAAAGTAAGAAACTCCGCTATTGATTTTGTTCTCGTGGTTTTAGGAAGCTACGTGTTTGGATCAACAATCTCGTGTATTGATAAAAAAACTAGAGACAAAAACACTATGAGATGGAATTGAAACAATGTACCGAGATAGTCATGTAGTCTATCCCCCCGACACGACAAACCGATTTTTGTAACTAGTGCTTCCCAAAGCCCATTCCATATCAACGCCAAAGTTAACCCACAACAAATTATGGCTTGCAAAGGAGCTCTTGCAACACTCACTTCTAAGATGCATCGAATAATTTTTACCTTCCCAAAGCATCCCAAATTGCAAAGATGAAGTCAAAACAACGTTGAACGTAAAACATGTCTACTAGAACCGATCAACTCCCTGGAGGAAATGAAAAGCTTTTTTGTCTTCCCCATGTTGGATATATCACCATAAGCACATGAAAAGAGTTTTCTAAAGTTCAATTTGACTAATAGAGGGAAACTCCAAGACCCATTTGTGGAATATGTGCCGTAATTCAACTTAAACCACCCCCCTAGCACTTGGGCCTCCACAAAGTACATGTATTTAATTGCTAATGTACTTACAATTAAAATCTCAAGGAATTAAAATCTCATGGTTTCCGTGGATAGAGAACAACAAATTTTGTAGGGTCCCATCCAATAAAGGGACGCACCAATGCGAACAGATACAAAGAACCATAAATTTCTTAGCCAATACAAACAAACCTACCGTGATTGCGGCCAAAAGGAGCTTGACAAAATCTAACACCTACAAAATGCAAAGGATTAATTTAGCAAATGATTGCTAGTGTAAGTCCAACTGATGCAAGCATGGAAAATGCAATCATCCTTTATGAAAACCGTTGTCCCTCAAATAAAAAATACCGTTGTCCATGTCTTTGCTTTTCAATATGCACGTAATCTCAGAGAGGCGACCTTGGGCTTCGGGAGGTATGATAAAGGCCTGGAAAATATATATTAAGTTGAGTTGCATTTTGCAATATTCTTATTATTAATGATTAAAACGGTTGCTACATAGAGACTACATTCAAGTGGTAAAAGTAAGGCATGACGAAAAAATGATGAACAATTAAGCCAAAGAATGTCTACCTCAAGACGATAAAAAACGGGATTTCTAAATGCTGATCGAGAGCAACAGCTAACTTCAAACCCAAAACTATGATTTAAAGTGTGTTTATCTATCTGTGACATGAATTGGCAAGCTTAAGTTGCATTTCTACAATTGATGTAATAAGGGATAAGTCTTACCACAATGTGCATTTGGCAAGCCTTTGGGCCAGACCCAATCCCATTTTTCTCAATTCTCCATGGTGCTGCCATTGAATCTTTTGGTAATCTCCTCCATTCTAAATCCGTCTTCATAATTTAAGATTGTAAGATGATCTTGGGCAACTCTTTTAGAAGCTGGTCCATTATGGTGCCTACGATTTTCACTCTAACATGAAAATGATCTTGAAAAGCTACCAAACAAACGAGATGTTTTCATAAAAACAAATAGTTCGACGATGAAGCTTACCGCATCTTTTACAACAAAATCACCATCTTAATGGCGGACCAGATCATATGTTGTCCATATTTAAACAATCTGTGTTAGATATAACCAAAAAGAAAAAAAATTTAGTGATATGGAAAAGAGACCCCTGCGGCTAGCAAAAATCGAGAAATGCCGAAAATACCTTCATGTCCCTTCACCGGACAAACAAAATTTGAATGCGAAAAATGCCATTGACCAAGAACTCGATCGAGGATACGAGACCGATTCAAACAAACGCAAATATGAAGCATAGGCTAGAAAAATGAACAATGGCTAAAGATGCATCAATTTTGTAGCGAAATGCAGCCCTGAAATTAGGCCCTCACTAGTAATGGTTGGATTAAGTCCGTAGAAGAAGAGAAAGCTAGGACAGAAAGCGGACTAAATAAAATTAAGGAGCAAAATTGAGGTGTCATGGCTAGCATTACAATTGAGCTTAAGTGCGCAGCCAATGAACAGCCTCCCCTACATCTAGATTTTATTTCTAGCTGTTATAGAACATAACATTTATTTGCGGAATAATAACGTTACATGTTTGTGGCTAACTTATCATGCCATATGGTGATGCTCGTCCTCACAATATCCGGCACCCTACGCTTTAAACCCCAGATAAATAAGAACATGGAGGGATTCAAAAAGAATACAACAAGCTTTAAAATACAACAAAGAGCCGCAAATATGCTTCAAAGGAGGTTGGAGAAATAGAGCGATTGCAGATTAAGGCATGTCCGGATATAACTCTAGCGAATTTTGCCAGTTGAAGATCTTGGATAATAAACAATTGAACTGAAACAACACATAAACCCAACATCATCCCTGAATCAGAATGCATGGCGACCGCCTACATCATTACTTGCATAGAACTCAGAATCAGAATGTAAATTGTCAATTGGTTATTTTAAAAATCTTAAATACAAAGATAAAACTCTTGGCCCATGGTTAAAGAAACCGCGGATAGAAGCGGGGATCATAGAAGCACATCCGTGATGCCCGGTTCAATAATGGCAACGAAGACAAATACATCAGCAAAAGTAAAACATTTACACGAACTCGCTTTGCTTACCGACTAGAAATGCAACACCCGGCCTCAACCGGCCGCAATTACATAGTAAAATATTTACATAAAACATCATAAATAACCTCGGAAACGAAGGTAGGGGCTCACGACAACCACCGGAAACGGTTTGGCACTCGCAGTTATGGAAGCGCATCCAAATACTCTTCATTTTTACTCTAGCAAAGGTAACGCGTTGTTTCACAAAAGCAACAGAGGTTTATTTCTTCATTCACGCAGTAATCTGGAACCATCCCGAGACAACCTTTGTCTCACCATTGAACCGAGCGCCATTTTCAAGCTATCTTAACTTGTGTGCAAGGGTAGCACTAATAGAGCATCTCAGATTTCCCCGATCCGAAATTTTTTGCCGCCATCTTAAACGGCATTGGCCCGGAAGAACCGCAAAGGCAAAATCGCACATCATTCTCATGAAATGCCATCTTCTTGATCTCCTTTTTGGCACAAATACAATCTCCACATCAAATCTACCCTATTTGTCACGCTTCATATCTTTGAAGCCACAAGACAACGAATAAGCTCTTCCCCTCGCATCATTGTCCGCAAACCCGCAAGATCATCTAGCCAGACTCAGCCCGCTAGAACTCATCATCCCGAGGGTCCGCACCTATCTTTGCTATGGAGCGAATCCTACATTATTTCGCTTGCATTTCCATCGATTGAGCTTGATTTTGAATTATAGCTTTGTAGTAGGGTGGATGACCGAGAACATTTACAGCGTGACCGGTTTTTAGCGAATATCGGCATATGCTAGGTATATGCCGATATACCGAATATACCCACATACCCACATAAACAAGGGTTGCCCCCTAGGACCCTATCTTTGCTATGGAGCTTAATCCTACATTATTTCACCGCATTTCCATCGATTGAGCTTCGATTTGTCGACATAGCCGTGCCCAGAGGGCTGGATGACCGAAAAGATTTACAAAGCGTAAAGCAACGCTTTTAGCGCTATCGGTATATATGCTAGGTATATGCCGGCATATACCGAATATACCCACATACCCATTATAAACAAGGGTTTGCCCCCCAGGGGCAACCCCCAAAAAAAACTAGCAATAAGGCGTGCTTGAGGCAAGGGGTGGGGAGGAAAAACAAGGTGTCACAAGACGGAGGGTTGCCCTCCATGGCCAGAGGGTGAAGTAACTGGAAATTCATAACCTGAACATTTGGGAACGAAATTCTTTGTAGCTGAATGAACTACCTTTATCTTCCAAAATGCAGCCAAAGAGTTTGGCAACCTATAAAATAAAGAACACACGAATTTCGAATTGAGTACAATGATACCTTAATAAAGCTTTTGCTATTAGGCAAGCGTAAAAGTATCCAACATAAATCGAAGCCCGCAAACACAAATCGAATATCTTATTGTTTGGGTACGGGTCTTACAAGCATCTTCACTTGTAAAATATTAAGCACCGGACTAAAGAGCTTTTTAGGCACAAGCTTTTGCATTCTATTGTACAAATCCTTCAAGGAGAAGCCGATATTCTACATGGACAATAACAAAAATATCAATCAAATAAACTTCCTAAGAAACTTGCTCAACAAGACACTATCCAACGCCATCCGCATCCGCCATTCTCAAGTTTCCCTCAATGTCCATATACGACAGGGGATGTCCTTGAATAAAACGCCCAATATTTTCTACCAATGCAATAGCTCTGTGGATGAAAATTTTTCTTGCCTTGAACAGAATCCAAGAAACCCCTTCTATACACATCAATCCACGGAGTGTAGCATTCTTTGAAAATCGACAAAAACATACAACAACAACGGTTACACCGGGTGCTTCAAAGGATGCAACATTCTTACGACAAAGCATTTGGGCTAAGGGAAAACCTGAGATTCCGTCAAAAGCTCATAAACCTACGAATTCGAATTCAAGATGAATGAAACAAAGGATTTAGAGAAAAAAACGCAATGCCAAATACAGTCCCGAAGATAAATAAAAATAAGGGAAGTGCCGGAGTTGGGAAGCTCCAAATCTTGCATGAACTGCATAAGCTCCAATTATAAGAGCCGGAAATGCAAGAATCGGACCAACGTTGGAGCAACATCCATCAATGTTGCAGCCTCGAGCAAGGAGCGGACGAAGCGAAGCACCGGTTTCCCGGTTTCCACAGTCCCTCTCCAGCAACAGGGGCAACCGACATTTTACAGCCTATGCTTTACTTTACTTTACTTTACTTTACTTTATTGATCACGCCATTTGAGACCAAATATGTTCACTTCATTGACATAAAATTGTGCTTTGGAGCAGTCATTGGCGTATTCTGGGTATATATTGGCATATACCTAAAATATGCCACAAACCCACCTCAACAGTTGCCCCTAAGACCAAAAAAAAGGAGGAAGTAAGCCAGTAAGCACTCTTTAAACTAAAATTCCCACATCTACACTAGCATGCTTATGAAGAGATACTCCTCAATTTATTCATTTTGTTTGTTTTGGTTTTGGTTTTTTTTTTTTTTTTTTTTTTTGCTTCTGTTCCTTCCCTGCATGAATATGGCAAAAGTATTTGGGATGAATAGGACTATCGAAGTTTTGGTTCCTACCTATATCAAAATGAATGGGATAAATCTTTATTAAGCCTCTTTTTCGATCGGTAGCCTATCCTACTTTCGTTTTAAATCTACTGCTTTTAAATGAATCGAAAAAATTATTTTTTGAACCAGAAATTCTGTGAAGCCCCTAGGACTTTGCCGCAGCCACAAAACAGCAAATAAATATTCCCTAGCAAATTTTCATATCATATACAAAGATTCAACAAGCATTTTCACACTTTAATATCATTAATGCCACTAAATAACATTTTTGATGGAAACCACAAATGCTCTAAACATTCTACCTCTGGAAATGGAAAAGCCATAACATATATTTCCCTCAATGTCAAATCCTTTGTTAGACTCAAAATCCCGGCTGAAGATCTTTGGGTTCATTATATCCCCGAAATTCACAACAATGGTAGTATTTACTTGTCTTGGGCTCTTCAGGTCCAGGAATAACCTCCCGCATTTGAGCTACATCTGATATGGACTGCTAGATCTGATTATTTAATGACTATTTGATCTTATGCATATGCATGTTCAACTCCATGCTCCATGCTTTTCCCGCTTTTACTAAGATCCAGAATGCTTGAAAATTGGTTTGACTACACAAATATAGTGTTAGCAAAGCACATTAAATTATCCCTAAAGCAAAGGAACTCATGGAGAAATGAAGATTTAGAAATATTACAAACACAATTGTTTTGACCTTGGCATGCTTATGGAAAGCTTTGTAAGGGAGCACCAACACACACCAGGCACATAGTCAAAATAGAAAAAGTAGAAAGTTGCAATTCTTAGATACAAGATTGAGAAACCACTTAACAGTTGGAAACTCTGCACAATTTACTTCTGATGAACCAGTTGAGTTTAAAAGTGCTTATAGTGGGGAGATAGCGGGAAAGGCGGGGATGTATCTTACATTCTTGTCCAAACGAATCCATAGCTATTCTGTAAAAGCAACAAAATGCTAAAAATGAAGGGTGTGAAATTTAAAAAAAGAGCAAAATTACCTGTGCATGTTTGTTTGCAGAATCTCCACACAATGACACTCGCATTTGTGATAAGAGCATCCCCTACCGTGGCCCACCCTAATAAATCTAATTGGCACACCAAGTAACTCTTCTATCCTTCTTACATATGTTCAGGCAGCTAAAAGGCGTGTCGTTAAATTTTCTCACTTTGCTTATGTCGACCGCCAACCGTAGAACTTCATACTTAACTCCGCAAAAGCATTAATCAACATGTATTAAAACCTGTATTTCGTTCATGTATTTCTGGCTGGTTACCCATAATCACAAATGATCTTAGAGAATGGAAATTGAACTGAAAATCTAACTTTGCGCCATGCTACTTTCTATTTAGATAAAGAAAAGCGTATCTTCACCTTGTCAAGAACCTCAAGGTCCGCCGGAATCGGAAGAGATTTGCTTTCCAAAGTGGTCTTCATAGGCAATACCTAGTTTCAACTTAGGAAGGTACGAAAGCACATCAAGCTTTGTAAGATTGAGTGATGTGAAGCCATTGATTTCACAAGAATACTTCAACGCAACCATGTCTAACCAGCCACGGTGTCGTGGGCCTTCCTATGAGTTGTTCCATATTCATAACCCCGCAAGACGCGAAGTTTCTGCGGAAATTCTCAAACAACCCAAGGGATAAGGGCGCCTCAACCCTTGTTGTGTAAGCTTTTGCTGTGGGACACAAAGCCCCACATTATTTCTACTACTTCAAGTTTTACTGCACCCATTCTTCTGGGAGAAGCACATCATGGAAAAAATTAGTGGCTAAACTTAGCTAAATGGCGAAATTTTGGCCTTGTTTGGAAAAAAATTGGCTAAACTATGGCCCTTTTTGTGCTAAAAAAAATAAAATTTTAGCCAAGTCTATTTCACGCCCTACCTCCATTTCGTCCAACTTTAGCTAATCGCAAGAAAGTATAACTGCCAAAATTTGAAAAGTTTAGCCAAAACTTGGAAGCTTTTACATCAAATTTTAGTGTACTTCAGCCAAATTATCCTATAGCCTTTATATTTATTATGGTCAGTTAATATTTAGGTCTTGAATTACTGCAAAATAGTCAAAAGATAGAAGATTTCTTTTTTTCTAAATGAAAGTTTAGCCAAACGTAAGAAAGTACAGGTGGCAAAAATTAGAAAGTTTAGCTAAACATTAGAAGCTTTCACCTCAACTTTTGGCATACTTTAGCCAAGTCTATTTCACCACTTTGAATATAAAAGTTCCTTAATTTTTTCCATGAAGCACATCAAATGAACCTATTGACATCTGAATTACCAAGATGCTCTGGAACATTTACTTACCACTCCAATAATATCACCAAGGCAATTGGGAGCAATGCCAAGTCCAGTGCAAACCCCGCCAGCAGATGGATTTGAAGATGTCACAAAAGGATATGTTCCAAAGTCGCCCTCAACTAATATCTTCTTTTCACTATGATATGACTGATTGATATAATCCATTGTATCAGTGATATATGGTTCTAGGCGTTCTGCAAACCATTTATACAATTCAACCTCCAAATCTAAGACATTTTTATCATAAATAAAATCCTTGAAACGGTTTGCTGCATCTTGTAATAATATATCTAACTTGTCAGCAAATGTATCCATGTGACGAAGATCACCTACACGGATACCATTGCGGATAACCTTACTTGCATAGCATGGGCCATTGCCCCGCTTGGTTGTACCTATCATGGATCCAGCAAGCTCTGCTTTCCTTAATCCATCAACAGATTGATGGAAACTAAATAATAGATGTGCCCGGTCTGAAACAAGTATCCTTCCTGTACAATCGACATTATTTGACTGAAGTCCATCTATCTCATTGAACAGACTAGGTAGATGGATAACTACACCATTTCCAATTATGCAAATGGTATCTTCATGCAGAATCCCAGATGGCACAAGGTGAAGGGCAAATTTCTTTCCCTCGTCATTGTAGATTGTATGACCAGCATTTGATCCTCCCTAAATAAAAGACTAACCATCATTAGCTAAATAAAACAAGAAGCTCCTTCAGATATAGATATCCAAGCCTTGTAATCACATTTCTCCACAAAACCATATTGTTTAAAATTATATCATGCATAACTACCATTATTACTTAACTTTGCTTTTGTAGGCATCCTTAATGCATGTAAGAGAAAGGAAGATCTAGCTGAAGGGAAGTGGATTCATTCCTTTATTCATTAATATTCTCTCTTTATGTGCTGCCATGTCTTTTCTGCAACAGGGGATCCTAATCCATGCAGATATCATGGTTAGAGGGTTGAATGATGGTATGAATGTAGCAAATGCGCTCATTAATATGTATAGCAAATGTGGAAGAATTGAACAGGCAATGCATATATTTAACATCATTAGTACTCCAATCTGCTAGCATAAAATACCATATTTGGTGCATATTCCAGCCACGGTTGTGGTTCTGAAAGTATGAATGACGTTGTTCCATCAATTGAACCTGCAAGTTCTCAAGCCTGAAAGAGTTACTTCCATAAATATTCAGTCTGCATGCTGCCGTGCAGGTTTAATGGATGAAGGTTTATGTTACTTAACATGCATGAGCAGAAATCATGACATAACACCAAGCCTACTGTGAAATTTAAACATGTAATTCATATAACAATAAGTTCTAGAAAACTGTATAATCATGATATTTCTTCCATAAGTTAGGATATGAAGATTTAGCATGCATTTAGAATATAGTCCCAATGAATCAGATTGCAGAATTCTAGAAACAAAGTCCTGGGCCTGGCCAACTCTTTCTGCTTTCCCGAGAAGATCACGCGAGCAGCTGTGAAACACCAACCATGCATGGTTTTTTAAAATCAACATGGTGCACGTAACAAAGGATTGCAATAAGACACTTCATTCTGAATTTGGAATCTCACAATGAAGAGCTTGTAAAGGTTGCAATAAGACAGATAGAAGGGCTTAAGACCACTAAATTGGTTTTTCCATAGAAATAAGAACATATATAAGTAATCACCTGGCAACAACGAGCAACAATATCATAACGCCTGGCCAATATGTCCACAAGCTTTCCTTTCCCTTCGTCTCCCCATTGCGTACCCAGAACACAACAAACCTGACTAAGACTTCCAAAAGGTTCAATCTCAGCTGCCGGAACAGGATCCTTAACGGTTTGCGCATCCATAGCCACGGAACACCGAACTTTCGAACACTTTACCAGATTGAGGAAAATGCGGCGGGAATTGAAGTGCTGGATTTGCCATGGGCAGGCTGTTGGCTTCCAAGTTGTCGAGTGAAGAAGAAGAAGGGTCGAGCTGAGCCATAGCCACTCCTCGCCTGCGAAGGAATGGGGCTGGATGACCGAGAGTTTACAGGCAGCAGCCAGTTTGGAGCAGTCACCAGCATATGCTAGGCATATGCCGGCATATACCTGGATATGCCCACATACCCACATAAACGAGGGTTTGCCCCTCTAGGGGCAACCCAAAAAAGGCTTGTGGGCAGATGATGGAGCTAAATGAAGATATTTTGAATATAGATATTGTGGAATGCGCAGTGCGTTTAAGGTGTGAATCCCAACAAATAATGCACTAAAAGACTTAGCTGATTATAACCATTGGATCTAAGAAAGACAAGGCAAGCCCTTGTAGAAGACATTGAATCAATTGAAACCAGCACAATTTTATGTTATGTAGCGGCATGGTTGGTCATATTCAATGGTATTGCATTATAGTAGGAAATGATTCGGAAATTTGATTGGATGGGTCTATGTAGGAAAGGTGCTGCATAGGGTGGTTATGGTTATTTTGTTTGGTTAGTTCCCCTTGTTCGGTTTATTGGCTAGTCCATTGGGTTAGCAACTAAGAGATCTTGTGTTCAAGTCTTTAGGGGTCCGTCATATATCCTCATGGACGCTACCAATGTGGCATGACGTAAAAATACTATCTATCTTATTCGTTTTTCATAAATGTCATTGGAGATCCTTACACGAAATATTATTAGCCTGGGGAATGCACCTAATATAAAGTCTATATGGCATGTGCGTGCATAGGGTTAAGAGAAATTATGCCTTATACAGAAATTTTCTAAGAAAATATACCTCATATTTCATATACCCCTACCATATTTCTCTTATATATATACGGAATTCAAGCAAGGAAAATACCCCCTCCCATATATGTGTACGGTTTTGGCCTCAAAAAAACCCCCTCCCGTACACTCACATGTTTTCTATGGTTTTTACTGAGTGCACCCCTCGGGATTATTAGATTATAGTGGTTGTATAGGCATAGCATGTTTTTCAATGACAGTGTAATTTTTCTGGTTTCTCAATAATAATCTGCTTTGCTTATGTTGAATGGAATAAAGGCAATAATCTTTATTGCGATAAAGACTATTTCTATGTGCCATCTAGAAATTTTGTAGCCTCATATAAGCCAAGGGAGTTTTATTTGCCAACACAATACAAGTATAGACTAATGAGCATTAATCTAATAATGTATTTCTTTGTGGTTTCTCAATAACAATCCACTTATGTGGAATGGAATAAAAGCAACAATCTCCAATGTGAGAAAGACTATTTCTATGCAACAACTATGAAAGTTTTACCCTTTTATAAGGAAAGGGAGTGGACTCTCTTTATTTCTATTCTATTCTATTTATTTGCCAACACAATACAAGTTTAGACCAATGATCATAATCTAATACAAGAAATTTATCGCGGCGGCCAAGAACATTTCTTTGGTTTCAACTCTATAAAGTTGAATTAACCTTAAACAGATCCTTCTTTATTAGTGAATAAACACTTCTTTATCTAATAGCAAATAGACATTCTAAATATTACCACGGTTGAATGCAATAAATAGACTTTAACTACATCATTAGAAAAAATAGGAATTCAATTCATGTTTTTGCCTTATGTTTTGGTGCCCATGGGATAAATCATTTTTTTAGTCCCAACTCTATAAAGTTGGGACTCAATATAAGCAGACCCTTCTTTATCTGACAGCAAATAGACATTCCTTCCTTATCTGATAGCAAATAGACATTTTCAATATTACCATCGTTGAAAGCAATAACTAGACTTTAACTAAATCAATAGAAAAAACACACAGGAATTGAACCTATGTTCTTGCCTTATGTTTTAGTGCCCATGGGATAAAGAGGTGTTGCTTTTTAATTACCATGGGTCCCCACTCGCCTACTTTCATCCCTATCGCTTTTATTCTTTATGTTTATTTATTTTACCCAGCGGCTGTCAATGGGTTTTGAGCTTCGATGGGGGACACCCCAGATCAATAGCCTAACCACTAAACAGTAACTGCGGTGAGGGTTTTTTTTTCTCTTTTTTTGTTAAACATCCAGCGGTAGTCAGTGGGTTGTGAACTTTGAAAGAATATGCCCTAATTCAAAAGTCTGACCATTAGGCCAACACCGCGATGTTTGCATAATTCCTCCATCATCTTCCTTCCTTTTTTTTTCTTACTCAGTGGACCCAGTCCAGTGGCAGCCAATGAGTTTTGAGCTTCGATAAGAGGACACCCTAGATCGATAGCCTAACCACCAAACAACCACTGGGTGAATGCCCCCCTCCCCTTTTTACATCCAATGGTAGTCAGTGGGTTGTGAACTTCGAAAGGGGATACCCTGATTCGAAAGTCTGACCACTAGGCTAACACCGCGATGATACAACATTTTGTTATTTCCTTACATGTATATTTGCTTTTCTCTCCAACCCCCTCCCCCTCTCCTTCTTTTTGTTTCTATGTATCTCTTTTCATCATAGTAATAAAACAACAAACTATTTATCCCATGGGCTGTAAGGACATGGTTATTTACCTCATCAATGAAGAAGCTCCTACACTAGTGTATTGCTGCACATTTGCACTATTACCTATAATAGCAAGTAGCTTAGCCAAAGCCCAGAATCTCACATTAAGGAATATACTATTTTTTCCATTCCGTCTTTTTTGTTTGGAATAGAGCGCATACCTTGAAGATTCCATGATTTGTGTATCCTACACATATGTACTAAACACAAAAGATAGTCTGAATGAAAAGCATATCCCTTTTTAACAAAGGAGTTCCCTATAGACCACATTTGTTGTTTGTCTCGTTGTGTTTTTGGGGCTGAGCAGGATAAGTGCATCTTCTCTTTTGCGTATCCGTGTAAGAGATGTATACAGTTGCCCATGTGCAAAGACGTTTGTGCGTAAGTCAAGAACAATGCGATCCAATGTTGGTCCTTGACAACTGTTGAAAGTGGTTGAGTATGCCAGTCGGAGAGGCAATTGGTGCCTGTGGATAGTCCATGGCCGATTCTCGGGTTGGTAGAAGAAATCTGTTCTAGAAATTGGATATACACATGTATCTGGTGCACCCAATACCCTTACCATTACAAATCTTGTATGCATTGATTCAATTATCACTCTGGCATTCGAGACCTTTATTCATATCGAGCCGTTTCATAATATGACATATTGCTCCTACCTTAAGTTTTAATTCGTGATCGGGAATGCCAGAATCGGTGAAGTTGTTAAGGAAATCCGATGTTGCATAGGGGTGATCATGAATGACCTCCTCTTGTTCGCTAATGTGATCGTGACTGTAGTATGACTTGCTACTATTGGGGACTTTAGTTAGTACACGTTCATTGAAGTCGTTGACATTCTTGTTGATGGGTGTCAATGATGCTCTACCTTCGCATTCGGGTGGATTTTTTAGGATATCAGGCGGATAGAGAAAATGCTCAGCCTCTATAATATTGGTAGTTATCTTGAAAATATCGAGTGACATTGTTGTTTTTTTCCAATTTTCTCCTATGTCATCAACGAACCGCATAAGTTCGACATCTCCTGCATTTCGTATTGGCTGACGTAATCTTAGCACACGAAAAGTTTGCCATAATGGCGATGACTTTACGGATGCTTTGATCGCGGCAATTTTTCCTCCTCCCTTTACGACAGGCGCTACTTGCCTGAAATCCCCAGATGCTATAAAGTGCTTTCCTTCAAATGGCAGGTTATTTCTACATACCTCTTGCAATAAATAGTTCACACTCTCTATCACTGCTCTATTGGCCATTGGAAATTCATCCCAAATTATAGCCTTTGCTTGAATAAGCAGTTGAGCTGCCCCAGAATTTCGTTCCAATAGTGAGTATAAACCTGTATTATTTTCTGTGATGGAGATCTGAAAGAGTGAATGCGCCATTCGACCTCCCGGATATAATAAAGCACAAAGTCTTGTAGTCCCACATGGGAGTACTATATGTCCATTACCACGCATACGCAATTGA
Organism: Isoetes taiwanensis; assembly: GCA_021234155.1. Taxonomy (NCBI): domain Eukaryota; kingdom Viridiplantae; phylum Streptophyta; class Lycopodiopsida; order Isoetales; family Isoetaceae; genus Isoetes; species Isoetes taiwanensis. The sequence continues at coordinate 138,115 of JAJEKV010000334.1, read as the reverse complement.
GCCAGAATGTTTTACCTGTGCCCGCTTTTCCATCCACAAAAATTGGTCCTTCACTCTGTTGAAATTCTAGTTGATCCTGTATATAGAGGTATATATCCGATTGGTTAGTGTTCATCATGCTTTCCATTTGCATGGCAGTATTAAAATATGCTGCGTGATCTGAAAATCTGGCTAGTTCATTCATGGCATCCCTCGAGAGACGAGGCTGCAATTGTATGCCAAATGCCATGATGTTGGTACCATGTTGTGTTAGTATGAAATTAATTAAGTGGAGAGACTCATTGAACGCGACTGCCTCATCGTTTGAGTATTGATCCAATAAATCAAGGCTCATAGGAAACTGGAACTTGTTCCATATTTCGATTGCTGGTGCCTGATCAAGCAAAAGCATCGCAAATAAAAAGCGCAATTGTGTGGGGCTTAAGGATAGTGATGTTGCTTCTTCCATAACTAATACTGCCTCGTTGTATGCAGCAAGTAGTCCTCATGCCTCTGCAGCTTGCCGATATATTTGATGTTGCTGACCATTCACCACTTTGAGCTCTTCCCATGTTCTTGCAGGTTGGTGTAGTAAAATTTGTCTTAAATAGAATGCCTCCCCCACTCTAGGTAATAACAAACGTATTCTACATATTATAGGTTGTCTTGATCTTTTTCTAACAATATTTCTAGTGAACTCTATTCGCTCTTGTTCTAAGTAGCAAGTGAATTGCATTCCCTGCGTCGTGTTATATGTACGCAATGTATATTGTTCGTGGTACTGAATATACGTAATGCTATCAAATGCCGAATCCAAGGGTCGCAAAAAATAGCGGTCCAAAAGTGACCTGGAATTTGGCAATGGTAAATGCAATGGAAGACATTTGACAGAGGGTGACTTGTCTGTTATATGGTAGGACATCGTCCTCCATGATGCTTCCGCGGCTAACAGGTATCGTGCCTTTATGTAGTCTCGTATTTCATTCCTGGGCGCCGATCTTTCCTGCATTGTTGATTCATTTTCAGATGTATGTCTCCTGTCGTGTATTCTCTGTTCACTAACTCCCAACGTGATTTCAACCGCATGCCTCTCTTGAGTTACTTGGAAATTGGTACTGTCGAACCCCTTATATATGTATCCATAGAGATAAGAGAAGACGTGAAGAGTAGATGCAATATCCACCATAATATGACAATCTAGTTCGTGGAGAAGAAAAGCATTATATGGAACAACCCGTACATCATCTACAGACCTTCTTCTGTATTGTACATAACCTCTTGAATCAAGATGGGTTCGTGGATTTACAGGTTTTGGATAGTCGTAAATGCAAGGTGTATTATTCACAGAGCATCTTTCTGTATGTCTATGTATCATAAACTTTTCAACTTGACCTCGCAGAACTGGGTCTGTTGGAAGTTCAGCAGAGATAATTTGATCGATGATATCAATTGGTATATCGGGTTCTATACGCAACACAAGGTGAGCATGTGGCAATCCCCGTTTTTGGAACTCTATAACGTGTATCATTTAGGATACATGCTGAAAGAATTTCGGAGTAGCTTTTTTAGCCGTTGTAACCTTCCATGAAAGCATCGAACAACGATTATAGGCACATCGGCAGCTGTTTGTCTAGGTTTGAGTGCAAGACATATTTCTGGCCAGTCTGTATTTGTTGTCATCGTGATAAATAGCGTAGGGCGGACTTTTGCTCTAGAAAGAGCCAATGCATCTGCAACTTGCACAGAGCACCATCTCTTACATCCTAGGAATGATGCAGGCAAAATAGTATCATTCTGGTCATCATTTTCTCCCTCTGAGTAATTCTCATCATATTGCGTCTTCCTATTTCTGAAAGCTAGTGTCCTAAAATAATTCAATCGTGCATCTTCTACTCTCGAATATATATCGACTAAATACTCTCCACACAAACGACCTAGACGTTGGAATCGATCTTCATGTAATAACCTCGCCCTATACCACTGCAATTGTGTCAACCCATGCTCATTTCCAGGCCCCCAACCTAATGAATAGAAAAGCGGATATTGTAGCGGTTCATACATTGGATCAAGAATATTCATGAAGGTCGGCTCTCCTCGCTCGGACCCAAAACCCGAAACTTCGAGGTCTAATTTTTGGCCATTAATGACCTTCGCAATGGCAGCAATTTCATTGCCTGCAACTGCTCCCTGAACTGTTATATATGTAGATTGCACACGCATGGTTCCGAATAAATGGATTTATTTGGTTTAGAACCGAACCAACTAATCCAATCCACTAAAAAGGTACCTCCAAATATCCAGCTCGCGTATAACGTTGCGACTCATCATAGATATACCAATGTATAGGATTTCCAGGGTCTGACATTGGGAGCAAATGGTGATATGTACGTCCCATGATAGTCACAAATGAAAGGAAATCCAAAGGCACGAACCCGCCATCAACTCCGAGCACACTAAAACAAAATAAATTGTTTACTCTCCTAGATAGGTATTGAAACTTGGGTTGTCATACAAATTGTTCAGTGCTGCCGGCAAAGGGGGTAGTGGTGGCAATAACCATCTTCCATTGTTGCAGCAATACCCATTCTGTTCAACACTGATCAATAGAATATGGCAATATATACATCTCTTATTCCACGTGCCCATAGCATAAGTACGCTTTATTGCTGAACTCATATGTTGCACTTGAGCTCGCCAATGCCTTGAAGATTGTTCTAAATCCTCTATTATATCACATTGTTCTCTTATGGGACTAGCAGCCTGAATTTCGTTGTGTTGGATTTGTGTGGTATCCATTCTAGTCCCATCTACAACCACTTGCTCGTTATGATTCATTTGTCCATCAACTCTATCCTTATCTCGATGCTTTCTAGCGATTTCTATCAATATCTCCTGCCTTCTCTCTCTAGTCACATCCGACGACACTTTAATGGTATGTGTGACATCTGCCTCAATAGCATCTGAATTTAGTAAAGCATCACAAGTTGAAAAAGTACACGTTGCCATAGGCATGGACATCGTTTGTGCGTCGACCCTAGTAGAGCTGGTTTTTAATTCTGCGTTTGATCAGTTATTCTCAGTTTGTGAGTGTTTGTATGTGCTAACACTTTCTGATGTTCTATTGGAGTATGCACCCATCGAGCTTGCGTCTGGTGTTATAGCCTCTACAGATATACACGCGTCTTGATTTGTAAATGTGTTAGTAGATGTGGATCCTACAGTACTAAAAGTAGTACTCCTCATCTCTCGGCGTCGTCTTGCATGTTCTCTCGATCATGTTCATCTTATCTCACTTTGTTCCTCAGTCAAATTTGTATATCTTTGAGTTTTAATTTGGATCATGTTTGACGCTCGACGTTCTCTGATGCGCTCTCTCTCTCTCTTTCACGCACTCTCTCTCTCTGTTCCTCACTCAAGTTTGCATACCAATGTCTACGATCTGCATTTCGATCTCGAGCCATGTCTAGTGAAAGAAAATTCACATCTATATGAATCCCTTATTGCAATGGTGTAAAGGGTAACTTACATGACTTTTTTCTTCACTGCCTTTCTTTGTTCTCGGCTAGTAGCACATAGTTGGACGTATAATTTAAACCATACATATACTGGATACACAATAACATAATAAATCAAGGGAAAAGGCATCACTAGTAAAAGACAAAACTAGTTCTATAACAAATCATAATTTTCACACACCTAAATCAACACCTACTCTAGGAATGCTACGACCAATATTTCTATTAGTATGACAATACGAAGTCTAAGCTATGAACATTTTTTTTTTGCTCCAACCATGTTCACTAGGGAATTACTACTAATGCCTAACATTTGATAAATTTATGAATTAGATTTGCATGTGAAGTGGTTTGTAACCACCTAGAGAAGTTTGGCAAAGTGATGGCGATGGCAATAGTTCTACTATCAACGGATATGAATCGAAAAGGTTCAGCTCTTAAATTGGCAAAATACGTATAGGAATAGGTAAAAAGATTGCATAGATCATTTGATAGAAAGAAGATAGTAGATGTCAATTTGGAAGAAAATTTAAAAAGGCTACATATGCAATGCCCATGAGCCACAAAGAAGTTTACTTCTTGGGGTTCTTCAATTATCTTTGTTGCCTCAGATCACATTCTCGATCCGCATATGCTCTTTGTCAAATGATTTATTGCTATATTTAATTTGATATTCGATATGCGACTCTGATATGATATTCAATCCTATAGGATTAGCTTAAGTTCCATAGCTCGTTCTTTTAATTAGACTCAATTCTTAATTCCTAGTAAATGAGATACTTGATTGAAAGTTGATCAGGTGCATGGCATGTGATATCCTTTTTTATAACACTATGTTATCAATGTTTCCATCTTCATGAAAGCGGCCCCGTAGTTTGCTTGTAATGCCGATGCTGAGGATTACCTTGCTGAATCTGATGATCTTCTTGGCATCATGAATGGCTCGCTTGCCTTTGAATAGTTTCCCATGCTAATTTTTTTTTTTTTTTAATGGACGGCAAACTTTATTGGAACTCTAAGCCAAAGGCGGATATAAAACGACAAAGCGGGAATAAAATCTCGAGAGGATAATCATGATCCAATCGAGTAGAACCACCAGCCTATGCATAAGACAACACACTCAAATGGAACTCAAATATCAACTGTAAACCAACCAGAGCAAGCGAAGAGCCATGGTAGGCCTTAGCAATTCTAACTTGTGCGTCCTGGAGGACAACTGCAGGAGGAATATCCGCACTCGAAAAGACACACAATCTCCTGCGCCCGGATGGACCACAATAACCATCCCGATGCTAAATGAAATGCTTGGCTCGCAACTTATTCCAAGTATCCGGATAAATAGCCGGGAGCACTTGCAGACTTGTCGGTCCACATGAAGAAGAGAAAGTGGCCAAGACCAAACAGGCTGGAGATGATCACATAAAAAAAACAATGCTCAATAGTCTCGTCCCTTTGCTTGCACAGTGGGCAGAATGCTGACACTCGAGGATCGAATCTGTGGACAAGCACATTCACACGAGGGCATCTGTGAAGAATCTGCCACCAAAGCACAACCACTTTAGGATGAAGTAGTTTATCCCAAGTCCAAGTCCACATACGTCTCCAACTAGGAGGTGGGAGCTGAAGGGAACACTTAGTGGATGGCGGAAGGATATCACCATTGACAAGCAACTTATATATAGAGCTCACAAGCCTATGCTCATGAACACTCTGGTGGAAAATCTACATGCAACCTTCAATAGCCTCTGGAGCAACCTCTGGAGTACTAGCAACCTTTTGCCAAATAGGTCTGTCCCATAGGGACAATAAGAATTTTGTTTGAAAGATTTGCCATGTCGCTAACTGGCCAGAATTATACCATGCCGCAACTGTCAAGATTCCTGCTAACCTTCAACATCGTTGGGTTAATGGATGAACTGAGGCACAAAGTGGAAGATTATTTTCCACAGGTATCCACCAACAAGGAGCACTCAACTGATGACATGCAATAAGATCGATACGAAATAAGGTCCGTATTGTCTCCCAAGACTCCAGCAAGCCTTTCAAAAAAGAGGAGGCATTAGGAAGAGGGCATAGCTGATAAAAGAGATTCAAAAGGAATACAATGTGCAAGTGACTGCTTCACCAACCGCATTCCAGGTGAGTCAACCATATCCTTAAAGATCCTCCACATGAACTTAGAAATCAGAATCTTACTCTGGAGATGGAAGTCTGTCATACCCAAACCACCTGCAAATTTTGGCCTAGTGCATTTGGACCACGCCACCTTCACCACAACATGCTCCTCATTCCCACCCCAAATAAAATTACGGACAATGGTAACAATCACCCGAAATTTTGACCGAGAAGGCAGAAGGGCAGAGGCCATATAGATGTGAGAATTACTTAAAACATACTTAGTAGCTGTTATCTGCGCTGGCAGAGATAGCTTAACAGTATTCCACCAAAACAAATGCTTTTGCACCCCTTCTATGATAATATCCCAAGCATCGGATGTAGAAATATGAATGCTCACAGGAATACCAGGAAGTTTAGTGGCCTTCCCATGAGGAAGCGCCTTCCAACAAAAATCAGCAACACAAGGAGGCACAACACCATCAAGCGTCCATAATGCAGAACACTTTGGCCAACCAACAAGAATTCCAGATGCTAAAGAGAAAATAGCAAGAAGAAGCTTTACATTCTGAAGATTGTCTGCATCAGCAACAAGAAAGAGAAACGTGTCATCAGCATACTGATTACAGATTTCTTGTGATACTCAGACCCTGCACTATCCCATCCTGCACGGCCTTAGCAAATAGTTGTGAGAGGACCTCAACTACTATTGTGAACAAAAGTGGAGCTAATGGGCATCCTTGGGGGACTCCCGCCCAACCAAAAATACAGTGGAGGGTTCCCCCTGAAAAAGCACAGTAGACCGTACAGAGATATGGAGCTTCATAACATCACTGGTGAACTACTGACCAAAGCCCAATGTCAAGAGCCTTTTTTTCAAAAATTCCCAATCCACACTGTCATATGCCTTAGCAAAATCTAATTTAAGTTAGACTATACGTTGACCTTTCAATCTGCCCCAATACATACCAGTAGCAACATTATCTAGAATGCTCCTCCTTGGCAAGAATCCAGATTGAGTAGGAGAGATTGATACAACCAAGACATCGCGTACTTTGTCTGCAAGGGCCTTCACAAATATTTTATACACAGAAGACAATAATATGGTAGAACGCCAGTCAGATATTGTTTTCGGCTTTTTACACTTGGGATTACGAGAAATGCAATCAGTATTGAGGATCTTATCCAAACTTCTGAACCTTCGAAACTCGTAGAAAGCATTGTAAAGATCGCAACCCAACCAATCCCAATATTCCTGAAAAAATCCACTGGGAGACCATCTAGGCCAGGGCATTTGTCTTTCTTTAAAAGAGAAGCAGCTGAATGTAAGTCATTGATGGTGATGTCCGATTCTAAGTGTGCATGCTGCTTAGATGATATTATGGGGTGGACCTTCAACAAGACTGCAAATTGCATATCCTCCTGAAAGGGCAACTGATGACTGGAAAAAAATGAGGAAAAGTGGTCGTGGAGATACTGCCTCAACTGAACCGGATCAGAACACTCTGAACCGTCAGGCAAAATAAGAGAGTTAATAGAATTCATATGCCTTCTCTTAATAGCCCGAAAAAAGAAGTGAGAGCATCTATCACCGGATCCAGTCCAGCTTTTATCCTGGCTTGATTCACATGAGTTGTCTCAATGGCTTTAATCTCTCTCAAGATTGCTCTCTAATACCAGAAGGGGCAAGAGCACGACATCTCTGTAACTCCTGATACAACCCGATCAATTGGCCTCTAGTCTATACCACCTGTGCATGACCCCACTTCTTTGCAAAGGATTTAACAGCCTTGAGAGCAGCAACAACATCAACCATACCACCACTACGAGAGAATTCATGAGACCAGGCTCCTACAACCTGTAGTGAACTCACCCTTCAAATGTTTAGTATTGAGCTTGAAGTAAGCTTTTGTAGCTCTTTGCCATAGAGGTTGTCCAGTAGAGAACCATTGTGGATTATGATCTGACACTGCACTATCCAACAAATTAGTTCTCTGCAACTGAAGAAAATCAGCAACTATTGCATTATAATAGCCACGATCATGTCATACGTAAGCTCTACCATTGCCTATCCATCCATTGCACCATGTGAAGGTTTGATCACCCTCGATCTCCACAAGGCCACAATCATGTAGCAGACGTTGCCATTGCTCCCCCTCAAATTTCTGAACCACCTATGATCCCCTACCACACCTGTCTGTCTCAATTTCAACCATATTGAAATCTCCAATGAGTAACCATGCCACATTATTGCCTAGCCTGAGAACCTTGCTACAAAGAGAAGCCCATAAAGCTCCCTGTTGACGCGGAAAATTGTGAGCATAAACATTCACTAAACCACATTATTGTCCCCGCTCTTTCCATTTAACAATTATCCAACGACCAAACATGTCCACTTGAGTGAAAGTGACATTCAAAGAGGGCTTCCATGCATTAAGAACACCTGCTTTAGCAGAATCAACCGCCGCTACAAGCACATTATAATCATGCCCCAAAATGTTAGCCAACTTTTGAACATCACCTTTACAACACTTGTGCTCCTGAAAACAACAAAAATCCATGGATAACTTAGATAGATAGAGAGACAACCTACTCCTTTTGCTTGGGGAAAAAGCTACTGGACCCCTAACATTCCAAGAAAGAATATTCATGTAGGCAGTTGAGGGTGCTCCACATCCATCTCAGTGGCTCCAGGAAGATTAACTGCATCTGAGAGGTCTGCCCATCATGTACGAGTAAGTGGCAAGGGGGAGCCTCCTCTCTGTTCCACCCTTCCATTGTGTCCTAGAACAATTGGCAGAGGGGAGCCTCCACTCCGCTCCACCCTCTCCATGTTATGTGCAGATTGTGGTAAGGAAGAGCCTCCTCTCTGCTCTGGCCTTCCACGGAGTACCTCAGCCTCTGATAAGGGAATGATGGCCTGCTGTTGTGCACTACCATATCCATCTCCACTAGGATGTGTCGCTTGAGAGGTAGATTGTGAGCAAATTTATTACAGGCAGCTTTCTTCAAATTAAGTTTTGTCCAGCCATCTGTAGCTCTTTCACGCCGTTCCTGCTACTTTTGAATCCAAAAACTGGTGCAAACTGCAAATTAGAAGCAGAAGGCATATTAACATCCTTATCAGTTTCCTCTTTAAAGGACGTGAACTGAGGAGGTGCAGCTCTGGGGGAAGCAGAAGTGAGAGGCGAAGAGGAAACAGGAATATTCGCATGGCGATCCCACTTAGCACGAAAATTTGCAAAGAGTTCAAATTGGGAAAACAAATCAGCAAGTTGAGGACCATTCAGTAGTTGCAAATCAAATTTGAGGAACATAGGGCCACTGTTAATAATAACTGAACTAGGAAGAGCTCGATCACAGGGCAGAGAAACACAAATCTTAGCACCATCAACTATAGAATGAGCCAAATGAGTCCCCAAGCCATTAGCAACACTCACAAGGAAGTCCGGCACAAGCAGGTCAGGTGCAAGATTTAAAATAGAAAACCAACAAGGCATCTTTAAAGCATTACACATATCCGGTGAGAAGTCAGGAGGATAATAGTATAACACGTAATCACTCCACATAGGATCAACACCTCGAGCCACCAACTGATCAACAACAGCAACATCATTAAACATAACTAAAAAGAAGTTTTTCCCAAGCATTTTCACGGCGTGATAAGCGAGAAGACCAATCCTGCGAAGATGGCCTGTCAACCAGTAACCAAGCTTCCTGATGTCCAGATACGCTCTAGTATAATGGCCCACCACACGAAATGACATCAAGTTACTGATACATCTCTTGTGCAAATCATGATCAATCCGCACAACATTGTAGCCAGATGCATTAAAGTATCTCTGCACCTTTGTTTGATAGAAGACATCCACATGAGGCAATTTAAATTCAAGTTGACTCTCCTTCCCTGAAGCTCACCAAGCAAACTACCAATATCTTTCCTATTATTCTGAACCATCATATCAATAGCAGCAGAGACGCGAGCAAAAAATACTGCCGAAGGCATGTCTTTCTTAATCCAATCACCAAATCGCTCTCGCGAGTTTCTGTTGGCAGTGGCAACTACTCTCCAAGGTAAGGCAAGTGGCGAGGCTGAATATGGAGGAAAGGGGGGGGAGGGGGAAGCATTACCAGAAGATGTAACATGATCCGCAGTAGAAACAACAGGCGTAGAAATATCCAGAACATGACCTCGTGGAGGCAACTGAGGAAAATCATCTGTAGAGAATCTAGATTTCCCTCCTCCATACACAGGACCCTCAGGAAGAGCCAAGGGGTTATTGTGCATCGCGACAGACTCACCTGGCACTGACAGTGAGGAAATTGAAGACTGCAGAGCCACTTTGGAAGAAGGAGCTCGCATTGCTATAATGGCCGATATATAAGACAGATAATTCGGCTAGAGTAATGGCAAAAAAATACCTGATGCACCATGCCCTCGGCAAGCCCTTGAAATTAGCTTTCCAAAGCACCAAAGATTACCGAATTCTGACACCCGAGAAGAAAGTTATGACAGATTTTGTGCACGGCGGTCACTACAGAGCGTTTAGGGCCATTTCCCATGCTAAATGATTTTAGAAAATCCAGGATTACGGACTTCTATTAGCATCTGATGTATAAATTTTAAACAGGAAAGAGGGAAGAAACCAATGCTGTGTAGGAATTGCTTCAATTTATGAGCTTAGGCTGGACTAAAAGATGCTTCAATTTGTGCATCTAGCTGCCCTGATCAGGGATATCAACAGGATGTCCAAGGCCGTGGAGCTTGGATGAATTCGTCCTAGTACACATATTCTGATGCATCTTTGCAGGTGGGGGCATTTTTCAGATAGAAGACTATTGCTCCATTCTTACCTATTCCGCTGCAGCACGATTCTTGCATACAATACCTGAGCAATCTGGTAGCTTTTGAAGCTCTTGAGATTCTGGTAGCTTCTGAAGTACCTAGGATATCTTTTTGGGGCTTTGGAAGTGGAGGTAAGAAATGAGGATAGAGAAGATGTCCTACATAAAGCTTCCTAGGAGCCTTACTATCATGAACATGTCTTTCATTTTCATCATACTTGCTCCAACCATCTTTAGACTGGACCAGACTGATGCTACAAAGGATTGTAATCTCCTTTTTGCAGGCAAACATACTATATCTGGAGGGATATATTGTGAATAACATTAGTGGAGCACCTATGAAATATGCAGCCAGATAAGAATGACGTTATACATCAGATCAATCGCAAAAATCAATATTGCTTGTGTCTAAAATTTGATTTATTTTCACAGGCCTCAACATGATATAAAATTTATCGGCTATACAAGGTGCAATCTAATTGGAAACATGAGAGCAATTTCACATTTGCAAGTTTGAATAATGCTTTGTGACGCTCCCAGAATCTATACAATGCTCCCATCATACAAATATGGGAATTCCCCTCCTATGGCGACTATATCACCATGGTCGGGCCCTCTGTCATACTCGGACCACTTGGGATGGCCAAGTGTCCAGGCGAGGAACACGGAGGTGTCATTCGTCCCACCTCCTCTATGGGAATCCTATACAGCGGAAACGTACATATATGTTAGCATACAACAATCATGCTGAAATAATATACCACCACGCCCATCCATCATCATCAACGAAATGACACTACAACATAAATACCATAAGTAATACATCATGACAAGGGCACTACCCCGGGCTCAAACTCCATGGGATCAACTGACGGTCAGGGCCGCAAGCTATCAGCAGACGAAGGTATATCGTGGCTTGGGCTGGCATAAGACAATGGCTAGGGTAGTCCACTCCATCTGCCCCTCCTGTGCACACTTTGCAGATAGGCTGAAACAGGCTATGGCGTGATTATAGCCTTCCAGAGACGCAATCTCATGGAATCACCCTATGAGACTACTCCAGGTTACATCTCCCCAGTCCGATGAGGCAGGTTAGAGAAGTGTCTCCTCCCTGAACATAATAAATCCCTTGGTGTGCTAGAGAATACGCGCCACTAGGTGCACATGCAGTCTTACCCGACTTGAACCCCGCCCATCGAGCCCAGGACATCCATATAGGCACGTTTCCTGTGACCCAGGAGGTGTCAGACCCATACCAGGCCCCAAACGCGAAGATGGACTATAAGCCTAGCACACTATAGGGGTCTTATAGCCACGCTAGGCAAGACTCCGCCCCCATTTCACCATTATGCTCGTCTGATGTTGAATCATTATATAGCATCCATAACCAGGTGGGCTCTTGTGCACAGGCCGCAATTATTGGGTTTTATGGGTTCTAGCTAGAAACATCTCTAGTTCTAGGAAGCTTTTAGGCCTCTACCCTTCCCTTAACCCCCAATACATGGAAGGAGCAGAAAGAAAGAATATAATCACCATCGAAGTATCCATCATCATCAAAATAACATATAAAAGAGAATTTAACCATTCCATCTACTCACAGAAGTGTTAGTGGATATGCAAGCTATCTAGGGACTAATCAGTCTACTGGCTGGATCTGTTATCCTCGGGGGGTGCACCTATCCTATAGGGGATATGCCACCTGCGTACATAGGGTTGTAAAAAAACCCCTATATACGACACTTTTTTAATCAAAAACCCCTACCATACGATTTTTAAATTTTGCATGCATATACCCCCTCCTAATTTTATACGTCATTTATCAATTAAAAAACCCCTCGTATACGACCTTCTGTGAACATATACCCCCAATATGTATACGTAACTTTCTAGTATATATAGTTACTAGAAGATTGATGTTGAAACTGAATTGAAGTATCATGTTTGATAATGTTTGCTCATATGAGTCTCGCATTCTCCTTCAAATCTCAAAACATTAAGCTTCAGTAATCATATGCAAATATCAGGTGATTCACTCAAAACCATAGTTTTTACAATCCAAGAAAATCATGACATCCAACTAACGTGGCATTGAGGTAGCATGAAGCAATAGATAACATGCACACAACACGGCATAATCCACAAGCCAAATCGTTTCAGCATTCGTGACCCATCCTCCAAACAAGATGAAAAAATCTCAAGAGGAAGCCAAATCGTTTTGAAATTTGTAATCCCATCCAAGGAAAAAAAAAACGAGTAGAACAAAATAAAAACATTACCAGTAATCTTAGTGTTGCAATCTGATTGATGCCCCTTCGAATAGGCTGTCGAATCACTAAGCCCTCTCCGTATCATACCATGTTCGGTTCCCCGCCACGGACCACCCCTCTCCGTTAGTGTACGAAGAATTCAAAAAAAAAAGGTACATTGTACCATAGGTATACATACTAAGAACCCACAAAAGTAACCCCTTCATGTTTACGCACGTGGTTTGGGGGGTTCTTCTGAGTGACTCCCCCTTACTGTTATCACGAAAGACCTCCATTCTTCAGGTCTGTTTACAACAATTGGTGGCTGCTCTTCTTCTCCTCTTTCCCAAATCGATTTTGGGGCAGAAATGGGGGTAGGACCCCAATTTCTCCTCCCAATTTGGCAAGTCCCACTTGGCCAATCGATTTGGTCCAGGTGGCGCTTCTTTATTGACTCCCTTTAGCTAATTATAACATAATTAGTCTAATTAGGTTATTTATCCACTAATATTTCTGGCATAGCTAATAAAATCCCGTTTAGGTGAAACCCAAGTTATCCCCTATTGACCCTTAGGGGTTTAGTTAGATACTGGTGACGTGTCATGGTATGCATACGTATACCATATAAATACCTGGAACGTCACATTCTCCCCCTTGGATTAATGCTGTCCTCAGCATTAGGGTTAGTGGACAGTGAATTTATGGAAGATAACTCTTATTCATCAAAAGTAATACAAGATTACATACGTTTGCTGTAGGACTGAAGTCCCTTAATCAAGAACATAAGAAATACCATAAGATAAGTAAGGAGTGCACTCATAGACAACAAAGATTCAAATACAAAAGGTGGCCTCCATACTGAGGCTTAGGGTCATCTGCAGGTTCGTCGGTACGCCCTACTGGCCTGCAGAATTAGAGTGCATCAGTACTTTACAAAAGAATTTAAGTAGTGTGGTTGAAGGGACCACCCCCTTAAAGTAAAAGAAATATGAATGCAAGAATCCTATCATGCCTAAGGCGTGCATGTCGTCTCGGCGTAAGGAATGGCCATATTCCCATTATAGCCGCAAACGAATGCGTCCTACCATGAATGTCTATATGCCCAGTTCCCCATCTAAGATGCATGTAACCCAACACCTAAAATGATCCCTGTCGGATCCCTCTCATATGATCCCTGCCGGACCCATGACACAATGCTTACCATGAGGGTTGGAGTTGATCGCATCTTGAATAGTTCGGCCCTGGCATTCTTTGCATAAAGTCCGAGTAAGTCTTATCCAAATCCGTTTTGAGAACCCATGTTGCATCTTCCGTGGGTAAGTGCTTCCACTTAACCAAATATTGCAAGATTTGAGTTCGACGGGTTTGCTTATACGTGCGATTAAGGAGAGCTTCAAGTACAATCTCCAATTGATCCTCAGTCATCTCCAAAAGTGTTCGTGTGTCAAGAATCTCTTCTGGATCGAAATTATGCTCTTGAGAAGACTTACATAGAAGACTTTATGGATCTTCAAATGCGTGGGTAGATTCAATCGGTAGGCTTGAGAGCCTATCCTCTCGGTTATCTCAAAAGGTCTCGCCCATCTGGGTGCAAGCCAACTGCCAATCTTAAGTTTGGCCTGCTTCACCTTAATCTTCAGCCATACGGAATCACCAACCTGAAATTCCCGTGGTGTCCGATGCGGGTCGACAAGGCTCTTTTGTCGAGCTCTAGCAGCTAACAAATATGCTCGAACTTCTTCGACTAGTGCTTGCATATCTGTAAGCAATTATTGAGATACTTCCACCTTGGAAACCGAGTTATGCCACGTGTCTGGAGTGAGGCATTGATAACCATACTTGATCATGAAAGGAGACATCCTCGAGGACTCCTGTCTGGTGCTGTTACAGGCAAACTCCACCAAATGGATATAATTTGCCCACTATAATTGCTTATTCCAGACATAATTCTATAGCATATCTTCAATTATGCGATTGGTACGCTCTGTTTGGCCATCCATCTGTGGGTGATAAGCGGTACTCATAGCCAGCTTAGTTTAAATAGTGCTGAAGAAATCCTTCCAGAATGCACTAACAAACTTAGGATCCCGGTCCGATAACATTATGCTTGCCCGACTTATATACTACCTCAAAATCATATTCTTTGAAGAACTCGATCCATCGTCGCTGTCCCAAATTGAGGTGGGATTGCGTGAAGATATATTGGAGGCTTTGGTGATCAATATCCAATTGGAATCGTCGCCCAAGTAAATAATGCCTCCAAATGCGCAAGGCATGCATGACAGCAAGCAATTCTTGGTCATACAAAGGGTATCGCTGTTTCGCATCATTCATCTTTCGAGAATCATAGGTGATTACCCTACCTTCCTGCATTAATACTACACTGGTAGCTATTTTACTAGCACCCGTGGCAATCCACTTATCCTTCTGAGGGTCTGGCAACGTGAGAACCGGTGCCGTTGTCAATGCGTCCTTTAATGACTGGAATCCGGCTTGGACATTGTCCTTCCAATGTGCCATCCAATCCTTAACCTTTTCATGTTTGGTTAGGTCCGTAAGGGGTGCGGCTAGCTTAGCAAAATCCTTCACAAACTTGCGGTAATATCCGGCAAACCCTAGAAAACTGCGGACTTCGGACACATTTGTTGGAATTGGCCAATCCTTTACTGCTTCAATCTTGGCAGGATATGTGGCTATCCTTTCTGCAGACACAATATGTCCTAGGTAGTCCACCTTGGTGGTCGTAAATCGACACTTGGAGAACTTGGCTAGTGGCGTCACAATTTCTGTAAGGATAGCTGAAGGTGGCGCTCATGGTCCTCTAGGGTCTTACTGTATACAAGGATATCATAAAAAAATATGATGACAAAATCATCAAGATACTCGCAGAAGACATCGTTCATCAACTTCATAAAGGTGGCTGGAGCATTAGTTAGCCCAAATAGCATCACAATGAACTCATAATGCCCATAACGTGTCCGGAATCCTTAATGCGTATATGGTGATATCCTGAACGAAGATCAATCTTTGTAAAATACTTAGCCCCCGTAACTGATCCATTAGATCGTCGACATGCGGTAAGGCATATCGATTCTTAATGGTGTGCTTATTGAGTTGGCGATAATCAATGCACATTCTCAAAGTGCCATCCATCTTCTTTATAAAGAGAATTGGGGCACCAAAAGGTGACACACTTGGTCGAATGAAGCCCAATTTAAGAAGCTCCTGTAACTGTTTCTTGAGCTCCGTTAGTTCAGGGGTACTCATCTTGTATGGGGCCTTATTGGTAGGCTTGGTGCCTGGTTCTAAGGTAATTTCACATTCCATGCCTCTAAAAGGTGGCAATCGATGAATCTCATCTGGAAAGAGGTCATGGTATTCCCTGAAGAACAGCTGCTATTGCTGGAGGCAAGCTGTCAATAACTTCTTCTTGTTTGGACTTGGGTTCTATTGAAGCAAGCCGAATGATGCAAACAACTTGAGACTTCTTGATAGCCCTATCCAACTGACGTAATGAGATGCACTGCATAATTGGAATAACTAGTTTACCTGCTATGGTTATCCGAGCTTCATTAGATGCATTGAAGGTGACTTCTCGCTTCTCACAATCAATGTTTGCTTTTGTGGTAGCCAAGAATTTCATGCCCACAATAAGGTCATAACGACCAATGTCCATGATCTCGGCCCCTAGAGCAACGGGTGCTCCTTGCAACTGGATGTGCAAGTTAATGCGACGACCCTTTGTGTGGTGCACAGCCCCACGAGCCAACGTAACTGGACGTGGCTTTGACTTCAAGGGAGTGAGCTGCAAAACTTATGCCATTCTAGGGGAGGCAAAATTATGTGTACTACCCGTATCCATGAGAATGATAAAGGGCTTAGAGTCTACTTGGCCAACCGTGGATATGACAGAAGGTTGACTATCTGCTTGTCCAGTTTCAATAGCGACATAAATGTGAGACTCGCCTTGAATATAGTCTAGTGCCTCGTCCTCATCAACACTTTCCGGGTCAGAAGCCTCCCAATCCACTTCGGCGAGAGCAAGTTGGGCAGCCTGGGTAATGTATGGGCATTCTTGCATACGATGTCCTGGACGGAAGCATTGATAACAAGCTTTGTCCCTTCGTAACTGTTCACGAGCCTCCCTTGGGATTGCTTAAAGAATATCTCGCGAACAGCTCCCGTGGTACTAGCAAATTTATCTGGGACCATGAAGGAGACTTTCTTATCTTGCTTCTGAGACCCAGCTGACAAGGGAAGTCTGGGACTAGGTGAATGTCCCCGATATGGTGCATAACCCCTGTTCTGACCAAAAGTAGAGGGCCGCGGTGGCTAGTACTTAGGGGTGTCCTCCTCCAAGCTAAGGGCTTTAGCCTCGGCCTCTGCTACGGTTTTGGGGTCAATGGCCCGGACCATCTTCCTAAGAGTAGGGGATAACCCCTCAATGCATCCCTCCACCGCCTCTAGCTTCGGTTATCCACAGGACATATAATTGTAACCTCATAAACTCATCCGTATATGCTTGGACGATCATGTTCTTCTGCTTCAGGCGATAAAAGGTCCGAATCTGCTGGCAGCGATGAGCTCTGGGGATATAATGAGACTTAAAGGCTTTGGCAAAAACCTTGTAGCGCACCTTCCCCGTGTCAAGCCATGCGATCGAGCGTATCCTTTCCACCAAATACGGGCAGACCCTGTAAGATTAGTGGTGGCAACCTTGCCAATATCTTTCTCGGTCATTCCATAGGATTTTTCGAACTCATGCATTTCGTCTAACCAAGATTCGGCATCCACTCCCAACTTGGTTTTGCCTAAGAACTGTGCTAGCTTGCGGTTCTTTCAGATGCTAGCGATGGCCGAATCTACCGTTTTCTGGTAATCATTTTTCCTTGGATTTGGCATGGTCACCCTCTGACTTAGAAGACTCTGATGACTCGGAGGACTCAGAAGTGGCATCAGACGATGAGCTGCTCCGTGTACGCTTTGAGCGGCTGGCTGTAACTGGAGCAGATATGGGTGCGGGTGGCAATGGCTGCTGATTTGGTAAGGCGGGAACCTCAGGTCCATATTCCTGCGGTGCCGGCGGTGGATTATGATGCAATACATATGCTTGGAGCTCCGTGAAGACCAAAATTTGTATTAGAAATGGCATAAAAATGCCTATACAATAATACATGTATTGTAACAGCCGAAGGCCATACTTTATAATCCCAAGGAATTACATTTAGGAACTAGGTCCTGCATCCCAATCCATTGGCGTAGGAGGTGATGGTGGCGGCCTATGGTGTAATAGAGTGACCCCAGGGTCGACGGTGCCAGCGGCAAGAGAAGCAATCTCTGGTGGGTAAGCAGTGGCCAAAGGGGCGGCCACAAGGATCTTCATGCTCATCCATGGTGCTATATCTTGGCCCAAGGCAGTCAGAGCGAAGTCTCGGCACATGAGTACGTAAGTAAAGGTGCGATAGGGGAGCTTCTTATGGCCTGCCAAGGTGGATAATACACGGAGGTTCCACCACGATGCTTCGGCCTCTGGGGCGAGGTCTCGTGCCACAAAAAGGACTTGTCCTTGCCGGAATGCTGACAGGAAGAAGCGCGTGAGGTGATTCCCCAATGCTTTAACCTCTGGTGTGATGGAGGTAACCACCTCCTTGTCGGGGTCCATGGTGACCTCTTCCTCCTTGAGTTCCTGCTTTTCTTCCCATCAGGTGCCCCGAGTTGTTGTAGAGATCCTCCCCTTCTTCATCTGACCCCGAAGGAACATCCACCATATTAATATTCGGGACTTGAGGTCCCATGGCAATAAAAGCGTCCTGAGGAGGCTGAGATGGAGGATCTTGAAGCATAAGATCTCTTAACCTGAGGAGCGTGTCGGCCGGCTCAATGGTTTCCTGATGAAGTTGGACTAGCAGTTGTACTTCCGAAGGGAGCTCAACCGGCATAAAGTCGATGAAATCGTCCATCCAGTACTCGGTGAGCTCATAAAGCACTTGCACTTTCTTCCTAGTGCTAAGGCCAGCCACTACGTGGTAAGTCCACATAATGTCCTCCAATAGGAGATATTCCTAACGCTGGTGATGGATGATCGGGAGGGCATCCAAA
This sequence comes from Isoetes taiwanensis, assembly GCA_021234155.1. NCBI lineage: Eukaryota > Viridiplantae > Streptophyta > Lycopodiopsida > Isoetales > Isoetaceae > Isoetes > Isoetes taiwanensis. The sequence goes on along the minus strand of JAJEKV010000334.1, from coordinate 119,316 downwards.
CCAATCAGCCGGGCTCCCTGATCTCGGCGTGGAGGCATTCATCCTCTCTAATGTACTCATTGTCCTCATCATCAGAGGATTCAGGCGTTTTGCCCTTCTCGGCTGGCAAAGTGTCATCCTCTACATATTGATCCATAAGTATGGCCAGCGCAAATGTTACCTCAAGGTCTTGCTGGCCCTCATGCATCACTACTGGTGGGTTTCAGCACCATCTGAGCTTCCCCTTGAGGACATCATATGCATGCGTGTCACTGCCCAACATCTCCCTTACTAGAGCTCTCTCTAAGTAGAGCTGGGGCGGATCCCCCAAGGGAATGCAGAGAGGAAGCATCTCCTAAGTGTGAAACTCAAGGAAGCCTGCATAATTGGGGTGGGCCTGCATGTTGGTGATGAGGTCCACCTTCTGGAGTAGAAAGGGTTGTAGAAGGTCAAATGGGACTTGAGGATCTCACTGCTCTCCATCTTGGTACCATTGGAGGAGGCTTGGGGTCGCCATTGCAACTGCAAGTCGTGGAGGAGGAGGAAAGAAACAAGGAGAGCAAGAGAAGGAATGAAACCCTAAAGGCTTGCTCCAGCTCCTCGGAATGCGTCCATGCCTTCGTTCGGGCTGAAGGCAGCTGGGCCTGAAAGATCTATTGTGCAAATGCGGCTTAGCAGCGCCCGGCAATGCGAACTAGCAGCTTGGCTTGGCCAGAATGGCCCAAGGAAGCCAATTGGAAAAGGTTTAGAGTTTCCCCTTTTGTTCCTTTTACATGACCTTTTAAGTTTAGGTTAGAAGGGCCCAATGGGGCTTTTTGCCATTTGGCAAAGGGGTTTTATTGCATATGTTTAATAGACATGTGCAACATACAAGGTTGCCCCCCTAGGCACAACCCTTTACGGCTCTCAAGTACTTGTCATGGTGACATGTACACGTGATGTGGCAGTATAATATACATATCCGGGCCGTATATTATGCTGGAACGTCACATTCATTAAAAAAAAAAAAAACTTTAAATACGTTTTATACAGACTCGTTACTATTCCATAGCCTTTTGCAAAGACCATGTTCAATTACAATTTGCAGCCTTTAATTACAGCAGGTGTACTATAACTAAAGCCTTAAATTGGTTATGAAAGAACTACTTTACATAATCATAGAAGCCATGTTACAATCCAAATTCTCGTACTTTCAACTGATATTGCCAAGACAAAAGCCATAGGTCTGAGTCTTCTCCTTTCAGATCACATGTGGATATCCACAATATTTTCATAACATAATATCCAAAATATGTTTAAATCCCATCCTATTTTTACTTGCAGTAAGAAATGAATCTTACATTTGAAACCTTGCCCAACATTCACCAATATTCAAGAGAGATTGTAGAAAACAAACCAATCAGTAGGAAACTTAGTTACCTGCAGTAAACCAGAGGACTATTAGCCTTAATCAGGGTAAAGCCCTAAGCACGAGCAGGTAAGCAATGAGTTTCCTAGGCCTTTGTTAACACCAAACAACGTAGAAGAAAAAGAAAGCATGCATAATAAGCATGTTCTATTCACTGTTAACATGTCGTCCAAGATCATGTGCCTAAAAGAACCAAGATATAAGCTGCCAGCTTCATAATGCAAGAAATTCAGAAACTTACAAAGCACAAGTACAACCCTATAATAATAATGGATTATATTGTTCTCATTTGTTAATCCCCAAGTCCAAAGCTATCTACACTAGTATCAGCAGAGGGGAATACAAGGGGAAACTCCGAAAGGCTTCCCCAGGCTAAGTTTCCCTCTATCTGTATTTCTAAAGTTATCTGCTTGGAATGGAAAAGGATGATTAAGGTCAAATTTACTGAAACTTTGAACTTTGATCTTCAAGTTAATTACTCCAAAGTGCCTTTCAGATATTATACGATTGATACGGGTAAGTCTCAAGTCCAACCCGAGGAATCTAGGTCGAATAAATAGGTATGGGTTGCTAAGAATACCCATGAAGGAGAACGCAGTGGAAAAGGAGAAAAGGAAGGGGTTGTGTTATCTACCATACCTCAGAGCTCTGATATCCATCCTTTCATTGGTCCTTGGCTCGAAATGGACAATAGGCTGGTAGCCAGTATTAAGAATGTGGATTTGTCTATTTCAATCAATATGGGTGCTATCACTTTTGCTTTGCCTAATTTAGTCCCCCAACCTATTGAGGAGGATGCTGAGAATCATATGGATAGGGAAGATAATTGGCAGATCGTAACTCATGAAAGAAAGGGTAGAGGAAGAGAAAATTATACCCAGGCTCCACTAGAGTCAGTCCAAGGAAATTGGCTATCAACTTTGAAAAGATCAAAGATATGTAGAAAATATGATTTATGGATTGCATTAGAAAGATTATAACTTGGGGCATAAACTGTTTCAATAAAAGGGAGCGTCTTAAGATTTGTTCCTTCGCCCTCAATCCCGATATACTTTTAATTCAGGAACATATATATATATATTTTTTTGAAGAACTGTGTCGCCAATATATTAAAAGAATGGTAATGTTACAAAGCAAGTGAGGAGGAAGGAGAACTGCCCCAAAGAGACAGTGATACCCCGACACTCCACAACACACTCACCCAGGAACATAAAATTCATGAGGATAGTCATGAAAAAATTATTAAAAATATTCTTCCTAGGGGGTATGATGTATGGTCAATCCTGGCTAATGCTTCTTCTGCAACAATACCAAATGCATGGAAAGCTGATGGCAGAATATCTACAGGATAAATGACAAAGAGGGAAGATGGCAGATTATGTATGAGGATATGGGCAGTACCAAGTTAGCGGTGGTTAACATTTATTCTTACCACAACCCTATGGATAGAAGCAACTTGTGGAAAATGATTAAAGATAGCCTTGACAGACTTTGATGAATGCATTGTGGGGGGTGACTTTAGTATGGTTTCTCATGACTTCATGAAAAATAGGAACTTCAAACCTCTTATCCCCTATGAATCAGTTGCTTGGAATAACATTTTATCCTCCCATAATCTTAATCTATCCAGAACCAAGCCCGACTCCTTCAGCTAGTCTGAGTCTCCTATCCTTTGCCTGCATGATAGATTCTATTTAAGTGAGAATCTCTGGAATAATAGTAATAGGGTTATTAATCTGGAGGGCTACACGGTTTCTGATCATTTCCCTCAACATCTCAATATTTCTCCTGATGGAATAAGCAGGAAAAGAAAACCCTACTTCAAGCTTAACACTAGTCTGTTGGATCATGAGGACTTCATGAATGGCCTGGAAGGAATAATAGAGGAATTTGATAAACCCTGTAATAATTATGGGTGGATGGATTGGTGGATTCACACTGCTAAAAGAATAAAGATTTGGCTGAAGGTTTAGGGTAAAGAAGTGTATAAACAGAATATGGAACGACTGAATAACCTCAGGGATTCTTTGCCTAGAGCTTCAGATGAGGATCAAGAAAATATAAGAAAAGAGATTGAAAACGAGGAGATTAGAATTGCAAGAGGATGGAAGATCAAATCTAAGATTCATGAGACTAAGAATGATGAAAACCGCAACTCCAAATATTTCTTCCTTAAAGCCAAGAGCAGGACTAAGAGAAACCATATTTTTTATATTAGGTGAAGAGTACATCTTGGATGATGCAGAAATGAGCTGCAACTCAACATTTTATAAGCATAATGGGGACCAATCAGGATAGCAGTCATGTCATTATGGATGGCTTCATTAGCATAAATGCTAAATTCACTAATCTTGATAACATTGACATGGCTAAACTGTTTACAAACTTTAAGCTTTTGCAGGTGGTAAAGAATATGGATAATGGAAAAACCCCTAGACCTGATGGGCTGCCTATTGAATTCTATGAAAAGGCCTGGCCCTTGATTGGAGGCTATATTACCAATCTGGCCAATGAATACAGGGAGTATAAGTATTTCGATACTAGAATTAATATCAGTTTTATTGCTTTAGTCCCTATGATAGATATGCCTAGTACTTTTTCAGATTAACGTTCAATTTCTCTCTCGAACGTGATGTACAAGAGTATCTCAGGAACCATGGCTGCTAGGCTTAAAGGTGTCCTTGAAAATATTATTAGCTCCTCTTAATCTGACCATCTAAAGAACAAGTTTATTCTAGATAATGTGGTTACATCCATTCTCGAGCTTCAATGGGCTAAAGATTCTAACTAGAACATTGCTCTCCTTAAGCTAGATATTACAAAGGCCTTCGACATCGTAAGCCGGCTTTTTCTTTTCAAGTGTTATAGAGCTCTAGGCTTCTCTGATGAGGTAATCTCCCTCCTGGGAGCTATCCTTCACAATTCCAGATCCGCTATTTTGATAAATGGGGAAACTAGCCCCTTTTTTATATTAGAGGGGAGGTAAAACAAGGATGCCCCTTGGCTCCTTTTCTTTTTCTTATTATTATGGAAGCCCTCCATGCCAAGCTTGAGATGGCTAAAAATCTAATATTATTGAATGGGACTCGCATGAAACCAACAAACCGCCCGACTTAGACTTGCTTCTCATTCATCTCAGCAGATTTTCTACAATGGTGGATAGTGGGTAGCCGCACACATGCGAACTACCCATAAAAAATAAAGGGAAAATCCAATTATATCATTTGGACCCCAACAAAATACAATGCTAATAGAGATCGGGCTAGTGTACTGCTTAAAACTTATCACCGGATTAAAAAACCTCGCCCTTTCGGGTTTTCGAGGAAAAACCCTAGTGATAAGCCTTCGGCAAGGGGCTTGGACAAACGTAAGGCATAAAAATCGCCCCCAAAACCCACGAATGGAAAAGTCGAAACAGATGCCGCCAGCTAACCCAGCACGCACATCACCAACAAAACAACAAGACAAACCAAACCTCCCAGAGTGGAGGGTTGATTCTGTAGCGTGCCACGCGATAAAAATACAATAACAAAGAAGGGGGGAGGGTGGGTTCAAAGAGAATAAGGTACTGGCGAGAGAGAAGAGGAAGCCCCGATGAGAAGTCGAAGCAGAACGCTACTTAAAATAGCGAACTCCCAACTGAATCGGGCATGCGCCGCCCGCATGCATGCAAAAATATGCATACTGCCCCCATTCTAGAATGGCAATCCGATGTCTCTGGATCGATGGGATTCTAGAATGGGACTCGCATGAAACCAACAAACCGCCAATACCAAAGGACTTCCTTAACAAACTAGGATCGAGGAGGAAGGTCACGGGATGAAGGCTAAAAGCCGAGAACTGACAAAGATGAAAGAAATGCCAAATTGGCCAACCAAATGGAAGAAGCCCTCCCCGCACTGGAAACAATTCAAAGAGAATAAGGTAAAGGCTGCTGAGAGAGAAGAGGAAGCGCCGATGAGAAGTCGGGCGTAAACGCGCCTAAAATAGCGAACTCCCCAACGAGCGGGCATGCGCCGCCCGCATGCATGCAAAACATGCATGCTCGTCCCATTCTAGAATGGCGATCCGATGTCTCGGATCGATGGGATTATTGAAGGTATTCATCCGAAAATTAAATCTTTCATATGCCAGCTATGGCATAAAGCTTTAGCCACAAACAGGAAGGGACTTAGACTGAACATGGTGTCAGATGTCTCAGCGCAGATGAGGATGAATCTCATCTTTTTCGAACTTGTCTTCTGATAGAATCGATCCTTGAAATTGCCTCCCCCATCTTTGGTTATGATTTAGTTAACATTTCTGATTGATTTTTTCCTACCTGAGAATCCATGGAGAATTTACATTCTCCTCTGTAGGATCTGGAAGAGAAGAAATAATTTTATCTTTAACCATGAAATCATCAGTCTGAAAGGAATAATTAAGCAATTTCAATATGATGTGCATTGGATTAATGAAGTTCATACCTGATACTCATGGCCTTCTTATATCATTTGCAGGGCTTCTAATAGTATTGGTTAGGAGATTCAACAGATCATCAGAGGAGGATGCAGAAAGTAGGAGCCCCACCAAGAGACTCCGATCACCTGGTGGTAATCGAGGAGATTACTAGGACTATGGTTGCAGAAAACATTATACTACTCAAACAGGAAGTTATTCATGCTAGGGCAATTAAGAAATTGCTGGATAAACATGTTGTTTGGAGACACAATAGCTTAAAGCCATTGTTGGGGATTTGATATGGATACATAACTCACCATTCCTGAGACCATAGACCATACCCCTAACACAATCGAATGGGTTATTATAAAAAAATATATATAGATTCAATAGAAAAAAAAAACGAGTTAGCCCACTAGTCGTATTGGTTAAAGCATTCTTATTAGGATATTAGATTATTTTGGTAGGGGTTTGAGTTTCCACATTTCATATTCTAAAAGCTTAGATGAATCCATATAAAGACGAGTCTCCGTATTTCATATTCTAAAACCTTAGGGAAACTTGTATTTCATATTTCAAAATCATGTGCACCCCCAATCATAAATCGCCGTAATCAAAACGAGAGGCACCCAGAGGTCCTACCTTATGATCTGAGCCATAGGATGGAGGGATCCAACAGAGAGATTGTCTCGGGCACACCTCGTTTAGAATATGTAGCATACCCTTCGAAAAACCCTCGATTCAATATGAACTGCCATACCATGTACTATTCCTAGACCACAGATCAAAGCATCTAATTCATGTAACCATATAACCATAGCTATATCATGTAATACCTTTCTAGATCCCAGATCAAAGCATTTTAATCAACAAGACTAGACGCGTACACACTGGGGCAAGAGCTACTATAAAATTCTAAAATCTGACCTCCGCCAGCAAGCCTATTTAGCAAGGGACTTAAATAAGCCATAATAAATTCAAAGATCTCAATAAATGCTCAGATCTGCATAGTAACTTCATGGACCAATTAAATTCATTAGTACTTACAGTAGATTTGCACATAAACCATCATTTGACAACATGTAATTGAAAAGTATTTGCTAGTGCCATTATCTTTGTGCAATCATGAGAAACAATTACTAGAATTATAAAAAGAGCATAAAACAAATAAATCCCAACCTGATGAGTTTGATTTTGAGTGCTAATGCCTTGCAGTTGATTGCCATTTGTATTCTTGCCAAGGGTTGCACCATTAATGCTTTGCTCCCCTTCCTCTTCATTTTCCCAGATGCTATTGAAGAGGGGATTTGCTATTTGCTATAGAAGATTCTACTGTGACGATTCTATTGAAGGTCATGAACAACTACTGAAGCTTCTTACTAAAGACTACATCTTAAATAGTTGTGAATATGAATCCGGCAAAGCCATCTAATTCATGGGCTTTATTCGCATCTGGAAATTTGTCCTTACCATCTGTACTAGCAAATAAGAATTAGACTCGTAAAGGTTGGGCCATGTCCATTGCTTGTATTCGAGTCTTGACATATAGACTTGTATTTGATTTGCCGTGTATAGTAGCATAGACGAAACCCTAAGCTTCAAAACGTTAGGAAAATTCTATTCTTATTTTTTTCTTTTGCCTACCCTTTCATTTGCCGTAATCCACTAAAAAAACCATTTATTGGAGTCCTACGCCATTTTCCATGTTAAATCCAACTATTGATCAGAATTTACATTTATCTGAGCAACCATTTTCCAATTTCAGTCTATCCAATGGTCTTCAATTACCTATGTCTGAGCAACATGCAGTAAATAACTTTACAATGATAAGACTAAATATCCGAGGAACATTTCATCATTAAGACTAAATATCCATGTGCATAATGTATTATAATAAAAAACTCTGCCTCCTTCCATAGATCAGGGGGCCTTGTGGTGCAAAAACCAGTTTTCTCATGATTAAAAGGTAATAACAAGGAGAGTACGTGGAGATATTTTTGCATGCGCAAAATCAACTAAACCGTGTACTCGAAATTTAAAATTTCTGGGTATGCGAAATGCATAAAACATCGTAAGCAAAAAAAAATAAAAATAAAAATGCACACCATGTAATTGGTTTTGTGTACGCGAAGTTTTTTTTATTTTGCATATGCAATTTAACACTTTGTTATATACGAAAAAAAAACTTCATGTCTGCTAGCTTTAGTTGTTTTAAGCATACGCAAAATTTGTCGGCGCCCTCCCCTCCATTTTTTAAGTTATTTTGCTTCAATTAAGCAATTTAAACTGACCAAATAATAATGATCCAGAGATCTCTCATGACACTAGAACATGTGCATATAAACTTGTTCTCATGACACTAGAACATGTTCTCATGACACTAGAACATATGCACATAAACACGTGCACAAGACTACAAGGGAGATGGGTTGGAATCGACCTATGGTTCAATCTGGAGTAAAAGTTAAAGAAAAGAAGAAAATAAGGCAATGGTCCAGTTTATTTACATGGAAAACTATTAGGCACCATCTTGATGCCAAAATGGCCGCCTTGGCATGCTAAACCCTCAACCTCAATCTCTTGATCAGGGAATGAAAATAGAGCCCATATATGGATTTGACAGGATTTTTGTCAGATTCAATCTATATGCGGTATGTAACTGCTTATACAATATGGAAAAATGTGTGGATTGTAGCCACATTTACAAATGATCGGATAGATTTGCAAGGGAAAAATAGGCTGCCGACACATGCATTAGGCAGTGTGTATGATTTTTCAGTCTGGAATCCAGCGAAATCTCCAAGCCTTTAGATCTAAAATTCATGGCCTTTGCTAAAATTTAGCATTGCATGGTATGATTTAGAGATCAGTTATGCAGGGGCTGGCGTTTACACATTTTTACATAAGCAAATATTCTACTGGCAGGGGCAAATCTTGGCAAATCTTCAACTGGCCGATTTGCTTCAAGATGCAAATCTAGCTTTTGCTACAAACAGATAAGATACTTCTTTGTTTTAAATAGATGATTGTGTTTTTGATGGCATACAAATGTTAAAGCTTGCTTGGCAAGTCTTGCTACACATATTTTAGAGCGGAGGCGATATTTAAACATCTATGGTTCTGAAGTACTGTAACATGATCATGATCAAGCAGTTCAGATGCTCAATGTTAAATCGTATGTGCCCCTTTGGTTTTTAGCTACATGCTACTTTCCATTGTGGCCTACATAAAAATTGGGATACTTAAATGCTAATGCATCCTATAAGAGCGGGATATGGCTGATGCCGCTGACCTGTGACTCTAATCGAATATGGCAATATGGGTCCGAAAATGCAAAGATCTCTTCGAATATATGGAAGTTCAATACTAGCTTCGGTTTATGGAAGCCAATATATCAAATAATCTGCTACAATTATGATACTTGGCCGACAAAAATCAGGTTAGGAAAAACCATGTGATCCAAATTTTTGCGAGTTTCTTTATGCTGCCTTAGTTTATGAATATATGAAACGACATAGCTGACATAATTCTTAATAGAGGAATTCAATTTTGAACTCAGATATAATTCTAAATTGAGTCGTTTAATTTTGAACTAGAGACACCAAGTATAGTGGCAGCTGCTACTTGAATCTATATATGGACTCTATGCCTCACATTATTGTAGATGCTTCTCCATTAAAAGTAGGAGCCTGGAAATATTAATATGCTTTTATGGCCTGGTTGTCCATGAAAGAGATTGTATTGATTGTATTGATTTTCGAGGCAGGGGTTTTTTAATCCTAGTAGTAATGATTGTACTAGCCCATTGTATGGGTCCCATGACCTATTGGTCTCCGTGGACGTTAAAAAAACTATTCTATTCTATTTTATTCTATTCTTCACAACAAAGTAAATTTAGATATTTTGTGCATACGTTGAAGCTTAAGCTGATACTGATTTATTGCACCATGTGTATACATGGAGTGCATAAAATATAAAAGTTTAGTAAATAGGTTGCATTTCTTATTGTAGCTTTTTGGATTTGAATAAAATCTCAAGCCATAATTCCACCTTTTTTGTTAAAGCGAACTCGGGGCAAAATGATACAATTGGTGATCAGTGATAAGCTGAGAGATCCAATGTACCTTTTGGCAAGATTACTGCTAACGTTTGCATGATTGGCTGCATGTGCGGGGTCTCTCCTCCTATTGTGTCTTTTTTGCTTTTCAGGGTTTTCTTTAGCTTGAAAGAGAATGGAATATGGAAGTGGAGATGATAAATGATAAAGGTTTCTCGCCATGGAGTTTTACTATTCCAACACTTAAGGTTGCTATGCCTTTACATTGATAAGTACAAGGGTTATATTTATGCCCATCTTTTTCAGTTGTATTTCTATTTGAATGGCTTAACAGTTGCACTTGCTCAAGTCAAGTTTTGGGCTTTATTTTTGACCATTAGAACATAGAGTTCACGGTCTTTGTAATTGCACAGAATTCAAGTTGATCCTATAGCAAATGATTTACTTCTTATGACTTTTGGTTTGTAAATAATGGTCTTCATGTTAAATTACTTAGGCTTTGGGAAAAGAGGTACTAATCTAGACTGACTTGCTCAGTTTAGATGTAGGATGATAATACTGCCAAGGGATTGACCGAGGTAGATGCTGGTCTAGCATATGCTAGTTCAGGCTGGGTTTTTTTTAGACACTTCATTTCACTAAGGATACCTGGTGATGCCTCTCTCCCTTTGCTATAGGTGATTTAGAAGATTAAACACTTGTGGGAACTTTCCCTTTGCATCTATTATCAGTCCGAAAGGAATAATTAAGCAATTTCAATATGATGTGCATTGGATTAATGAAGTTTATACTTGATACTCATGGCCTTCTTATATCATTGTAGGGGTTCTAATGGTATTGGTTAGGAGATTCAAATGGAAGAGAATTGACCTGAGCATTAATAATAAAAAAATGGATGGATTTTTTTGGACCTCCGAACAGGCGTGAAGACCTATGCCAATGTGGATGTATCTGCAACATGCACCTTCTGAGGCAGGCGGATTTAATATTGCTAAAGCCGTCTTTTGTATGTGTATCTTCTGCACATTAAGCCTAGCTATGAAAGGGAGGGGTCGTAAGTGGAGCTTCAATCTGATGGCATATCACTAGCTGAACTCTCTGGTATTCTGATCTCGTTCTAGTTGACCTGTGTTTTTGAAAATATGACTTCTTTTGGATTGAGGGTTAATGCTTTCCTTTAAAAAAACTTTCTCCTTTTGTAATTATATATACATAAATTAATATATATAGAAGCCTTCAATTAAAAAATAGTATCAGCAGACCACCTTAATTAATGGAGACCCACTATCTTCACAGTACCTTTTGCTCAACTGTAATTATACTAATGTGCAAGATCTTAGAAACTATGCTTCAAGGCACTGATCTACCTTTTGCTCACTTGTTACCTTATAGAATCCATGTCATTTAAACATTTAACTCTAATCTGTCCAAGATAAAAAAAACTAAGCTCAAAAGCAATGATGTCATTAGTAGTCATAGGACTACCAGTGGGAAGTTTAATTAAGTTCATAGTTAATAGCTTTTAGATCCTTATGTTCATGGCAAAAAGATAACAACCGTGTCTTAAATGGCACGGTTAATTCGAGCATCCCACTGGCTCAACCATGACATTCCCGAGATGGCATCATGCTTTCTAAGACTAATGACCTCAAAATCAGCCCGAGACATATCAAGACACTCGATCATAGCATATGATGGTTTAGCCTTGCCATTGGCTCATGTTATTCAAGTTACCATTTAAGATCCTTGCCCTTCTTGTATACACTTACAAGAATTTGACTTTCTGTTCATCTGATCCAATTATTCCACAAAGGATTTGAGCTGCTCCCATAAAATGGTTGCCAGAGATGATATAATATTTTTCTCCTGTGAGATGCATGGGATCATTCCATGTTATTTTTTTGCCTGTCGTAGGATTAAATGGAACAAGATCCACTGGCATGAGGATGTCGCATGGGGAGTCTCTGAAAGATCTTAATAGAGTATGCACATGATCATTAGATCTGGCCCTGTGCATCATGTAGGCGAGAGCAGTGCCGCAACCATATACCCTAACATGTTTGAACTAGGAAACACCCATCGGATAATATGTTTTATACTGCTTCAATTTCAATGTTGTTTACTCTTCCAGCCTTTTTTAATCAGTTGGACTAAACTTCAGCTCCTAAGTCAAAGAATATGACGTTGGGATGGGTGTTAGAATAACATATGGAACACCCTGCAACGAATTTTCAGGGTTCTTGGTTGTGTCTTTCTTGGTCCCCTAAACGTGACTTTAACTGCTGGTGTCGAATGTAGGATCGAGAAGGCTGTGGAATCTAGAAGGTCCATGTCAATTTGATCATCTGCCACACTCTTTGCCTTAATCTTGCCCTCTGAAGCTTTCTTGCCAAATTGTGCCTGAGTTTGATGTCCAGATCCAAGCTTCTCTATATAAACATTTCCTTGTAACTTCTTTGCCTAACTTAAGTCGGATTCTTGGGTATACGACCCCTGGGAGTGTCTGGAATCCTTAAATTTCTAGTTATTTTGAGCACCCTAAACCAAGTTCAATCTTTCTGCTGTAAGCTTTAATGCAGTCACCCACATGGCAAAGCCATTTTCAGGAAAGCTGTTTCATATTTGTAATTCTTTATTTCTCTAGAAGTGGTGACTATCTCCCTAAGCACTTCATTGCCAAAATTTGCATTTTTCTTGCCCCCCTCCTATGCATTTATTTGGCTCTCCTCCTCCCACTGACCATCATCTGAACTGAAAGGGTGAAGAATAGGGGCAAGAGCAGGGGCCTCTGCTTGGCATGCTTTACTTTTTGCTTTTTGCCTTGGTTTTTCTTATTGAAAAAGGATTGAACTTCTGCCTCAGAATCAATTCTCTCGTGAGGTATTATGGTAACTGGAAGACAAAGTTCCCCTCCACAATACCATTCCAGTTTTTATTAAACGATGTGTTCAAGCTGATCTCTAAGTCAATTGGCTCTTTTATCTGCAAAATAATGTAACAATTAAAAGAGACTTAAAAAAAAGGAAAAAAAAAAAACGGAACTTCTACTAATGTTTGGGAACTTACATTCATTCATGTATTTAATCAGATAGATGCTCCACGACATGCACCTTTAAGTTGGCATGAGACATTTGCTCTTAAGAAGATGAAAGAGCATGGTGACCTTACTCCCATCATATGGCAGAGAAAATTGGAAATAGCGAGTACCAAAGGCTTCGATGCAGAGTTCCATGCACTTAGACTCAAAGAAGAAGCCATGCAACTCAGTATTAAAATAATAAGACGCCTCAGAGCAAATGGACCATTTATGCCAATTTATCTTCGATCTGAAATAAACATGTTTGCTTATGCTGGGTGGGTATTCTAATGGCATCTGTTGAATTAATGAATGATTTGATTCACATCTAGTAGTTAATGCATTAAAAATATTTTCTTGTAATTTAGGCGTTTTGGAGCAGGCAAACTTGAAAACCTATTTGAACCATGATAAAAGTAGGCGAATGGAACACATGTAATTAAAAAGAATTTATGGAACCACAAACAAAAGATTAGTTTCACTGCAATTATGGTGGATAACTTTGTGTCGTGTTTTGTGAAATATATAATTGTTAGACACACTAATTTTCTTTCATAATGAGAACATGCGGGACTTATTCTCCAAGGAATAGGCTGCAACAACTCCACACACATTTATCTCGCTGCGGGCGACATTTTTGGTGGTGAAAGTTACATGAAGCCCTTGTGTCCCATGTTCCCACATCTAGAGAATCGTACAACAATATTTGCATCAGACAAACTAGAAGACTTGAATTCTGAAAAAGACCGCGAATTATTGGACGCTATTGTAAAATCAACTTCTTCAGCAACTACTGCTTCCATATGCCCATCCTCTTGCCCAAGCCTGCCCTACTGCTAGTTTTTTTGGTTCAAACGGGCTCTAGTGTGATAGAGTTGTGTTGGGCAGTGCCCAATGGGTGTCTTTCCAATTTTTTATTTGTTTGGGCTTAAGTGCAAGTGTGATTTCGCCCTAAAAGTCCATGTGAAAAAACACTGATGTCTTATTTGATGATTTGACCCAATCATAGATGCTCAAATTTAAGACAAGCGGTTCGTGAAAAAGGGCGTGAGTTCTATTTGATTTGAGTATGTGGCACAATTAAAATGGCTAAAATATAAAACACCACCGTAGTGAAAAATCACCCAGCATCCCAGCATCTCAACATCTCACTGGCCAAAAGCGCCCAAAAAGGACATCCCAAAAAAAAATCTTGCTGAAACGAAAAACCACGCCAAAACCTTAAACTGCTAGGCTAACTGTCTCAAACTCCTCCCTCACCGGAGTTATGAACACCAGCAGCTATGCAGCTTTTAAAACGGTTCACCCTCCAATCGGAATTGATACATGCACAAACACTTACGACACATTCTCCTCTCCTCCAGTCGCTTCATTTTGATTCTCGTGTATCGTGGCGGGGAGCTAGCGCCCGTTTTTCTATGAGGCCCTAAAGCTGATCTTGCTTGGGAGCCCTGCATTTGCGATCTAGAGGCTCTTCATTTGCCCTCTTGATGCCCGATATTTGTTGCCCGACCAAGAGGACCTTCCCGCGCCCAAAGCCACTGATTGCGCACCTGCTTTCTATCAAATGCACACCTTGTTTCAGCCATGGCAACGGTGCTTTTCTTCACTTTGCAAGTAGTTCTGATCAATCTGCATGGATGGGCAACTACTTTTTGCATCCCAGAAGTTTGAATGCATGCATTAACACATCCAATTAGCGCTCGAATTCATTTTGGCCCATATTAACTTCTGATTTGCATTCAAATTTTGAACCAACCCGCCATAATTTTGTCTTAAATAAGATTGAACGTCCAAGATGGCTTAGCCACCACCTTACAGAGCATTGAGCATGGCTAAGAAGAGACCAGCTGATGGCCAAGCACAGAGATCTGCAATTGCAGGGGGATCTAAACGTGTTGCAGCCAAGCAGAAACCAAAGAGGAGGAAGATCAGAGAAGGCAACAACAGGAATGAAGGGACCTATCTTAGAATGGAGAGAGGTAAATGGAGTGAGGATGACATGAAGAGGGCACTTGACCTTATTGAGAGGAACGAGACGAGCATAAGAAGAGCAGGCAGAGAATTTGGTATCCCCGAGTCTACAATTAGAAGTTGGCATTATGGTAGAGTGAACAGAAAGCAAGGTAAGCATCCTGTAGCCATGGCAGTGGAAGAAGAATCTGACTTGGTAGAATGGGCATTAGAGAGGGCAGATCAGGGGATGCCTTTACTTTAGATATGTTGAAGCAGTTTGTGGCTGAAATATGTCTTGATAGACCAACTCCATTTAGGGATGGAGTTCCAGGACACAAGTGGTGGAAGCTTTTCAAAGGGAGGCATCCAGAGATAGCAATAAGGTCTGCTGAGACATTAGATTCTGCCAGGGCCAGAGCACTAACAAATGCAACTCTAGCTAAGTTCTATGATGAGTTTGAGAAGGTGTTGGATGAGTTCAAGTTTCCACCATCCAGAATTTGGAATGCTGACGAAACTGGTGTCCAAGCTGGTAAGGTTTCTGGAATGAAGGTTATTGCCAAGAAATGAAAGAGGAACGTGCATGAAGTTGTGATGAGAAATAGAGAATGGGTGACAATACTTACATGTGTTAATGCAGATGGCTTTCCACTTCCTAGTCTTTACATCTTCAAGGGAGAGAGGATGAGAGGTGACTATATATCAAGATGTGAACCAGGCGCTGTGATGGCTTGTCAGGGTGAAGCTTGGATTCCAAATGAGCTTTTTAAAAGTTGGCTAGTTGATCATTTCTGCAAGAAAGTACCAGGAGCTTGCAGCCCTAGTACACCACATTTGCTAGTGCTTGATGGCCACAATTCGCATGTGGATCTTGACACTATACTAGCAGCCAAGGAATTAGAAGTGCACTTATTTGTCTTGCCACCTCACACTTCACATAAGTTGCAGCCCTTGGACGTGTCAGTGTTTGGCCCATTCAAGAAGTGCTTCAAGAAGGAAAGAGCAATTTATATGTTGAAAAACCGTTATGCTGAACCAAGCAAGCAAGATCTAGCCACAATTATATACAAAGCCTTGAAGTCATCCATGACAATGCAAAACATCCTTTCTGGTTTTAGAGCTATAGGTTTAGTGCCCTTTGTGAAGGGCAAAGTGACACCACAGGCTGAAGCAATTGGAGATGATGATAGGAAAGTGGAGTTGCAACCTTGGGAGCATGGAGAATACAATCCAAATGATGCTAAAAATGAAGGTGCAGCAGCCCCTGATGCTAACCAAGTGTTCCCACATCAATTGAATGTGCAGACCAGCAACCATGAAGAAGGTAATAATCAAACTTTTGAGGTTAATGCGAATAGCAATCTTGTCCCTGATGAAAATGTTAATGAGGCAGCACTTCACAATGTTCTTCTGAATTCTGATGTGCTTGAAAACCAGGCACCTAATATTGCAAGGCCTTTGCCACATGCAAACGCTGTTGTACCAGCCTCTTCTTCTCAAGTTGATGTTGCTTATAGATCTGCATTACCTACAGCCCATAGATCACCATTGTTTAGAGCATTTCAGCCCTAAAACAGTAACTCTACATCTCAGCCTCAAACCTCTAGAAGACGAAGTCCTCCTTTACTTGCTAGAGTGCATCATATAAGCTCTGATCAATGGTGCCAAGCAATCAGGCAAGGGATGAGGAGGAAAGGAAGAGAAAGTTAGAAGAGAAGCGTGCTGCACAAGCAGAAAGGAAATTGGCAAGGGAGGAGGCTTTAGAAAGATGCAAAAAGAGAAAGGAAGATAGGGATGAAGAAGCATGGGAGGCAAGTTGTAGAAGGTTTAGGGATCTAATATACGGTCCTCATAGGCATGGAAGACCTATGTTGAATGGTGTGAGCCCTTGGATACCAGTTAACAAGGATGCTATGGAGGCTAGAATGCAAGCAAGGAATAAGCTAAGAGTAAAGAGGGCAGCTAGAGAGAATGAAGGGCATGCAGGTTGTGACATACAATTTGTGGCTAGTAGCCAAATAGAAGAACAAGAGAGCTGCCCTTCATTGTTCCAAGATAGTCAATTTGAGGAAGAATTGCCTCGAAGCCCTATTTTATATAATGCAGTCAGGAATATGTCTCCATTCTCTGGCTCTATGATAGGATGCAGCTTAGAAGACACTCATATTTGTTCTCAAGATCATATGGCTGATGTTAATGTATCAATTGATGAGGTAATACCACCTGCAAGACCTCAACCCACTAGGTTAAGTGAAATGGATGGACATGCTGCTTTGGCTATTACAGCCCCACTTGAAAGAAATGAATCCGTAGTACATGGGCATATTAGTATGGACACTCAAACATGGGTCAGATTTGCTGATCTCAATAGTGGTATTCCAGATGCCTCAGTGCACAATTTGGCAAAAGCAAGGCTGATCCGAGGTTTTGTTAAGGATGGTTTGCCTCATGACATAATTGAGAAGGCAAGGGGGATGGATGATGGCTGGGCAAGAACTTACAGAGCGCTCCTTGAAAATGTAAGTCCACATTGGCATGTAACTTTGATGTTTTCTGTTTTACCTCTCTTAAGCCAGTATTTTTGTGCAGGCAACAGATGTGGAGATAGATAGCCAATTGGAAGAAGACTAGTCTCACACATTGCTTGTCTTCTTTGTTGTGACTCTTAATGTTACTTGTACTAAACATCAGTCTATTTGTGTGTGTTTTCAAACTTGCACACAAATAATTTTGCATAGACCTTTGTCACTTGCCAAGTAGCAGATCTTAATTCTCTCTATTTAGAATTTTGTGTGCCAAGAAATTGCTGAAAAACATGTTATGAGGCAAGGGTGATGTAATTTAGGGATGTTGCTAAATTGTTGTTTGATTGTTAGATGTCGTTAGATGTATGCCATTACATGCTAGTTAGAGT
The DNA here is from genome assembly GCA_021234155.1 of Isoetes taiwanensis. Taxonomy (NCBI): domain Eukaryota; kingdom Viridiplantae; phylum Streptophyta; class Lycopodiopsida; order Isoetales; family Isoetaceae; genus Isoetes; species Isoetes taiwanensis. Next base: position 101,486 of record JAJEKV010000334.1, on the reverse strand, counting down.
GTAGCAGAATTTGATATTCATGTGCTTGAATTGTGGTATGCATGTGCGCAATTTGTGGACTGATGTGCCACAATCGACTCTTAACAGGTGAGCAAATGATGGTGGTTTGCAAGCATTACAATTGTTTGATGCGCAATTGATGGTAGTTTTATGCGCAAGTTAGTGCGCAATTGATGGTTATGTAGTGCGCAAACTGGGTTCTCAGACCCCCCCTGTGTTTGAGCAGCTATAGCTTACAAATGGCTATTCCATAGACCTTAATTCTGGCATCATTTCGTAGCTTATCTTTCAGGTTGTGGCGAGATTCCATGCCTCCTGCCCAGAATTGCAATTGCCCCCTTAGAGACGCCTCACATGTAGATGAAAACGCATTCACATGAACGAAATTTGAGACGGCCGGTTTGACGTTTGAGCCGGTCGTCCCCGAACTGCTGGAGCAGTTCAGACCAGAGCGGCTTGAACGGCTTGACGTCCGGCAAGTTCTGCCGCTCACATGTGAGGCGTCTCTTAAGTGAGCAAAAAACACCATCGTAGTGAAAAATCACCCAGCATCCCAGCATCTCAGCATCTCACTGGCCAAAAGCGCCCAAAAAGGGCAGCCCAAAAAAAAATCTTGCTGAAACGGAAAACCACGCCAAAACCTTGAACTGCTAGGCTAACTGTCTCAAACTCCTCCCTCGCCGGAGTTATGAACACCAGCAGCTATGCAGCTTTTAAAATGGTTCACCCTCCAACCGGAATTGATACATGCGCAGCTGCTTACCTGACACATTCTCCTCCAGGTCGCTCAGATTTTGATTCTCAGGTATCAGGCAGCGGCACCGCCGGACCCAGTAATGAGGATTCTTCTGCTTGGGGCACGACTCCTCGAATTTCCGGAGGAACAACGGCTCTTCCCAATCTGGTTGTGACAAAGGCGAATGTGATCGAAGTCTATTATGTTAGGGTTCAGGAGGGTGACGAGAAAAATGGTTTGAGCTCTGACAATGGGCAGAATAGTTCCACTCCAGGATCGACTGGAACTGCTTGGTCTACGTCCCCTGCAGCTGCGAAGCGAGGAGGATATATGAGTGGCATCACTGCTGCTTGGCTGGAGCTTGTTTGCCATTACAGGTGCGTAAAGAGCAAATGAATGAACTGATATTTATCCAAAAGAAACTTGGCAGTTGCGCATTTGAAGCTTACAATATCACTTTATGCAAAATCTTCATTCTTATGCAAAACCCAAGTACCCAACTACGTTATTACACGATCTTTGATAGGATGTCGAAATGCAAATGTTTCTCTTAGGCATCTTCGATGTAAATTCAAAAATGTTGATCCAAAATTTACGAGAATTCACATCTTGCATGGGAATCTTTATTGCATTGGCTCAAATGGCAGATTGCTGAAATGTATCCTGAGACAGTAATGTAATGCTCCCAATTTTAAATTTATAATGAATCGATTAAAACCAGCAGGCATTTCACAAACGTACACCTAGAAAAGATTCTTGATGGAAGAGCTTGGTGTAGAAGTGTAAACACCCCACGATATAATTGCTGAAACAAGTTACCCATCATGAAATTTGAAACAAAATGCATGCAGTTTGGACGACTGGATTGCCATTCTTGGGAGAAATGAACACCATTTATTGGTGCTCCTGCATTGTCATTAGACTAGGTTAGGCAAGTCTTATTTGCTATCTACTTCGCTGTAGAGACAGTCAAGAGACCCATACTGTCAAATGTCTCTTCCTAAACTCAACCGCATTGTGAATCGTCATCCTGGCTGCTACAAGGATATCAGCATTTGGATTTTTTTTGGAACCCTGTCTTGTCTTCTCTTTTGAATAATGACAAGGGGACTGTTTTTTGTTGCTGAACAGAGAGATCCATCGTGCATTATTGCCCCTGACCTTATATCATTTTCTAGATGTATATTTGGTCTCATGGTTTGTGTCTTTAATTAGTTTCTTTAGATGTGGATGCTTGAAGAATTGTAATTCATCGGATTACATTTTGTTTCTTTACTGCAAAATTAGTGCAGGGGCGTAGCCTCCACAATGTACACTAACCAACAATCTTCCCCGATGTATGTGCACATCAATTTCTGTAGAGCTCTGAATGACATAAGTTGGCGATTGTTGTTTCTCCTATTGTCATTGTTGCACTTTATTCTGATTTTGCTATATCCCTTTCAACCTATGCTGTGCCGTGCTATGCTTTTATTCATGAGGGATATGCTTTGCTTCTGTTAAATCAAGCCTTGTACATTTTGTGGTCACATTTACATCACACATGCAGGATTCCTGATCCTTGCTTTTAAGAAGGCAGGTTACATGGGAATATCGAGAGCATGGCAGTCCTGTCTCATGGTCGAGATGGAATTCGGCGTCGTAGAGATGCAATTGTGTTATCTTTTCGAGATGCAAAATTCTCTGTTCTTGAGTTTGATGACTCAAAACATAGGCTGAGAACAAGGTATTCTTGTACTATGAAAGCATAGTCACGTTTAGCACATGTACCTTTATTCTTATTGTTTTAGCATGTGTGCTATTTGTTTGTTGCATTTATATGGGTTGGCATGAATAGGAGGGCGTGAAATTTTATCAGCAATGGATACACACTTTGCACTATAGACATAATTTTCAGCAGGTGCTTCATATTTCCTTGACTGGCAATATCAGTTAGTCCTACTTTTGCACTTGATGCAGTCCATATCTTCTTGGTTCTGCAGAACCTATCAATACAAAGCAGCAGTCCCTCAAGTATTATTGGCTTCCCAGTTTTTGTTCAATAAGTTGATAGTCTGGCCAAAGTTGGATTTGAATAGCCTTTTGCTTTCACATGTCCAGTATATTATGAGTCACAAGGTTGTGTTTCTGATGACATAGAAGAAAGAAAGATTATGAGATACGAGGTTGCGTTCCTGATGACATAGAAGAAAGAAACATTTTATTATTGTCTACTAGAAACCCCTGGGCACCAAATAGGCACTTGCACCTTTTCTCTTCTAGGAACATTCTTCTAGGCAAAAGCTAGCAGGTCATGCTTGTGAAACCCATGGCTATGTCATTGTGCTGTCTTATAATTCTGTAAGCTAATAGTCCAAGATTTATAGTAATTTCCATATGATACACGTGGTGGTATATTATTGAATTGATTTGTGAATGTAATGTGTTGGCTCAGCTCTTTGCATTTTTACGAGGGACCTGAGCATCAGCATTTGAAAAGGGGTCGGGAAAAGTTTTTAACAGGACCTTTGGCGCGTGCTGATTCACAAGGAAGATGTGTTGCTGTTCTAGTGTATGGTTGTCAACTGGTTATGTTGATAGCATCCCAGGTACTCAAAGCCTTTCCGTTTTCAAATTTAATTATGGAACTTCGATGCTTGAAACACGTGTTGAGTTTTGAAATGCAACAGTCCTCTTTTATGTTTACCCCCATGCTTTTCGTCTTGTGCTGGGCAGTTACAACGTGATTGCTTGCCGTTTGAAAATATTGTACAACTGCTCGGAGTTTCTATATAAGCTGATTTGGCGGTTGACAATTTGGTGATTAACTTGTTATGTAAATTGTAGGCAGATTATGGTCTGGGAGAAGATGAGTCTAAAAGCAATGTTTACGCACGTATTGAATCCTCTGATGCTGTGGACTTGCGGGGTTTTGATATGAAGCATATAAAAGATTTTGTATTTCTACATGGCAAGTTGCTATCACTCCTTATTCTATACATTTGACAACTTTCAAGTATTGTAACTAACATTTCTCTCTGTTTGGCTATAGTACAGGATTCATGGAGCCAGCAGTGGTTGTCCTGCATGAGCAGGAGCCTACGTGGGCAGGTCGTGTGGCTATGAAACAACATACATGCTCTGTAACAGCGCTTAGTATAAATGCAGATCAAAAGCAGCATACAGTTATATGGTCAGCAACAGTACGTATATCTGACATCCTTGACATATGCTAAAATAAAGGATTTAACAATGACTCATAAACGCGAAACCAGTAATCATTACTCTAAATGAGAAAGAAAGGGAAAGATAATGTCCACAGAAGACCAATGGCACTATGAGACTTTAATATAAATGTGGTCTATATACAGCTAGAGGCAGCAAATGATACCTAATATCATGTAATTTTATCAAAACATCAGAAAACCAGAATGTGAAATATGATGAATCCGGTTTGTCTCTAGCAGCTGCAGCAGAATATGAGGTGATAATCATACAAGCCAGTTTTTGCAAGCTTGCTAGAGTAATTGAGAGAGGACATGTCTAACCTGCTGACAGTAAGAAACCTGCACAGGTCATTTGCCAAAAGTTGCAGGTTGCAGCCCAAAGATCCACGAGTTTGAACAGCTTATGATATCTCTTTTACACATACATAGAAAAACAAATATGAAATGCTTTCTCCATTTTGTTGATACAAGATGCCATTAACAAGATAAGTACTGGGAAAGCAAAAGATTATACTGTGGGGGGACGGACCTTTTGTGGATGCTGTTGTACTTTGAATTGTGAATAGGTAGCCATGCTTTGCTTCAATTGTGCTATGCACATCATGTGAAGCATCTTGGGACATTTTTAGAGAGAGAAAATACGAATACGTTTATTTTGAGAGGCCCACATGTTTCAAGAAGTTACATGTTTTACCCTTGCTTGTTATCATGTTCTCAATCATTACCCAAAGGTGAAGATATGGTCTATGCTAGAGTTTTCTGCCTGATGGTTAGCTGTAGTAGCGTTGTTTTCAGTATATCACATATGAGCAGTCTTTACTAACTTGCCTATCACATCACAAGGCCAATCATAAGTTCAAGGATTTTCATGGGATGGTCTTCGAAGTCAGAAAACCAGTGTATAAGGCCGGAGATATCTTGGTACATACTGTTTCATTGCAAAGTTTGTGCTAGAGTTTCATCCCTACGAATAATATGCTCTGCACGCTGGTACCTGCGGTCTTTTGCCTTTCCCCTCTCCAGTTTTTGACTTGGCCAATAAAAACTGGAGATTTTGATCAAGATCCAATCTCATCTTCATCCATGGACTTCTGGTTTTTGACACATAAAAGAAGGAGAGTTGGAAAGGGAGGGTATCAATCAACTGCTGCTGTTATCATAATTTCTGACTGCGACATACTTGAGACACTATATTTATAAATCCAGCTTATGCCTCTAGGTTGAGGAAAAAAATCACATGGAGAAAAAGTGAATGCTTCCAGAACAAGTGTAGCTTTTCATATTGTTCTTTTTTTTTCAGCATCCATATTCCTGACCTCTTTCTGATTGTGTTGATTCTTATTTACTGCAGAACCTTCCATATGATGCATATCAACTGCTGCCCGTACCATCCCCCGTTGGCGGTGTTCTCATTGTGTGCACTAATAGTTTGCATTACCAGAGTCAGGTATTGCCATTTTCACTGTGAATGCTTTTTACAGTGTGGACAGTAAATTACACGTACAAAACATTATTACATAGAACTCCAAAGAGAAACCAAAGATGAAGCGTAGAAAGAAAGAAAGGAAGAAAGATTTATTAACATCTACGGAGACAAAGGGTCTATGAGACCATAACACATACAATATTTAAGACCTCCAGGAGGGAAACCCTTCTGTTCTGTAATGTATACAGACAAAAATAATCTAACAGAGCTTATAGTAAAAATCTGCTCAGGTAAGCATTTGATGGGAGTAGCCCATTTGTTCCTGTGACTGCTGCAAAGTAATTCATAATACCCCTTTTTGACTTGCTTTGATGCTTGATGCTGAGGATGCTCTTTCACTTTTGAGCAATCTCATGAACAAATAAAGATACACACATTTATGGTCATCTTGCTGCCCAATCAGTTTTAGACTAGGAGCAGCCAATTCGTTTTGAAAAGGAGGTCTTTATCGGTAGAAAACCTAGGGAATCAGACATCTTAGCTTCTCTTGAGAATCAGCAGTTGAAATGCGTAGAGTTTTGATGAAACAGAAGCCAACCAAGAGAGTCTCAACTGGCCCTTTCGAGTCCTCAGCATGGCTAAGCCTATGGATATAAGGTACAGTTTGAAAAGCTATAAATTCAGCAAACATTGTATCATGGGTACAGAGCTGATCATAGAAATGAGAAGAAAATGGACACGGCATGTGCAGGGCTGTTCCAATGAGAACAGATGAAAATGAGCTGCTGGCTATTAGACATGGCTACTATGATATCAGCAAATTCCTATGCGCGTTTGAAAGCCGATAGGTTCAATGCTTCGCTTGAAAATGACACTGTCACACCCTAATCCTCTGAGCTTCAGGAACCAAACCTCTCTGGATAAGATATTTTTTCAGTTGACATTGTAGCACATGGCTTGGTTGGTTTTCACTCTAACTGGGGCTGGTTCGCTATGCATTTCCGCTTGACGTTTCGTATTTCATACCAATCGGTGAATTCATCTAAATATTGATTGTTTTCCGTTTAATATGTGCAGTCGTCTTCGTGCTCATTGGGGCTTAATGAATTTGCAGTGGCACCAGAGGGCAGGTGTGGAATTTATGTTTGTATAATAGGGACCATTGTGGAATGAGCAGTTGTATAAATCTTTTCGCCTGCACTACCTTGTATTAGACTATTTCCTGATTAATTTACATTGCTGGGATAACATGCTTGCTTCATAATGAGGCTTAGTTTGTTTCAGGTAGTTTCTCCATTTCCCTGACACGGTAGCAGAACTAGTGCATTGTATAGTGAATTTAAGTGTAAAACGTTTGCTCTCATAGGTGTAACAATGTTGGATCAAATGATCTTAGATTTGAACATAATTATTGGAGGGCTTTGAGGTCTCATGGGCTCTCCTACTCTTGAAAAACATCAATTGATCTTTGCTTTTTTCTCTTATATTCAAAAAGTTAATCGTTCTGTCCACTAAGCCATGCCATTTGTTGGTTAGAGCAATTGCAATTAGCCTTCTTTTTCAGGATAAATCAAAGCAACTGGAGGGGGTTGTTTGACATTTGTAATTAATGCTTGACAATTTTTCATAATAAGATGTATTAACTTGCATGTGCAGTCCAGAAATGCCGAGAGCAAAGTTTGATACAGAGCTTGATGCAGCACACATCACGTGGATATCATTTGATGTTGCCATAATCTCTACAAAGACAGGAACCTTGCTTTTACTTACACTCATATTTGATGGGAGGTAAGTTCTTCTCTAGATTAAAGTTAGGCTGGTCAGATAGGATGCACTTGATTTTGTGTATGATCTGAAGGTCACCTTATATTTATGTTATTAATAATGGTAAGCATCAAAGGTGAAGGACACACAGAATTAGAAAGAACGATTTCATTGACATATACAGGGGTACCACTTGGTATAGGAGACCAATGGAGACGTGTAATTGTATGTGCCTAGGGGCAAGTAAGAATTCCACCTAAAAGCATGTATTTCAAAACCAAAATTAAAACTGAGATCCTAATTGTCGAAAATTAAAATGTCCTCTATCAAGTGAATGGCATAGAAACTGTTGTTTCCTTGTGTTCAAGTGACTACTTATGATTCTGCCGAGCTGCCCATTTTCTCTCTTAGAGGCCTTCAAGATGCCACAAGGGCCATGTGATATTGGTTCTGGTTTCTTCTTCTTTATCCTTTTGACACCATTGAAGAACAGCCATTTTGCATAGGACATTTATGTATGACCATGCTCATGTTTGCAGCCCATGTTAGTCTGTTGCTTGAGCAGGTTTTTCCTATATTGATCATTTGTCGAAGATAAAGTCCTACACTCTTTTGTTCTGCAAGCCTGGTCTTGGTGGTATGAATGGAGTCTCACAAAAGACCTCAGTAACCTTTCATAGCATACTGGACATGTGAAAGCAAAGTGCTTTTCTTGTTCGACTGCAGCCAAATGGCAAATGGCATTGTTCCATCGCAAGTCTTAGTGCCTGGCTTGTTTCAATCTCCTGTTGATAAGAGAATACTTCAAACTTTTCCCTAGGTCTTTGTGCTTCCACGTCAATAGTTACATGCAAAAGTAGTTTTTGTAAAACTGCAGTTTGGTGGGAGGTTCTTTGTAGAGTCATGTCTGGTCTATATACGACTGCTCTAATTCACTCTTAAATGTTAAGAACCAACAGTTCTCTCAGGATGAGCTAGATCCGAGGCCTCAAGCTTCTACCTTTTTTACAGCCTCTCATTGAAAGGGCTATACAAAAGTTAAACACAGGGAAAGCAAAAGATGAAGAATTACAAGCGGAAATGATTATACATGGGGCTAAGACATTGGCACCAGTGGTTGCAGATCTGTTTAATGAAGCTATTTGCATTGGTTTCCTGCTGGTTTGGTCAAATAATGTTATAAAGCCTATCCATAAGGCAGGTGATTCTACGAATCCTACTAATTATCGCCTAATTATGATTGGGCATGTGATGGCAAAACTGTATGGATCCGCGTTGGAAATGGTCCTTAGTGATTTTGCAGAAAATCACAGCCTTAGAGCCAAGGGACAAGCTGGTTTCAGGAAATCATATTTTTCTTTAAAGGCAATCATTGAGGAAGCGAAGGCAAGAAAGAGTAAAGTTTATTGCTGTTTTGTTGATTTCCGAAAAACCTTTGATACTGTTCCTCGGAACAGGTTGTTTCAGAGGTGCAAAATGTTGGGGCTTTCTCACGAGCTGATCTGGGCAGTGTTGACATTATATGAGAATGTAATAGGTAGAGTGAAAATAGATGGGCAGTTTTCAGAGGAAGTTTTCAGTACAATTGGGGTTAAACAAGGGTGTCCCCTCTCTCCTACTCTATTTGGCCTTTACATTGACGAGCTTGAAAACTTTGTTCAGTCCGTAGGCAGAGAAGGCTCGATGCTTGCTCAGGAATGCATTCCAATTTTGATTTATGCGGATGATGTGGTTCTAATCTCACCATCTCCTCAAAGGCTCCAAAAAAATTTGGCTGCCCTAGAAGCCTTTTGCAAAGATAGAAAATTTCTACAGGATCAAAGTGATGGTATTTAATACCTCTTGGAAAAATTGGAAAAATAACTCTTTTACTTTCCATGGACAACCTGTAGAAATTGTTTCTAGATACACCTACTTGGGTGTTGAGTTTGCGGGCTCTCTTTTTAGATTGAGGGAGGCTGGCCAGGCAAGGATTGCAAAAGGATATGCTTCTCTTGTACAGCTAAAAAAACAGTGCTACCAACTCCATTTCCAAGATGTTCATACAAAGCTCTTCCTGTTCGACACGGAGAAGCCAGCAGCTTCATATGGTGCACAAATATGGGGAGTTGACCTATGAGCCAATGACGGGGTCAACTGGAGAGGCTCCAAATTTCTCTCCTTTCTAGAATGATAAGAAGCAAACATTCTGTGCCCCATGATATAATGCTTGCTGAATTTAATGTGAAACCTCTGAAGGTTGAAATTGCCTTTCAAACAGTGACTTATTTACATAAGTTACATCGTTTTTGATAGCCTGAGGAAATCCTGAAGGATGGAGGAAAGACAAGGACAGAAGCGTAAGCACCTACTAGCTCCTAGAGAGTGAACTTCACAGAATGAGGCGTGACTATGGCTAATATAGAGTGCCATGTCAGCAACAAGTGATGACTCAGCATGCACAGTCATCATCATACTCTAACATCCCCCTGATGACGTGCATGGTTGAAAAAAAAACAAAACTATAAATCCTAGGACTAACATCCCCCCTGAGATGTTACATGTCCTAAAATTCAGCATATAAAGCAAGCTCAACCACATAAGTAACCATGGATGCCACTGAAACTTGGTTTTAAACCATATTTTTCTGCCTCTGTACCATTCTCGTGTCTTTGTGATGTAGACATTCATACTACTGATATAAGATCCAGCATGGGACTGATAACCCATATCAACAATATATATCTTCTGCAGTGCATATACCTTTCTCAAAAAATCTGATTCAGTGCTATGGTAGAACTCACAAATCACATCTGACAATCTTCCAATCATATCAGTATCATACAAATCCAATGAATTATTGTTTGAAGATTCAGATTGATCCACCCCAAACTGCTCTGGTAGACTATCAGTAGAGTGACTTGTATGGTCATATATATCAAGAATAATTAATACCTGATTTCTCACATGCAAGCATCTGTAATTTACCTTTAGCCTATTGGTGAATCCTCCAATACCAGGGTAAGAAATATACCCCAAACAGTCATCCAAGTTAGAATGATCCTCCACCTTCCCATCATGTGTGCAAGCAAATGGAATATGTAGATGAATATAAAGTGGAAAATCGACTTCATGTTTACTAACCTTGGTGATTATGGAACTAAAAACAGCATTCTGCTCATATATATCCATCCAAGGAAGTTGAAGAACCAACTCATCTTTGAAATCTGCAGTATACGCTTGATGCTCAAATATTTCATCCCTATGCTCATGCAGACAAGCCACATGCAAATCATCTTGTTCAGATTCAACTATAACATCTTGGTCTTGTTCTAAGTCTGTAGGTGCAACTGTTTCCATATATGAATTATTTTGACCTTGCTGTACATGATCTTCTAGGAGACATAAACTAGTGAGAGCATCTGAAGCACTTTGCAATGTAAGCTTGTGGTCATTTTCAAAACATGCAGCTCATTATATACCCTAGAGGTACATCAGGAGCTGTGTCCATGATAAGATCAGAAAGTATATCTTGTTCAGAAAAATCAGCACTCCATTCACATGAGACTACCATGTGCTTGTCTTCTATCTCATTGCAAATATCCTGAATCAGTGCACCCTGCAGAGCAGGTACAGGAGCAATATATAGTGATGAAGACTCCAAGAGCATCTCTGTTACAGCATAATCTGCTATGTCGAATGAAGTTTGGATCATAGAAGATGGACTAATATCGTGAACATTATCTTCATTGGACATAGTATGCTCGTGTTTGATCCGTGCAGCTTGCGCTTCTCAAGGTTTTCCACAATTTTATAATCATCGGGGGAAATGTATCAGGAATATCTTCTTGATGAACATCTGTGTCAGCTATCATGGTTGCCATAACTGCATCTATTTCAAATTTAAACTGCAAAGGAATCCCATAGTTCCTTAGAACTAGAGAACACATCTAATACCCAAGGATGTATTTCTTTATCAATTGCCAAGCGAATAGTGCTCAAAGCAATTTCATCTACTGCATCAAACTTGTGCTTGTCTTCTGCATCTAACCGTGTATGCTTCCCAAGAACAATATCCAAATGTTCCTGTCCATAGGAGTAAAGAAGCTTATGCATGAAAATTTGCCAGCTAGAATAATTTTCATGCGCTAAGATCTCAAATGAAGCCCAATCATATGCTGATGGCATCTGCCGTAGGGTCCATAGATCCACCCAGCATACAGTCCTACTATTGATCTATGCGCTTTTGATTATCAATAACCGTGCAAATAATTGCACAAATGCTAGCAAAAACTATAAGTCCTCCCAAACAAAAGATGCAAATCTTGAGCCAACTGCCCATAAAGCCCAGATCCTAGCCCAAACTTGAGATCCGGCACAGCAAACTTGAGATCCGGCAAGAAGTGTGCCGCAAAAGCCAGATCCAACCAAATCCAGAGCCAAATCGGGCTCCAAGTTCTAAATTCGGTGCCGTTTCTCCAAGTGTGGCCCTATCCGACCAAATCCGCAAAGGATTCACCCAGCCAAAAATAACTGCGGCATGCAAATTTTTTTTTTTCGATTCACCCAGCCAAAAATAACTCCGGCATGCAATATTTTTCCGATTACTGTCGATTTGCCATATGCCACAAATCCGACAAGATCCGCTCCGGCAAGCTCCAGATCCGAGCAAACCGACCGATCCTTCTTCAACCTTGTGGTGTAGATCCGCACCAAATCCACACAATGCAGCAAACGCTCATTCAGAGCTTTGCTCCTTTGCAGCCAATTGATCTTGCAAGAAATCTTGCCAAGAAATTGACTCGAGTTTCACTGGTTCAATCCACACCAGATTTCTTAGAACATCTATACCAAGATTTCTTATAAAATCTGTGTCAAACTGACCAAGCCTTTGAGAGCTTAGCTTCCAAATCAAAAAACTCACTGAGAATTTTGAAGATCAACCGTGATCGACATGCTAACCTCCCCCTTCAGATAGGCTCTGATACCATGATAGCCTGAGGAAATCCTGAAGGATGGAGGAAAGACAAGGACAGAAGCGTAAGCACCTACTAGCTCCTAGAGAGTGAACTTCACAGAATGAGGCGTGACTATGGCTAATATAGAGTGCCATGTCAGCAACAAGTGATGACTCAGCATGCACAGTCATCATCATACTCTAACAGTTTTGGACAATCACAAGAAGGTCAAGGACTTCCCTGGTTGGCATATGAGTCGTCTAAAACATTGGCAAACCAAGGTGAGCGTGCGAAATAGACCGACCCACAAAATGTGGAATAGTCATTTTTCGCTTCCGCCACAATTTTGGTACTAGCTTCCAATCACAGAAGCACTGGAATCGTGCACCCAGAAGCCCTGGAATCGTGCTTCTTCATGAAGAATGGACTAAAAATCCTGGTGCACGCTGGATGGGCAGGAGGTGAGCGGGGATGGTGAGCGGATTGGCCTACTTTGAAGGCTCATAACTCCACTTGTAGACACCCGATTGGTCTGATTTTTGTTTCTCTGAACAGGTTAATTAGGTCTTAAGCTTTCCAGAATGGTGTTTTTTTCCCCCTGTTTCGATAAAAAAATCCAGGCCTCGCTTCTGTTCAAACTGAAAGCGCATGTTTTATGGGCAACCCCCCAACATCTAAATTGTTTGAGGAGATGGGTTTCTCTATGGGAATCATCCCACCTTTTCAATACAGTATAATGGATGATAATCTGAATTTTACTCGGCAAGAAGTTAATCAGCTTATACGCCATGACTTGGAGTGTCTTTATGTTTCAAATACATGGGTAAATCCCGTCAAAGATCTGCCTGCTAAAAAGAAATTTTATAAGGATAACTTCCTAAATATTTCAGCAGATGGTTTCATTGTAAGGCCTGGATATTTGGATATTGATCTGCCGAATAAAGTGAGATACTCTATGGTGCAGTTTATTCTTAAACAAAAGAATCCAACGGGCCTGAAGCAAACAGAAATAACTAATTTCTTTTCATCTGAGTCAAACGAGGATAAGATGATAGTGGAGACATCACAGAAGAGGAAGTATCCTGACCCCAAAGGGGTGACTTTGTCACTGTCTAAGAAGATAAAACGATCAGCAGCCATGACACATAAAAGCTCTTACCAGAAGAGGCCGAGCATTCAGCATCAAAGCAAGCCAAGAAGGGGTATTATGAATTACTTTGCAGCAGTCACAGGAAAATCCCCTTGCCTCACTTGTTGACGTATGCCATGCCAATTTAGATGGTGGTTGTTGTAACAAACGATGAGAACTATTCAACATATCTTGATTGTTGAATAACAGAACTCAAATGTCTTATATCTGCTCAGTTCCAGAAGATGTACGCAAATTTAGACCAATATCCAATGTTGATGTTTTATTGCTTTTGGATTTGGCAGAAATGTTCAGAGGCTTGAACTTTCAATGTCAAGGGCATCTGTTCTCTCCTCGGTACTATCTTACTCTCTTAGTTTGGGGACAAAGTAGATAAAAGTTTTGTTCTTGTGAGGTTCTGATGTTTTTCGGTTCTGGTTGAAGTGTATATGCACAATTGGCGACGTTTTCTTTTTCCTTGGTAGCCGTCTGGGCGATAGTCTTTTGGTGCAATTTACATCTGGTGTAACTATAAATACTGCAGAAACACTACAAAAAACGACAAAGGATGAGGTAAAATGTGGCATCAATTTGATATCAATGACAGTAATTTAAATAATCTGCATGAATTTAATTTCCAATATTTTCAAACAGAAGTTTTAATGAGACGGAGCAATTTTGTATTTTAACAATCAAACAGTTCCATACTTCCGTACTTTATTTTGCAGTGATGTGGTTATCATTATTGTTTTACATCCTTAAAATCATTCTGTCATTGGTTGGAGCATTTTGCCGACTATTCCTCTGGTTTCGGCTGCTGTGACAGTGAAAAGGAAACGCATTATTTTTTGATTATTACTTAAATTTTCTCCATCCTAGTTGTAAATGACGCACAAAAGTTTTGGAACAAAAATAAGACTAACATTTTTTGCAACGCTGTTACTTATGCATTAGTAAAGTTCTAAAAATTGTTTTTGCATTGCTATAGCACGATGACATTGAAGAAGATGTCATATTGCCACCAGGCAAAAGGTTGAAGCGGGCTTCATCAGATGTCTCTCAAGATGGTTTTTCTGCAGAAGATGTTTCACTTTATAATTCCTCCTATACAAGTACCGATGTAACAAAGGTATGCATTTTATGTTTGCATCACTTTCTTCACTTCTAGGCTAATGATAATGCCTGGAAAAAAATGTCAATTTGCTGTCAGACCAATTATGTAGATTGTGTGCTTGAGCGGTCTAGGGGCATGATAACTTTCTCATCTTCAAACGGGTATGGTGGTTTGCAAAGACATCTCAATGAGCTGCTTTGATGTGCCTCCTTTCTGATACAATGTGGATTGGTGCTGGATGAAGCCATCTTCATTGATCTCAAGGAAGTAGTTGTTAGAGAAGTGCATCTTGCTGGGAAGCTTCCTGGGGCTCAGCCATGTGTGTGATATATATATAGCTGTTCCAAATCGTGTCTTCTTGTAGCCTCTTTTTAGTGCCAGGATTTATTCTATTATTGGATCTAGGGGTATTTGAATATTCATTTAGCACACAAAGTGAGACATGATATTGGTCAGCTCAGCATGTCATCCCATCAGCTTGAGATTGAGGCTGGTTTTGAATGAGGCTCAATCAAAACATGTTCAGAGAAGGCAGTTCAAGAAGAATTGGAAGTCATTAGTAAGGTGCAGGAAGCTCAACTTCACTTAGCTCAGGTGAATTTAGCTGTGGCAGATGCTACTAAACTCAAGCAAACAGAAAGATACAAACATCCAGACAAGCCAACTAAGGATCGATCTAATATTACCAGTTTTGGTTGTGGCAGTGTTTAGAATCTACTAAAACAGGTACTTCTACTTCCACACCGACGCATCATGCATTCTCTGCGTCAGCATTGTTGTCACCTTGGTTTTCTCATATGGCCAGTACTGTTAATTTGGAGGACCTGTCTTTGCCTTAGGACGCTGATATCACTCCGTTGTATTTGTCCATCATTCCTGATATTGAGAAAATATTTGAAGTTAAGTATTCATCATTTGGCTGTTACTACTGCTGATGATGAGCAGTTTCTTGGTTATGCTCCAGAACTTCCATTGATCTTTGAAGCTTCAAATGTCAATGTTGCAACTCGTAGTGGCACACCTTCACCATTTCTTATGCTAGATTCAGGAGCATCTAAGCACCTTATAGGAGATGAAACCTGGTTGCTTAATTCTCAGATCGATCAATCACTTCAAGTTACTGTTGGCAATGGCAACTCATGTCAATCTTACTGCAAAGCGGAAACTCATTTAAAGTCCAATGATGGTGTTATTATTGAAGTTCCAGATGTCACTTATCTTCGTACTCTTCTCGCGAATTTGCTTTCGGTTTCCCAATTTGATCTTCAAGGAATGACCATTATTTTTGGCAATAAGAGAGTTTACATCACCATGAAAAGTCCTCTTGAACTTCTATCTCCTGCTCAACTTGGGATTCTTTTGACTGGCCACTGGATAATTCAGGAGTCATAGGTCTTCTCAAGGATAACATCATGATACTGAGCTGTGCTCTGTCAGGGAACAAATGCAGCAGTCTACTTTGGATGTGGAATATTGTATAACTTCAAGTCAACTAGCAGATGGGATAACCAAACCACTTACAAGCTCAGGGCTTAAACAGATGAAGTTTCTGTTGGGCATGCAAAAGTTACAACCCTGATATGCGGTTCATGTGTTACAGTAGAGTTTCAGAAGGGGTGTTAGAAGTAGGAAACCTTAATGTAACCCTAATGTGACGTGGCATCAATGCCACGTCAGCACATGTGACTACTTCTTTTGTAGGTTACGCCATGTCATATTTTCTTATAGTCTGTGTCTCCTAAAAACATTTCAGCCATTAACCAATGCTTGTTCACGTTTAAATTCCAGGGAAAAAATTTCTCTTTCTCAGTACGCGATTCATTTGTCAATATTGGTCCATTGAGAGATTTTGCATATGGTTTGCAAGTTTCAGCAGACTCTAGCACCTCTTTGAAAGAGAACATGCATGAACTGGTAATGTTTTGATTGTTTTATTGCTTTTGCATTTGTACACCAAGTCATTGTCTATTACAACTAACCTAAGTTTCTATTGATAAATCACGAACTTCATGGGCATGTGTGATCGTTCTGTGCATGAAACAGTTTCTCTAGTATGAATGATTTGCAAGATGTTTGAGAGTTTTGTTTCCAAGTTCTAGCATCTATCTGTACAACTGAAGAGAAGGGAAACTATTGCTGTCTGCCAGGATTAAGATTGTAACCTTTCTAGGGTGGATTGGCTGAGGTTGGTCATAATAGTTTGGTCTTCACCAACTACCTGCATGTGGTTGTTGTGTCACTGATGCTTATTTCATCTTTGCTAGAGTATAATAATGATATGTATTCATGTATTGGGGTATGTTATATTGCAACAGTTGGAACTTGTAACATGTCCATATAGATTGGGGGTCATTATTTTGGAACATGACTATGGAACTGCACACTTCTATTGTTTATTCGTTGTATGCCTTATCGCGTTGTTTGCATGATGATGCAGGTTGCATGTTCTGGCCATGGTAAAAATGGCAGCATCTCAGTGCTTAGTCGCTCCATACGGCCAGAGCTCATAACAGAGGTGCAGTTTATTAGCTCTTGTTCATGGTTTTAAGTTATGTGAACTTTAGAGTGCAATTATTGCAGGTTGAGCTTCCTGGGTGTATAGGCGTATGGACAGTCTATTACAAGCTTGGTCGTGCTAATAATGTGGAGTCTACAGCAACAAGGAAGTTAGAAGAGGAAGAATACCATGCATATCTTATTATCAGCTTAGAAACAAGGACAATGGTAAGCTTCTCTATTCACATGCCTAATTCGAAAGTGACCAAATGGCATGCTTAGTTTTCAGCTTCATTGATATAAATTTGCATTGAAACGGCAGGTTCTAGAAACTGGTGAAACATTAGGAGAAGTGACAGAATCTGTTGAATACTATACACAGGGGCCGACAGTTTGTGCAGGAAATCTTTTTAGCAGGTCGCACTTTTTGACAATCTATGTTCATTCTGGTTAGCTATAAGTCTTCTCTTATTTATCCTTTTATTGTACGTTTGCAGACGTCGAATTGCACAAGTGTACGCTCGTGGTGTACGACTGCTTGATGGAGCCTTGCAAACTCAAGATTTGCAGATAGGCTCCCAGGGCACAGAGACAAATTCTGGTGACAAACCAGAAAACATTGTAGTTGCTGCTTCGATTGCAGATCCATACATCACATTACAAATGAAAGATGGGAGTGTTCAGCTAATAACTGGTGGTAAGTTCGTTGGTGGCCACAGTATTTATGATCATTTCCTACTTTGGAGATGTCTATATCTGTCTTACTAATTTGATTGCTTATCATGTGTGGCTCTGTTCCACATTCTATGATTGTCTTGCACAAAAATGTGACTGCATTGGCTTAGTTGTTTATCATGTGCAAGTCGTATGCATGTTCTTGAATTTGGTTCTTTGCCTATGCTTGCATTGTATAAATTTAAATTAGGCTATTAATGCCACTGTGTGCGTGCAGATTCTGAAACATATACAATCTCAATATCCTCCCCTTCAGCACTTAATGATGCCTCTGATCAGTTACTGCATCTACTCTCTATCATGACGAAGGTCCCAAACCATGGTTGCGGACCACTAGTGGCGATCCATGGCACACACTGGGGGTACCTGACCCATTGGAAAGAGGATTAACATTCGGTTTTGAGCAAGGAGACATTTACTGTATTGTCTGCAGGGAAAGTGGCATTCTGGAAATTTATGAGCTCCCAAGTGTATCTTGTGTATATAAGGTTGAAGATTTTACAGATGGAAAACGTATTTTATCTGACAAAGGAACCAAAGGGAAGATGGCATCCTCAAATTCCATCGACACTGATAATTCTAATGGAGTTAATGAATCTAACACCCATATGAAAGCTATTGAATTATGCATGGAAAAATGGGGTGAAAAATTTAGCCGGCCTTATCTTTCTGCGATACTAAATGATGGCACTGTAATTGCATATCGGGCCTTTTGTTTTGAACATCCCGAAAGTAGTTCCAGCATGCAAGATGGTTCTGTTAGCGGGATGGTGATTGACAATGACAACAATTCAACATTAAGAAATCTACATTTTGTCAGGCTGCAGCTTGATCTATTTCTTGAAGAAGAAACGGATGGTAGTATGGTGCCCCCAAAGATTATTCCTTTTAAAAATGTTGGAGGTACACAAGGTGTCTTTCTCACTGGTGCAAGACCTGTATGGTTAATGATTTTCAGAGAACGGATACGGGCTCACCCACAGGTGTGTCTTGTTTAATTCTGTATAATTATGTATATTTCACCTGCATTCATCTCGCAGCTGGGTGAGAATCCCTGTGTTCAGGTTTACTGTGCACCCCAAGACAGTCTTAAGAATAGAAAATGGAGAGAATCATTTTGTGGGAACTGATTTTTGAAATAGCTTTTGTAACTAGTTATAGCAAAAGTTAATGGTTGGACAAAATGTTCTGGATGTTGCAAATTCTCTGCATCATGATAACGTCTTCAGAATAATGTGTTAGCTCACAGGATAAAGAGCATTTAGAGGCATGTTGTGAGGTCCTGGGATTCCTTGGCATTTGATTTCACCCCATGGCATCTGCTGTCCGGCCAAATTACAACTTGTATGCCAACATCAAGCATTTGTTTGCTGGCTAAGACTTGTTTACTGGAGCCCAAAGGCTGCGAGAGAATCCCATTTGATTTTATGCAGTTGGGGGCGAGCCACTTTCGCCGTAGTCCACCATGTCCTTCTCACCTTGGGGGTTAAATCTGAAGTTGCCGGCAGCCAAATACCTAAAATCCATACTTGATTGGCTTGCCATGTTTGATAGAAGTGCCTGTTCGAGTTGCTGACATGCTTGTGCAAAAGCTGGTTATACGGATTCAACTTGTTTGTTACAGCACAAGCATGACAGCATGGTTGCATGGTTTATGATTTGCTGTTGCTTTATGGTTGCTATCCTTCTTTGTTGACGCAATCTATACATGGAATTCTAGGTGGTTGATGGGAGGGCTTTAGCATTCACGGCTTTACATAATATAAACTGCCAGCATGGCCTTATATATATTACGGACCAGGTATAAAAGGTTTTGGAAATATGCTGTATGTGGTGGTATCATGTTTCTTTAATGTACTTACCGATACTGTTCTTGTTATAGGGGTTGCTTAAAATATGTCAGCTCCCGTCGCTTCTCAATTATGACTGCCACTGGCCTGTGCAAAAGGCAAGTTGCTAAACCTGCATATAGATTGGTCGTTGTGTATTTGAGCTCAGGAAGTATTCCACTGTAAATATAAAGATTCCACTTCCAGCTGCTGCATGGTGAACATTTGGACTGCTCTGCAGTTCATATTGGGATTTATCGAGTTGAAATGGATACCCTTGAAGAATGATAAAGAAGAATATGGCCTTAAATTTTATTGGTCTTTTGAGTGCTGTTGAGTTGAATTTATTAGTCGTTTATAGGACTAACTTCTAAGTTTGTTAATAATCCCCATTACAGATTCCTCTGCGTGGGACACCTCATCAAATTACTTACCATTCCGACATGAATCTCTATGCTCTTATTGTCTCCTTTAATGTAAGTCTGAAATCTTTAATCTTGTGATTTGATGCTTTTCATCTATAGCAAATTTGTTTGCAGGTGTCTGTACCAGCTTCTGTGGTCTTGCCTTCACTGGACCAGCCAGGAAATCAAGCTGAACAAACAGATCACTGTAATGGGGAGGATGGAAATAAGTTGGTTATGGTGGATGAGTATGAGGTTCGAGTACTTCGACCGGCAAAGCAGGGGGTTGCATGGGAAACAAAGGGAAAATTAAAGATGCAGACCATGGAAAATGCCCTTACCGTAAGAATTGTTAATGTCAAGGTAAATACTTGTCTCTTCTGACCCTCCAGAGAAAGTCATTACATTATAGTTATTGACAAAACCCTGTTTCTTATTACAGAATCTCTCAACGGATCAGACCCAAAATTTACTGGCTATTGGGACTGCTTTTGCACAGGGAGAGGATGTAGCTATACTGAGGTCGAATTATTCTTTTGTCACTGGGTCCCGACCCAATGATGCCAATTCGTGGGTAAGAGAAGTGTATTCGAAGGAACTCAAGGGAGCAATATCAGCGATTGCATCACTTCAGGGACATCTGCTGGTGGCAATTGGTCCTAAAATAATTCTTCACACCTGGAACGGATCAGAACTGAATGGAACTGCGTTTTTCGATGCACCACTCTATGTTGTCAGCTTAAACATTGTAAGATTGTCTATCTGGAGTGTTGCAAAGGCTTTGTCACCTCATCTATTTAATGGTCATGCTGTTTCAGGTGAAGAATTTTGTCTTATTTGGTGATATACATAAAAGTGTATACTTTTTGTGCTGGAAGGAAGAGGGTGCACAGCTCGTTCTGCTTGCAAAAGACTTTGGAGCCTTAAATTGTTATGCCACAGAGTTCATGATTGATGGCAGCATTCTCAGTCTGACGGTGTCTGATAGTAGGAAAAATATTCAGGTAAAAGTAGTAATTATGATGGATGCCATTCTTGAAGTAACTCCTATCAGAAGTATTTATCTCCATAAGCGTCTACTGGGGTTTCTTTTTTTGCAGATATTTTCATACGCGCCTAAGAGTGTGGAAAGTTGGAAGGGTCAGAAGTTACTATCCAAAGCCGAATTTCATGTAGGAGCACATATCACTAAGTTCTTGAGACTGCAAATGCTGCCAACATCTCCACCGGCACGTTCCAATAGATTTGCCTTGTACTTCGGCACCTTAGATGGAGGCATTGGGTATGTTGCACCTGTAGATGAATTGACATTTCGAAGACTAAAGACTTTGCAACCCAAGCTTATAGATGCAGTGGGACACATTGCTGGGTTAAACCCACGGGCATTTAGGCAGTTTCGATCTGATGGTGCATCTCATCGTCCAGGGCCTGACACAATTGTCGATTGCGAGCTACTTGCACAGTATAAAATCAGCCACACATTCTCTTTTTCAAATTTCCAGTTCTTTTTTTAAATAACTGTATTTTGTCATGCAAAAATTTGCAGCTATGAAGATTTGCCAATGAGCCAACAAATGGTGGTTGCCCGTCAGATTGGTTCAACGAGGTCACAAATTTTAGCAAATTTACGTGATCTTTCCGTAAGCACTAACTTTTTCTAGAAATGGTGGTGTATCATTTGTAAGCTTTGCCACTACGGCATTCTGTAAATTATGAAGTACACTCAAAGTAAATCTTTTTATTGTCATCTCAAAGACTTTTGAATTGTAGAATTTGAATTTGTGAAAGAAATTCTTTCGTCTCTTGAAACAATAAAATAAATGGTCCTTAGTGTTTGGGTACGAATATATTGGGAATATGTTGCGAGGATCTCAAAGGCTTTTGAATTGTAGAATTTTAATTTGTGAAAGAAATTCTCAGTCTTCTAAAACAATAAAATAAATGGTCCTTATGTTTCGGTATGAATATGTTGGGAATATGTTGCGAGGATGCTAGAATGTTCGTTGTGGAGGTTCGAGATCGGCGTTGATCAAGTTTCATGGCTGGGATTGTTGGCTAAGAATGAGGGACGTAGGATTGGGTTATGGACCACTAAGAATAACGAGGAAGGAAACATTGCAAATGAGATCATCCGATCGTTTAGCTTGAGACAAGAGTTGGGTCTCCAGAGTTGTTTTTGGGAGTTGGAGCCAGAGGCCTGCAATGTACTAAAAAAACTTCGAGAGCTCAACCCCGTGGCGCCCTTCTGTCTGGTCGCCTAATCCGATTTCCAACTTTCTTTTGGCTTCGGTCCCTTGGAATCTCAAAGCCTTGCTTTGAAGGACAAGCAAGCTTAGTGGTTCTCACATTTCGATGCATAGACATACAGATGCGTGCAGGTATGGACAAAGAATGATCACAATGCATTAAAGCTGTACCTAGATGCTAGCTTCCTTGGCAAGCTCTGGGATACAGATGCTCGGACACACATTAAGATGGCACACTATTGGCAGCAAGTCAATCCCACGCTCACAAGAGGCCCACACCAGTACTTGCGCACCCATTTGCCCATGAAGCCACGCTCACAAGAGGCCCACACCAGTACTTGCGCACCCATTTGCCCATGAAGAAGTGCAGACTTATAGCTTCCATTCGCGTGGGTGCACATCATCTCCGCATTGAGACAGGACGATGGCCTCGAGAAGCACGGGAGGACAGGCTTTGTCAGTGTTGCCACCATGCGCTTCAGATCTGCCCAGCGTTTGCCCATATCCAGGCGCTGTATGTTCGGTTAGTTGTGCTTGACCAGTCGCTGCATGAGTTATTAAATATGGCCTCCGTGGGCTTGTTGGGGTCATACCTCCAGGAGGTTATAAATACACGAACTCAGTTGTGTCCTCCGAGGCAGTAGTGAATTGTCTTATACAACTATACAATGTATCAACATGCTTATTACTGCTAAGGTTTTTCCCTCGAAAACTCTTTGGGGCGAGGGTTTTTTAATCCTGACAGTAATATGTTTGCTGCTCTCTTTTTGTTTGGCTCCCATAGACCAATTGGTCTCCGTGGACGATAAAAAATCTAATCTAATCTATTCCATTCCATTCCATTCCATTCTCCCAGTCTCTGCTTCTGGTTTTCAGAATTTGGCCAGCCTCTTTAGATGAGCTTGGCTGCATGGCAAATGCATCGGGCAGCACCTCGGAGGCCAGGATCCTTGGCTGCCCCGATTTTGAGAGTGCTCGCTCATTCTTCCTTTAATGGTTAATAAATAATTTCTTATCTTAATACCTTAAAATGATCTAATGCTCCCGCACTAAACGATCAAAATGATCTAATGCCCACGGTTTATTCAAAGATCCCAAGTTAGCCTATCATTCCCAAAGTCCGGCCTTCAGCCCTTCAACAACCTTATGGCAACATGGCAGTGACAAGGAATCCCTGTCCACAATACGGTTCTGTACCTAGGCCAATACATTGCCACTATACAAAAATGGGTCATGCTTTTCATCGTAGAACACTCAGTTTTCCTTGCTAGATCGTAAGGACCAACTTAGTGTTGCCTTCCTAGAACCTCTTGCTTAGGAGACTAGCAAACATTTTTCTATGGGGCATTTCTTGAAGCTCGTAACATAACAAGAGCAAAATAATCATCGGAGCTTGTAACATAACAAGATTAAAATGATCATCAGCTAAATATAGAACGAATTGAAATCTAAGCTTTAATTATCAACTATCGAGATATGCATAGATACAATTTAGAAAGTTTATAAGGTGGGTGCTAAATTACTCCAATATAGTTTTATATTTTCGAAGGCTTGAAAATGCGATCGAGTTGCCCCCACTTTGCTTGGGTTACCGGGTGCTCCTTTTTCCCTTTTTAATTTTTAGTGCTTTGTATTTTTGTTTCCTAATGGTTTTTAATAGTTTCTTTTGAGTGTTTGTTGCTTTGTAGGGTCTAGACCTTTGTTTAGGTTTGGCTTGCTCTGCACTTCACCTTGTGGATTCCCCTTGAATCTTTTAGCCATATTTTTTAGTCAGTTTCGCCTTCCAACCACCTCTCCATCAATATGGATTATTCTATGGTTCAATAAAAGATAGCAACACAGGCTGGAAAACATTAACACTCCTTCGCATGAAGGCAGAGAATGTAGTCAAAATACTTAAAAGTGGATAGTAGGATGCTAATCCAGAATAGAACGCGAAGACGTACTTGATCGCCTATCAAAACTATACCAAGCAATGGATATATTATTTAACATCCTTGTACTTCGCACTATAATGGAACATGTGTGTTTTTTTTTTTTTTTGGGAATTCGAATATGGATAATGTGACAGGCTATAATATGGAGCAACACAATCCATATTTAGAGGTAACATGATAGCCAACCCAAACTACTTCTTTGTATTTTATTTTCAGGCGACACCCAGATTCGAACTGGGGATAAAGGATTTGCAGTCCTCTGCCTTACCACTTGGCCATGTCGCCTCCACTGTATTGTAATTGAACCTTTTTGATCGAGGACATTTTTGCGCCAGTAAGCATCCACTAATAGTGCTGAAACAATTTTTTTTTTTATATAGCTTTTCTGCTACAAGTACGTTAAGGTTGAATTTTTTCATTCTAAGACGAAATATTAATGCGTTTCAGAAAAAAATGTATTTAGAAAAAGAAAAGAGCAAAATATTTCCGAGGGCTGAAAAGAAAATGGCCTCAGAAAGCACCCACTAAAGATACTAAGAGTCATTGACACAAAAAGTGTCTCCCACCTCCATGCTTTGACCTAATTGTGTGCTGAGAATAGTGTAGTACCATACTTCCCATGCCATGCGTTATGCAGACGCGATACAACGTGTAGTCTGACATAACATACATTGGTTAAAACTTAACGTCACGAAAAGCGTTAAAAGTTGTTGTTTAAAGTATGCGTATGGTATGTACGGTACCATAAAATATATACGGGTAGAAGCATGCTACGGTGTACCACTTTTGGAACCCTCAAAAGTACTTACACTGGGTACTTTTAAAACTGGTACTTTCTGTTTTTTCTTTCCATTAAAATCAATCGAAATTTTTTGAATTGAAGGTCAATAACATGTCAATCTATAGTATTAGAGGATAACAATACTATTATGGATTAATATAAATGGATTAACTCTCAAACTTATTATTTATTGCAAACATTTACGCAAGTTCCTAGTACCAGTCTTTGGGTACTTTTAAAATAGTTTCACACTCCCTAAAAAGTACTTTAGATGGTACACCCTAGCATGCTTTCACCCATACGGTACGTACTTTAACAATTTTTATTTATTTATTTATTAAAAAAAACCATAAAATACGGGTATCGTTATAAAGTACGTAATGTACCTATAAAATACGTACTGTATGCGTACATTAAACAACAAACAAAAATTGTTTTTTCCTCATTTTTTGCGTAAAAATCAATAAGCACGTCTTGTCACGTCCCATGATGGCGTAAGTACTTTAACTTCGTATCGCATGCTGCGTATGTAAACTTCTGTTCTGCGAGAATGAAAGTCAGTGAATGCATGTCAAATGGTTTGACGGTAAAACTATTAATTAACTAACTAATAAAACCTATACACAACATTCTTTTACTTATGTGGAATGCCTAACTGCGGCAATCTCCTCCATACCTCCTCTTTAGGGACTAGATTAAAAGCTTCTGTAAAATCTACACAATAACATTAGAGGTCGTGTTGTTTATCACGAATGTCCTCTATTTAGGTGCACCGATTGAAGAATATATGGTTAATAGTGATAGGCTTGGGTCTGACACCTGTTTGATGTTGATCCATTGCCTTAAAACCAGATGACTACACAGATGCGCACGAAAATGTCTATTATACCCTTATTTACCTTTGTTCTACAATGGATAAGAAAGATAAAATGTTAGATACCTATTAGGCAACAAAATATGTCTTTATCTTCTTATCATTATACGAAGATAAATTCAATTGTCAAAACCAGCAAGCTAACTAAGAGAGGCAAGGAGAAGAGAGGGAACACAACTGAAAGAAAGCCACATCTGGGCACTCCACTAGAAAACCAACAACAAGAGCCACAATGCTGGAAAATAGAGGCAGTAGAGTCAATGGCTACAGGGAGGGGCAGAGGAAGCCAACAAAAGAGCCAAAGCACTAGGATCTTGAGGATATAAGTCTAAGGAACATGAAACAAGCAGTTGTTGTTGGATAGAAGGCGAAACATAACCATCTATAGCTGAATTAGAGCGCCAACGACCATGAGCCTTGAAAATTCTATCCGGGACATCCAAAGTAGCTGCTTAAGTGGCTCCTCCTGCTTGGGCTTGTTGGAAAGCTGGTTCAGAGAGCTTTCCAACGGTGTATGATACATGCATGCTTGTCTTTGTTTCAGTGCTCAAATCTGCACTTTTCCGGGCTGTGTGCTAGGCTTTTTGTGGCCACACCCCCAAAAGGTGCTCTGCCCGCGTTTTTGAGTCCCCAAATTGGATTCTAAGCACCCTTTCCGCAGCCGAGACCCCGCAAACTTTGAAAGTCATGGCCCACGAAAGTTTGGGCCCCCGGGAAACCCAAGGCGAGGGGCCCCGCGACAAACGGTCCCGATCAGCCATCATGGATGCGGGAGAGTCATCCTCCATGAAGAAGGAGGCTCGGGCTAAGGCTAAGGCCCCCTGGCCCGAGGCCAGCCCGCCCGGGAAGGGATTGATTGCTCGCACCACATAGGAACTCCTACCTCGGCAGAGAATGGAGCCATGTCAAAGCGGGAGTGGAGGCTAACAAAGCTCGTGTTGAGGCTACCGCCCACTTTGCCGGGCATGACAGTGGAGATGGAGTCCTCGGCATCCCATGTGCTCAAAAGGCAAATGGTGGTCGAGAAGAACCGCATCCGCAGTGTCCGGAGACTCGCCGCGGCGCATGTGGAAGATGGCCTTGGCCCGGCACACCGGCGGCAAATGCTAGGGCAGGGAGGTCGCCGACACATGCGGGGCGCCCTAGACTCGTGGTTCATCACTCGGACACCATGACACAGAGAGGAGAGCGCCAATGCAGGGAGACGATGGTCACGCGGTGTCTCCGGCTTCGGCCGAGGGAGGCGGCCACCATCATGGCACGGAAGCGCGAGTCGCTCTTGCGTGACGGCCGGACATACGCCCGGGATCTTCTAGTAAGATCGGAACAGCAAGCCCGGCCCTCGATGCCCGTCTTTGGGGCTCCGGGGTTCGCGGGCAACCATCCATAGATGCGAGCAGTGGTCTCCCCGCCGAGGTTCATAGTCACCGGCAGTCTTGGCGGGAGATAGCCAAGAAGCCGAGCCACCGCAGAGGCGTGCTCCCACTTCACAGGGCCGGTGAACGGCGGCTGACCGCTACCCCCGCCATAGCCTCCGGCGCCCGGCGGCCCTCCCCGCGACCGCTGCCCCGCGACTCCAGCCACTCCCGCCATCCCGGCCACCACCACCCCCCCAAAGGACCCAGCCCTCGCCCCACCTTTGACCCGCTTGGCAGCCGCGAGAACTCGAGGCCTTGTGCGAGAGGCTACACCGTAGTTCGAGGCATCTTAACAAGCATATAGGAGAGTCTTCGCCCACAACATCCGAACACACATTCTCGATCGGATGACATTCCCGGGGCCAGTTCACATTTCTCGAGCAGCCCGTCATGGGGCTCATCGCCTCGGCCGTGGACCGCATTGTCATATTCACGGTTCGCGGATGCAGTGCGTGATGCCATCTTGCGCCCGGGGCCGATCTTTGAAGGGGACATCCTGTGCGTGAGACCAGACCTCACACCCGTGCAACGGAGGCACGCAGACGAGGAGCTTGTCGGGTCGAGGCATTCGCCACCAGGGGGGTGCCGCAGGATTGGTTCGAGGCAAGATGCACATTTTCCGGCCGACACGCTTCTTTGCTACCACCCGCAACCCCAACCGCATGGCCACCTCGCTTCTTCTCCTACCACGCCCCCTTCTCCTGCTCCTACTCCCGCTCCCTCATGACCCATGCCCTCTCGGCCACATCTTTGCCTCAAAACCCATCTACTTCTCACTCAGCCTCCTCTTCCCATCCTCCCACACTCGGGTTGCACATACCATCCCCGGCGACAAATAGGAATTGTGCCTCAGGGTGGTCTCATGGAATTGTCGAGGCTTCCCTTGGCGAATGGGGACGGTCGAACTCCGTGGCGGGAGATATGGATCTCATCTTTCTCATGGAGACATGGGAGCATCTTTGAGCCTGAGCTACGATCTGGGGTTACCAACATTTCGGTCTTCAATGCACATGCGACGGCCGGGGGTCATGGTGGAGTGGCTTGCTACTCTGGACAACCTTGGCACATTCGGTTACCCTCGAGGAAGACGGACAGGACACAACCGGTACTTGTGGGTTCGTGTGCATAATACCGTGGCAACCCTCTTTTTCTGTCGCTGTTATTTCCCTCACGCAGAAGCACCTTCTATCGCAGCCACCCCGTCACGGATAGGATGGACCCTTATGTCGATCTATATGATGACATACATCGGCACCAGCCCGGTTGGGTAGGTCGTCCTTCTTGGAGACTTCAATGCCCGGGACGTGAGTAGAGCAGCCCATGCGACTTGACCCCCTCGGCGACGATGTCCTGCAGCTCGCCCTTGAAGCAACCTGGCCACGAGGATCGGATGACGGCCAGTCACTTCGCTTTGCGGACGGTTGCTCTGCTATGTGGTATTTTGACTTGATAATTTGCAATGGCACATCCGCGGTGGCGATTCTCGCAAAGTGCACATCTGAACAAGACAATCGGGGAGGGTCTAGTGTGGTGGACTATGTGCTCAGTAGTTCGCCAAGATATGCATCTCGTCCCGATCGTTTACGGGTGAGCCGCAGACGGTCCGGGATGAGGAGGTCGACTGAGATCACCTCCCACTTTATTTGGACTTGGTTTGTAGGCGACAGAACCCCCACTATACCCGCCCCTCGCCGTCCCTCGGTTGAGACTAGATTATGAGCAAGCGGAGGACTCGCCGAGATGCTCATGGGCGCCCTCGGTAGTGCGGACCTCCACACTAGAAGCGGCGAACCGGACCCGGTGACTTCGCTTATTACGGGATCGTGGCGGACCGGTGCTTTAGCGGAGACCCCCAGCGTCGCCGCTTCGAGGTCGACAACAATCCCTAAAACCGATGGTTTGATCGCGGAGTGTAAAAAAGCATAGCGGCAGCTCAGAATCACATTCTGGATCTAGGTACCGAGCCAGGCCACCACCGCGATTACAGCGCCCATCCGAAGGAGACAAAGGTGCGGTACCTTGCCGGGCATCGGGGAGATGTTGACTGTTCGGACACTCATCCTCGAACCTTTTGGCCTTGAGTGCTTGAAGGCCGCCCCGACCCTCGGGGGACATCACACACGGCGGTGGGAGCGATGCTGCGGCGGCTCTATGACGCCATGGGGGCAGCGTCACTATATACCCCCAAGGATGGCCCCCATTGGTTCTCGTGGAGGAGGATGTTGAGGAGGGCACCGAAGCGGTGGCTAATGGGAAGGCGGCCGACCTCGATGGTATGCGGGCCGAGTTACTCAAATGGGCGGTAGCAAACATGCGGGTCCTCACTACCCTGTTCAACGTAGTGATGCGAGGAAGGTCTCCCTCGACAATGGACCACAAGCGGGGTTGTTCCCATTCCTGAAGGCCGGGCGACCCACCTTTGTCCGACCAATTCTGCGGGGCGATCATGGTCGGCTTCGATTTGCCAAACCGCTGGTCGGCATTCGGCGATGAGAGTTGACCGGGGCGCGAGGCGGCAGATGTCATGCGGCTCCCCTCACACGCGTGCGCTTTAGACCCCCCCCTCAACGATTGACCATATCTTTTACACTGGCAATCGACATGGACTTCGCGAAGGCTTTTGATACCGTTCCACAGGAAAAGCCGTGGGCTAGGGACTGCATCAACGGGGCTCCCCGCCGCATGCGAATGCCATATATCGGGTTCTATGAGAGTTGTTTTGGCGAGGATGCAGCCGAAGGGCCAAGCATTCACCAAGAGTATCGGTCCCGGCAGGGTTGCCCCCCTCTCGCCAACACTTTTTGGCCTCTACATTGATCAGTTAGAGCCCCGCTTCGAAAGCATGGGGATGGCATACGACTTTGCACCCGGTCATCCGCCTACCATCTATGCGACGATGTTGGCCTGGCCACCCACACCCCGAAGCTATCAATCTCACCTAGATGCCCTAGACACATTACTGGCTGCTCTGGAGACATGCGGCGTGAATCTGCCAAGACCCCGGGGTGGTTCTCATATCCTCTTCACGCCACCCCATGCCTCCCCGTGACTCACATATCGGGGGACACTGTGGGCGCCACGCCCACCTACAAGTATCTAGGGTGGAGTTCCCTTCCTCGCTCTGGCTGGGAGGCGTCTTATCCGCTGCGGGTGACAAAGGCCGGAAAGCGCTTTATGCCATCTAACAACAAGTCACCCGCGTAGCTCTATGATTGGGGCCATCAATACATCCGTTCGCACCGGGTCGAGCCCGCCCTTCTTCAGACGGGTCGAGGTTTGGGGCCCTGGGCCGCCTCTTTGGTGACATGGAATGACTTGGAGCGGTCTGTAGGCATTTTGGCACCCACTTGGGGTGAAACCTTCCCCTATCGATTCTCACTGCAAACCGGATTCTTCCCGCCCAAAGGGCAGCCCTTGATAGACACATCGCCTAATTCGAAAAGTGGTTACTATGGGTGATGCTCGGCCCCGCGACTGGGCTTACACCTGGCAATGAGTCCACAAATGCTTAGGGCCCGCTGGAGGGTAAGAGAGATTGGTTCGCCAGATGGAACGCGGCGTGAGGACAGACAAGGCAGTGGTGGACAATGCATCGCGGACAGCTTTCAAGTGGAGTACCTGACTTTGCTCTTGGCAAGCTCCCCCTACGCCTAGAGCAGGTCAAAACGGGCCATTACAAGGAGCACATCAACCCCGTGGTTAGCCCGGGGCCCACGCTCTTGTTTATGCTCCCACCTGCCCCAAAAGCGGCAACCATTGCCTCCATTCGCACAAAAGCGCCCACCATCTTTGCATCGGTGACGGCAGGTGGATTGGGGAGCCCCGCCAGACAAAGTTCACTGCTGTCACAAACGGTGCCATTGAGGATGAGTCTCACACTTTCCGTGAGTTGCCAACTCACGATCCGGGCCGATACTTCCCTTAGTAATCGGTCGGACTTGCCCCTTACATCTGGCTGATGAACACACCGTCGAAGACGCGTCCACAGGGTCGTACATTCAGGAGGTAATGGACTGCTTGAGGTCACCTTTGCCCCCACCGCTGCTTTCGATTAGGCACCAGCTGTGCGGTGCATGATCATGATATATTTGGGTGTTTACGCATTCTATATGTTAGTTTGTCGCCAGGCTGATTCTTTGCCCGGTTTTTCCTCTCGAAAACCCTTCGGGCGGGGTTTTTAATCCGGGCAGTAATCCACTTGCTGCGTTTTTGTATTGGGTCCCATAGACCGATTGGTCTCCGTGGACGATAAAAGTACCTTCCTTCTTTCCTTCCTTCCTTCCTCTCCTTGCTGAATGGGTACCAAAGGCACTTTCATCTTCACCAATGGTAGCAAGGCAAAGCTTGAACGAAGTTCTCAGAGTGGAATATGAAACAAACCTTCTCCTCAAAAAACAACCATGATGTGTCACACGTATGCCCCTATTCAAATGGCCACCAGCCACGTCATCCACTTCGGCATAATTCCCCAACTTCAACAGTCTTTCCAAAAGGCCAACGGGGCAATAAGAACTAGAGAGGCGGGCAATAGAGACCCAAGCACCAACACCCAACTGATCTGTCTTTGAGGAACGAATAAAAAGGCTAGCATGGATATCCAAAATCAAAATCTCATTCCAAAGCAAGGATAGCAGCTCCTTACTGCGCATGAAGGCAACAAAGGCAATAACAATAGCTGTACATCTCATAACGTCCAAAAGAGAAGCTGAAGGAGAAGCAAATTGTTCAAAAAGCTTGCGGATCATATGGGGAAGAATGGGTTGTTTCTTTTTAAGTGAAGGAGTAGACAATCTCTTAGCCACATCTCCAACAAGGCCAACTAGAGGATGATCTGTAGGCTTTGAGTAACCAACAAGAAGGTGATGAAAAACAACAACAGCAATGGTCGTGCTGACACGAGCTAATGGAATAGAAAAGGAAGTGAGCAGCAATGTGAGGAAAAGGCAAACAGTGGAAGACTTCGCAAGTAGGAAAACCAGGTCCTTAGACTTGCACCAATTCTTAAAAAGGTTCCAAGCATGCTGATAACCGCTCAAAGTACTTTCAGATCTAAAAGACACCAAAAAAATTTGAAAACAACTCTTCAACTTAAGCAACTCATCGTCACCATTCAACGTTAGCCAAAACTCTGGAGAAAAAACATCTGCAAGAACGCAAACTCACCTAATTAGTATTTATAATTCGTAGCGCAATAATAGGACTTGTCAGCTTTCGAAGTGGCAACTTAGAGGATGTACTAGGTACAAGACTTTTACCACCGGCAGAAAAATACAAGTGGTCTACAATCTTCGAATCCCATTCTCCAGCATCATCGTGTAGGGCTGGCCACCAAGGAGCTGATTCCCAATGAAAGACCAGCAGGGTGCAATTGGCTTTGCAGGCTCTAGCAAACGCAAAAGCTTTTTTAGTTCACCAAGCATTCAAAGAAATGATTAATTCAGGTTTGCTTATTGATGCTACTCCAATTCAACTCCTACTGCAGTTGTTACCACAATTGAACTGGATATATGATGCCCGGGGGATGCACACGGAAGACCCCATATAAACCTAGTGAGTGTGCAGAAGGGGTTTTTTTCTCAATGTCTTCGTACTTATACTAGGGGTTTAAATCCCTCTCTTACTAACATTCTACTGTATTTTTCTCCACGGAAGGGGTGTTTTTCCCGCACTTTGCATACGTATATAGGGGTGTTTCTTCTCATCTTAAGCACGCAGGTGACATATGCTCATGTGATAAAGATGAATCCCCCAGGATATGATGGTGGCCGATCTCGTAGTTGTTTTGAACAAGCCAGTTGTGTTGAAGCTTTTCCTCCCAAAGAAGTCTTGCCTGCCTTCCTCTCCAGTCACAAAGTGGCAGGATATAATTTTGTCTTTTGGAAGGACAGTGGCCTTTGGTGGAGGGAGTGTTAGTCCTGTGCTCAAACTCACCGAACTATTTCTAAAATATTGGAAGGAGCCTCGCGGATTACAACAGGATCTGTCTTTGCCACAAAGTCTCCAGCAGTAGGTACAAAATGACAAAGGGATATCTTAGCGTGAGGACGTCATGGCCCTTTGGCATGAGTCCTCCATACATAGCCTTCAAGGCATTATAGTTTCACGACTCACTGCCTCAGCCGCGTGACCTTTTCTCTTTTGAGTTGTAATGGTTGTAGCATGTTTATTTTGCTCAGACGAGCCAAGACTTTTTCGACATCATCCTACTCGAAGCCGTCCAACCACCATAGATTAGGTCAACTACTCAGCTTCTTCAGCAGAGATTTCAGAGAGTAGGTAGCCGCTTCACCTACTGGCAGTTTGCCATCATGGGCCCAAGGCTATTGCACTATATATATCAGAAGCTTAAACTTAGAAGCTAGAAAAGACTTAGTATTTTCCTCTTGTTTCAGATCTCTATGTATAGCGAGATTCTTGTTATCTTGGTAATCTTGTATCAAGGGATCCTCAACTTTGACATTCCTCTTGTTTTCATTTCTTTCTTTGTTTCTTAGTTCCTTTGCGAAATTCCACATGATAATCTATATTCAGAAAAATGCCACATGAAAATCCCACTCAAGCCATTGAAAATTTTGAGCAACTCTACAACTTCTCTGGATTATATATTTCACTTTTCTTGAGCCAGTTTTTAAAAAATGGCCTAGGCTTTTATTCCTTACTAGTAATGGTGCCTAACGTTGTTGGACATAAGTTGAGCAACTTTTAGTTTGCACATTGTAGTATATAACTCAGATTTAACGGATTAGAAATAGATATTACGTGCACTAACGGGATTGCCACGCACTAATTGGATCCTTTTAAACATCGAGATGTTCACTTGCCTTAAGCGTGTGATATGCTCTTTGAGAAAATCTACATGCCGTAGAAGATTTGTGGAATTATCAAGTCCACATATAAGTTCTATACCATATTATTCATGCAAGAATGGAAGAGCTTTTAGCAGCAGTCAGGGCTCTAAAGATCTGGAGATACTATACAAATTAACAGCCAAAGTCTCAGTATATGTTCACCCAACCACACCTCCATCTAAGGCAAAAAAGGTGGATGGAGTCCTGGATTATATCAAGGGGGGTTTACAGTTTTGGGCGTATAACCCATCTGCATGCACGGGAAGCGGGTCCTTTTTCTGGTATTATTTGCACTATCCTAGGTAATTTTTATTCGAAAGGGGTCAAAATTTGCTTTTAAAGATCCATATACAGGGGGTTTTTTGCCACCCCATGCACGCAGATGGCATATCCCCCTTATACATGAGTGAATCCCCCTTGGATTATATACACAAATACATATACAATGGCATACAGGGATATGTTCTCTATGTATAAAAATTTTTGGACGTATAAAGTAAAAAAATACGTATTTTAGAGTAAAAAACATATTTTTCCTAATTTTCCCTCGCCGGCCGGAAAAAAAAATTTCACATAAATGAAGCAAAAAAAAAAAAAAGGAAACAAAAATAACAATAATTTGTGCGTGGCGAAATAGCTATTTAAACTACGCGAAAATAGTTTCGCGTAAAGCGAAAGCGACTATTCAAACTGAAAAAAAAAAATAATAATAATAATAATAATTTTTGCATAAGCAAAATATCAATTTCGCTTACGCGAAAAGTTAAAAAAAAAAAAAAGAAAAGAAAAAGAATTTGCATAAGCAAAACCCATATTTCGTGTAAGCGAAACAACAGGAAAAGTTTTCGATGCCGGAAATTTTTTTTGCCATATTTTTGACATATTATACTTCAAATTTGTGGCGTATCATTTGAATAATACGTATTGAGTATAAAACGTATTGAGTATTGAACCTATCCTTTATGGCATATACAACCACACCTCAGTCTCAGTTTC
Source organism: Isoetes taiwanensis (assembly GCA_021234155.1). Lineage (NCBI taxonomy): Eukaryota > Viridiplantae > Streptophyta > Lycopodiopsida > Isoetales > Isoetaceae > Isoetes > Isoetes taiwanensis. The sequence continues at coordinate 66,610 of JAJEKV010000334.1, read as the reverse complement.
AAATGCATATACATGGCCATCTATCTAGCATTGTAGAATGTGAAATTTTTTTGTGCTGCAAACCATTTATGGCCATCCATCTAGCATTGTGGAATGTGAAGCTTCTGTCTTGCAAAATTACAGGTTTAAGCTCCGAGCTTCATTTTGCTTCCTTTACCCTTGTATATATACTAACTAGAAAACTTTTGTGATTTCCATTTAGTGTATTCTTGGTTTTTATGAAGCACTAAGAGAAAAGCATTTGCCATACGCGCCCATGTTAATCAGTAAGTAAACCAAAAGTTTCTCCTATCCATATGGCATACCTTTTAGTTTATGCCCATACTATGGAAAAATAGAGCATAGATACTTATGTTGAAACAGGAACTTGAAGCAGCTAGAAACCGGTGCTTCAAATGGCTCCCGAAACTAACTCCATCGTCCAACCGGGTTCGCCCAAGCGAACCCTAAAAATTCGCCTAGGCGAACCCACCGGATTCGCCAGCGTAAACTCACACTCCCCGGCGGGAGCGGGCGGGGGCAGGACCTGCGTGGCATCAGCTACCGGGTTCGCCCAAGCGAACCCAAACCCCGGTTTGCCATACGTGTGTGGCAAGGCCCTGCCGGGTTAAGCCAGCGAACCCCACGATGGCGGGGCCCATTAGCACGATGGTAAAGTCGGGTTGGCGACGAAGAGCGAGTGCCAATTTGGGTCCGCCAATTTAGGGCATAAATCTTCATACCCCCGCCGCTTCCAATTTGAAAGCGAGGATCCTAACCATAAATTTGCGCTCAAAGATGACTTCTACCTCTTCTCGCATTTGGGTCGGGGATTTAGGCCTCAAATCCCCTTTCTTTGTTTCCCCCGTTTGAAAAAAGCAGGATATGAACCCTAATTTAGCGGCCGCCGGCAAACAGTGCGGTTTCTTACGAAATGCATTTGGGTCGGTGGATTTCAGCCACAAATTTTCATATTCTGCTGCCCAATTTGAAAAAAGAGGATACGAACTCCAATTTAAGCCCGTGCAACATCATTTGACGAAGATTGCGACAACGATTCCAAACTGGATTTGTTCGAGCTTGACAATGTAATTCTACAAATTTTAGCTCTGCTAGATCGTCCCTTTCAAGAATGAGCTCTGCGAGGATCCTCCAGCAGAAGGGATCCCTTTGGAGATCAAGATGAAGGGTTTAATCCGGAGAACGAGCACATAATAGATCACTTACGTAAAATTTGCAGTGAGATCGATCCGCACAAGAATTTTCTCGTGCGTGGGAATAGCATGGAATCAAGAGGAATCAAAAAAGACCCAGCTCATGAAACGTGCGGGGATTAGTTCCTCCTGGATATGAATGAAAATTGGGGATCTGGCAGCAAAATTGAGGATGAAAATAGGCCTCCAATTTATGCAAAACCGAGGGCTTAGACATGCCCGGATCCTTCTAGCGAGAGGAGGAAGAGTTGGAGTATATCTCGAGCCAAATTGGAAGAATTTCGACAAAGAACATGCTTTTTGCGACAATTAGGAGGTATGGTTGTTGTCCAAAATTGATCAAAGAGAGTCCCATTTGTGCAAATTGCAAGATGCCCGGAGGAACACGGTGTCGCGCTATCCGGTCCGACCCGGACGGGCACATCTTGCGCCTCCACTGGGTGGGTTAAGCCCAAGCGAACCGGTGAAGCTCCCGCCATGCGATAACGCCATGCACGCCACACGGCGGCTGACCGGGTTTGGGTTCTCCCAAAGCGAACCCGTAGGAATACCACCTTGGCGGGTTCGCCCAGATCGCCATCCGTCGTCAGCGGGTTAAGCTTAGGTGGATCCGGCCCGGGTTAGATCGGTAATTTTTGGGGTTAAAGCGGGCCCGATTGATTTCTGAACCGTTTAGGGAGCAATAAAGTGGGCTGACTAGAAACGGTCATGTCAGATGCCTCCATGGAACAAAGCAACTTTTGTACATAAAAGACTCCAAAAATTAGTTAACCAGGCATTTCTGAAAGCTACATACATAGGAAGTTGCATTGACTTGCTTTGATTCGCGATAGTGTAGCAACATAAGGTCCATGCATTACATTGCCCGAAACGAGAGGCATTTTTCATGAAGTAGTAAAGGGAGATGCATTTTTCCAAATGGGACCTTATTACTCAACAGGTAAGCCAAAAGATTCTCCTATCTATATGGGACATTCTTCAGTTTATGCCCATACTGCAAAAAATAGGAGTAGAGATATGCTGAAATAGATATGTATGAATGCAAATGCTTGATAATCATGACATTATAAATCATATCATAGAATATCACGAAGGTTATAGGTGCCGAGACTGCCTTGGCTGTTGGAACAAGATTTCAGCTTTTTTCTGTTAGTAACAAAAGGATAACATTTTCTGTTAGTAGCAAATAGGCCAAAAAGTGCAGAATTAGAATTGAATCCGAAGTGCAAGTAAAAGTTAGGATTGTTTGTGTGAGCTCATGGAGATGGCGATTGGCTGGATGACGGATGAGTGCATGACGTTTTGTTTTCATGTCGAAGTCCTTAGTTGAATTTTGGCTGATTCATCTTGAACATCTAACATAACTTGAATCTTGGATCAAACAATATTTGGCCTCCCTTTTTCCACAGCTTTGGAGCAACACTTGACCTACTTCATTTCGATTTGCTGTGAGTTCCATGTTGAGTTAAGAGAACTCTTGAACATTACTAATCTCCACAGCTTCTGAGGTTCCACGTGGCTTAGAATTCACCTTTAAGTGCTTTGATTTGCTGCTCAAGAAGATCCCAACTGAGCTCTCCTTTCTTGCAAAGGCCATGGTGCTGCGAAGGACAGATGTGATAGAGAAGAACTAAAAAATGACTTTGTAATACATGAAAGGGCATCGTTCAGCCTTACATTTGGCATCATATGTATCCAAGCCTTCTCAAATGGGCCTAAGTCCATGCATCCCAAGTCTGGAATCCATGCTACCGCCTAAACCCTTTTTTGATAAAAAAAAAATGGCACCCAAGATATCCTTAGCATCACAAATACCATAAGCCTTCACACGAGGCCCTCAATGAACAATACTAAATCCAGCCTTTATGAGAATTCATCTTTCATTTTGTCATCTACTTCTGTCGTGCTCCTCACAACAAATAAGACTCTTAAGAAGGTAAGTTTGAATACAATGTAAGTTTTTTTTTTGGACTTGTGAGTATATATTTTTTACGAGTGTATTTAGTTTTACCTTGAAGTGTCTTGCCATTATGAGCATAGTGCAACCAATGTTTTTATATTGTTGATGCGCTGGCAGTAGATTGATAATATTTGACACTTCTTTACTATCAGCCGCCCCCTATCCTAGTTATAGTAAGAGACCAATCATTGGATGGGGATGTTATCTCGAGCTTGGTTTAGTCGAAGTTATTAACCACTTATTTCCAACGAATGAAACTCAAAGCATTGATGTTGCATTTGAAGCTCAGGAGAACAATAATGAAATTGAAGATGAAGCATACAATTTAGAGTTGCGCAAACCATTATACTGAAAATGCATTGCAGGCACATCCATGTGGGCATATGGCTAACATTTTTTTGTTGCAAGCATTGATAGACATAGGGTTACATATGATTATGAGCAAAGAGTTGAACTTCTATTAGACATCTCGCCAATGGATAATGATCTCAATCATGTTCAAATAGAAGATATAATCGAAGTGGATTTTCGTTGATTCAAGGTGGATGTCTTGAATGCATGAGCCTTTTGATTTCTCTAGGCAAGTTGGACAAAATTACTTTGACATAATCTTATCTTCAGCCATAAATGATACCAACTTCTCCAAAGAATCAATGTTGCATTGAAGACCTAAAAAACACACATGCCCCTACTTATGCACGCAACACTGGGCACCCATTTACTAGTATTATTTCTAATGTTGTATATGTCATCAGTAACCACATTAATCCTTCCTATTATAAGTCTTTTGGATTTTCTATTCTAATTTATTTTCTTCCTTACTAATTAGACGAGAGGGACACGTGTCTTGGTTTCAATATTATGTGTCTTGGACGAGAGGGACACGTGTCTTGGTTTCATGTGCTCCATGGCCTCTTGAGGCCCAAGTGAGCATTAGATATAAATTAAATTATTGCGGAAAAAAGCACAGTTTCATTAAAGTTGGAAATTTCGTGATTCCATTTTCGCTCGAAATGAAATTGTTCCTTGTTTTTTCACATATTCAGCAATCAAATCTGCGCTATTTACTTAAAAATGCACAAGGATTAGCATGAAAACCGCTCTATTTGACACGAAATGGGGCGGAAATCGACGGGCGCAACAACCAGGTTGCGCCATTTAAATAAAAATGGCAAAAAAAAAGCAAGAAAATCGCTGCATTTGAAATGAATCATAAGGAAATACACGGAAAAAAGCAAGCAAATAGCGCGGCCGCGCAGTCTGCTGCAATATATTCACATTGCAAATGGCGCTGCTGTGCTATTTGCTTTAATAAAATCGTTATTCTTACAGAGTAGACAGCACATCGTCATAGAATACAGCATCATTTTTTGCTAAGGCATAAGGACAGGCATCGTATTATTATATAACAAGTAAGATATACAAAAGGGGCAAATATAGTAAGATCGTATGTCTTATCAGTATTCAAAAGAGTAATCAGTACAGTAATCATTAATACCAAAGAGGTAAATCTTATATACAAGTATGATATGCAAATCAGTTTTCAATATTCCTGACCAAAAAAAGTATCATCTGCTTTATCAATATCATCCGGGTTAATCTTACTGCGGTCAATCTGCGTCTCTGTGTCTTGTACCACTTGTTCCCCGGATCCTGTGGCGTCTCCTTCACCACCATGTGATGTCTCTCCTCCACCACCATGTGATGTCTCTCCTCCACCACCATGTGATGTCTCTGCTGTAGGAGCCTCAGTCAGTGTCAGAGGTCGACGAGTGTCTATGGCTGGTGGTGCAAGCAAGGGATTAAGGACGTTGTCAATTCTTCCAAGAATCCCTAGCATACATTTGATCTTTTTTGCATCATGCTCATACGCCACACTACTCCTTCTTAACTGCAATGATGCCCTAGTAGAAGCCCCAGCAGAAAAAAATTCCAGAACAAAGTTACCTGGAGGGTAGAGCTTATCGACAAGGTATGCTGTTGTAGCAGGACCAACCTGCTTGTGAACCAAGTATTCCCCTTCCATACCTTGCCAACCGTATTTGAACCTGTCCCTCAGGAGCTTGTTAGCCAGATTCTCTGGTTCGGCACCAATTGCATCTTTAGAGGTCTTAAGAACTTCAGGTGCTTTCCGGGGATGTTCACCATAAAACCTGAGATCCAGGTTTTCATTAGGCTGAACTTGGGCTGAGATCCTGGTGAATATGGACTGATCTGATTTACCTCATCCTCCAGAATGTGCGCATGCCACCAAGCTTCTTGTACTTGTATAGTGGGCTGATTTCTGTTTACCCCATCCATGCTTGATGTCAAAATTAGCATCTCTACTTGATCTAGATCAATACCTTGCTGAAATAAAGTGTCATCAATGGGTCTTTGAATGGACTCCTCCTTCATGTTTACAAGAGTCTCTTGTAACTCACCTTCACCAACACTTTCAAGTCTTTGGATATACTTATCTACAACTTGCTGCTGTAAATGACATATTTCTGAAATTTGGATACCTTTTAACCACTTGTACAAAGTCTTATCTTCCCTGTCACCCACTTCCAAGACATGAAAACAACTAAGACCTTGCTGCCCTGACACCATAGCATTCTCTTTGCTGATTTCTAACTGCGGGCTGCTCAAAGAAGGAATTGCAAAGAAAGGTACCTTTTGCTGATTTCAGAGGATGATCTATAGTAACCTTGTGTTCCCCTTGAAAGATGTTCATTTCACGCTTCCTCCATGAAGTCTCAAACATGTAATGACATCTAACCATGTGCGACTTCGGCAACAAAGTATAAGTTTCAAGATGCACACTCTGCCGAAATTTCAAAACCATGAAATCCAAGATTGCTTCCACCTCATAAACCTTGCATAAAACATTTCTTATGACTCCCCATAGGCTGCACCTTCATTTGATTGAATGCTTTGAGCATCATAGTTGTTTGGTTCCATCATTTTCAATCCAACTTGAAGCATTATGTGGTAAGGCATTACATTCACTCCATCATGCTTGTATCTATGTTGGCCTCTTTGATTAGATATCCATTAATACTCACATCACAAAAGAAATGGCCGGGATCCTTGGATTGCGGGCTGGTGGTTCCATTCTCCTCTTGTTTCAGATCATTTGATATGATTTGTTGGACTGAAATTTCTGATTTTGTTCTTCCCCTAACTCTTGCAACAAATTTGGAGAATAATGCATCAATTGCTCAAGAGTAAGTGTAACGTTAGTGGCCAAAACTTGGCTGATCACATCATCTTCATTTTGAATTTCCTCATCCACCATAGGAGGCATCACTATGGGCTGATTTTCTTCTATAGATCAAACCGTTACATGGGCAACACATTGAATTGCACCTTCTTAGGTGCTGATACCTTCAAAGCTTGTTCCTTCAAAGCCTTTGGAAAAGAGGTCTTAGTCTTCTCCACAATTGGCACTACTCTTGGTTCTTGAACCACCTTTTGTGATCTTGTAATCGCATTTACTTCTCAATCTACGCTTCTTGCTGAAATGGGTCATGCTCCACTTCAACAAATCCACAATTTACTACTGATTTTGCCTTCTCTTGCTTCTTAAGCTCCTCAATAAGAGCCTTAACTTGAGGATTATCAATGTATTTTGCATCTTGAATGCGAACATCATTATTAGGAAGAGGTACTGATTCAAACACTTGCTGCTTTGGTGGATACTTGTTGGTTGCCCATTCTGGTTTCCCATGGATTTTCCAACAAGTAGTCTCATCATGCTTGACTTGCAATATAAATGAGCCTTACTTGGATACCATCCCTGTTTTGGCTGCACCATTGGTGTGGAACCCATTGGAACTTGTTGGGCAATTGGAGCTTGTGGCATCATTGGAACTTGTGGTATGATAGGTGCTTTTACTTTGCATTGGTTAAATAGGAATAGATGGTGCTTGTTGCATAATAGCAAATACCGGATTGGCCCTCTCAAAGAATCTCTTCTCCCTACATTCTTGATCATTATGGCCCTTGATTTGGCATCTTGAGCAGAATTTCAGCAATCTACATGTAGCATCAGAATGTCCAATAGACCCACAATACTCACAAGTAATAAACTGCACCTCCCTTGGCTTCTCACCAATTGTAAGCTTAGAAATCTTGGCTGCAATATCCTCTCGCTTTATGCTCTGAGCAGCAACTTCATGAATGTATCCCAGCTTATCTTCAGCCTTGAGAGCATACTTTTGTGCCTCTAGTAATGTTGTAGGCTGTTTAGCCTTCACCTTATGAGCAATAGCTCGTTTCAGCCCCTTCACATACCATTGGATATCCATTTCATCACTCCTTGCAATTTTCCAATGAACCACGGCTTTGAGAACCGCAATATACCTCTGATTATACTCTCTAATTGATTCATCTTCCTTTTGTGTAAAATTTGTCCACCTTTCCATAGTCTTATCCTTACCATGAACTTCTTGATAATTAGCAATGAAAGCTTCCTTTAATTCCTGATATGTCATGGTATCTTTTGTCGTTTGTGCCCATTCCTCCACCGAATCTTGCAAAGAACTATGAAACCAAAGCAAGTAATCAGACCCGGTAACTTACATTCTTTGGCAATACCTCTCAAACTTCACAATATACTTCAACGGATCTCAATCCACCCGGATCATCAAACTTTGGAATCCCATTGTCCGAAAACCCCATACCATAGATGGTAATACTGACCATATCCGCCTCTTCTTGGGTTTCTTGAAATTGGAAAAAACGAAATTGAATCTCCCTTCAATTTGAAAAACGAAATTGGATTACCTTCTAGAATCAAAACCTCCTGGATCTCGAGAATTAGACTCGGATCATCTCCAAATCTGAAAACGAAATTGAATCTTGATGCAATTTTGAGCCCAAAGATTGACTCACCAAATTTCTTGTGGACGATGGAGCTTAGTGGGATCTCCTTCTTACTTCTCTTGGGCATAAAACTATGCTCCCCTTGTCAAATTTTACCCCACAAATCAATTCACGGCAAAAATCCCTTCACACAAGAAATTGCTCCTTTCACAATGGTGTCGTTCTTTCACCAACGATCACCAATACCAATGGTAACAACTCCTTTTTCAATGGAAATTCTTGCCGATCAATGGTCATTTGAGCACCAGTGGTCGCCAAATTGTTAGAGCCTGAACTCTAACCTTGCAAGAAGGATGAAAAACCCAACAATCCAAGCTCAATCTATCAGAACAAGGCAATGCACAGCACAAAGAATCATCATCTCCATAGCTAGATCAATCAAAATCCTCTCTCTCAATACACCGTCTCTCTCTGTTCTTCTCTCTCTGCTCAGATAATACAATGATAATCATCCCACAATGCATACGTGCAAATATCACGCGCAGCGTGCATCTTGGCATATCACTCTATATACGGTATATGATGAGTGTGGTGAGTGGTGACAAGTGTGGTGAGTGGTGACGAGTGTGGCGGTGGTGCGTGGTGGACGAATGTGGTGAGTGGTGATGAGTGTGGTGACGAGTGTGGTGAGTGGTGATCACCCCAACAGCTTGCCTAACGTTTGGCCTTCTCTTGCCATCCTTCTTTGTAATCTCCGCTAGAAGCCAGGTGCTGTCCATTAGAGCAGGCATATTACCAGAGGTCTTGGCCAGGGTTGCCCTTAAGGCCATATCCACATAGGCGTGATTTAGAAGATGAGGCGAATCATAAGCTTTCTATATTAATTTTGTAGGCGATTACATTTTGCGACTTGAACTGTTTCATAGAAACTCTGGCAAATCTTGCCAACATTATTGTGGTAATTGAAATAAATAAATTAGATGTCAATTCACACACAACTTAGAAGGATTAAACAAACCTATTATGTGTAGCAAAAAATGATTAGTTGTTGATTTTTTTAGTATTCTACTATGGTCCACTAGAGCTATCAAACAATTACTTGATCTACAATCGTGATAGATCCATAGAACTGGAGGCGAAGCTCTAGATCTGAGCTAAAAAATGCATGGCTAATTTAAGAAAGGCAAGAGGATGAAATGATAAAACTTTGGCGAAAGAATATAATTTTATTTTCAATAGTAACCTATTCAGTTTTAGTATCTCATTTTTGAAAATATTCATAATGTTTGGGGTCCGGGCTCGGGATCGCCTGAGGGACAGATCTCTGTGAGATCCTTGAAGTCCGGCAGGGTAAATCCTGAGGCACTCTTGTCACGCGGGATTTTTGCTAACAGAGGAAAGAACAAGAAAAACTCAGATAAAACAGCAATTGCAATACACAATGAAACACACAAGACACTTGTGGAGAACACGGCAATCCATTGATCAAAACAAGTGTACAATGAAGGCTCAAAAGAGCGCACAACAGGCGACCAGCATGTCTGCTCTGTAGTGACACAAAGAACACTCTGAACCCTTTTTTTGAAGGAGCAAAAATGCTACAATATATAGGAACACGGGTGGCCCTCACGGCCCCGAATCCGATCCTCATCATGACAACGTGCTCCACTACTTGGGCACTTTCGAGCGAGAATCTGAGTCGTAAGTGGCGTGCTATGAGACAAGTAGTGGCCCGCACGGGTCCTACCTTTGGGTCTTCTGCTTCTTGGAGGAGCTTTGACCCGCCGTGGCGCCTTGTAGATCCCTCTTCTTGGACACCGTGGCCAGTGGGGCCTCGCCCTCATGCAGCAAGTATAGACTGTGTGTTCCGCGGGCCGCTGGGGGCTAACACTCCCCCTACCAAACTACACTTATTGGCTAGAAAAGGGGCATGAATTCGGGGGTGGGAATCCTGCGTTCCTCTTTCGATCTTGAATATAGAGATGGGGGAGGCTCACTTCTTGTATTCACCGAGTGTTGTTCGTCTCTTTTCCAGATTTGCTTGAGTCCTCGATGCCAAACATTGTTTTGCTCCTATGAGAAAGCCTTCAAAATCATGTTCTCCATGGCGTGGATCTCGGATGGAAGATTTGTGATCTCCATGTATAAGACAAGGTCCAACCCGAACTTTCCAAAGCATTTGCATTGGGGTTGCAAAATGGATCACGGCACTTGCGTTTACGCATACTGGAGTATGGTCATGAGTCTTTGCCCGGAATTACTTCTTAGAAATCTGATGGATCAGGCTGAAGTTTTGGCCTTGGCAAGGAAGGTTACAAGACCAGAAATTGCATTCAGGCGGTCTTCCACCTAACACGCATTGGGCATGTATATCCGGTTGTTGGTGTTGTCCAAAGTTTCATCCTCACGCCATTTCGTCTGCCGGATGAAGCGTGGGTCCCAACGTTTGTCTGCTTTGCGAATTGCGTGGGTGTCCAATCGCATGTTCTTTGACTTGATGAGTCCGAATTCTTGTCTCCATCTTTGAATTGACCTTGATCGAGGTGGGCATCCAAAGCTTGCTAGTGTACTTTCGGTTGTTTGGGGGTTGGTCTGGGTCATCCCCGCATCGCATTCTTGGAATTCCAATAATATCTTCTCGGGTAGGCTGTTTGGTAACCGCCTCCCATGCACCTTTGGAATGTACATGTGTGTCATCCGCAGTCTGAGGGTCCCACTCATCGGGGAGGGGCGTTCACATTTCACTCGTGGTGCGCGGTAACGTGCAAGGAAGCATAATGTTGTAAGAACAACTTGTGCAAGGTCAAGTTCTTGTTCGAGTTGTATAGTGTCCGAGGAGCGTGCCAAGTTGACTAGCCATAGCTCCACTTCTTTACGTAGAAGAGGCATGTATTACGAGGTAACAGTTTGCGAAAATTTTGTGTCTTGGAGGTACTTGTTCTTCTTGGTCAAAAGAACACCGCCATGTATCTCCTTTAAAGTTCTCGGTCGTTTATCGGATGAGCACGAGTAACATGTGCCAGTAGAAGTCGTGCATGACATAAGCCGGGGGCTATGGTGCCGAGAAGCGAAATGGTCGAGATCCGCAACCCGCAGGATATCAAAATTGATGAGAGCACAAAGTGTGCCTCGTTCATGGACGGAACATGAAGGGCCATTGTCGTTCGATATCAGCTACTGATCGGGGGACTTGTGGTATCACCCTTGTTTCTCGGCCGAAATAAAAAGAAAAGTGTTTTTCCTTGCTTGCACATAGTCATGGTAACCGGCCGGGTTTTGATAGTCGAGGGAATAGCGAAGCAAGGCGATAGGTTTGTTACGCTTTTTCTTACGCATCATCTGGCATGCGCTCGGCTATCTGGCGTATCTTGTAATCTGCAATGATATCTTGTTGCTTTCGGAGACCGGTCTCAGATTCCGTGACTTTGCAGACCGACTGCAGATCTTAGTCAACAAGTTGAAGGAATTTCCAACCCAAAGCCAAATTCTAGTGTGGTTTCTTCAAGGCTTACCCTCTCACATCCGATTTATGACTGAGTATTTGCGCCCCAAGACATTACAAGAAGCCATTGAATTAGTCAATCACTCTGTTCATGTTCATGTTTCATTTTGAAGGAATAGGCACAGGGCTAACACATAATATAGCCATTTGGCTATAAATAGCCCCTTAAGGGCAACCCTGGTCTTGGCTCTGACAACATGTGAGACTGAGTTCTTCGATGAGTCCATGGCTGAACGGAGTATGCCAAATGCTCTAAGGAGCTCGACAATGCCATTAATAGCAGCAGCCTCTCTGCTTTCATATGAAGACAACGGCCAGCCTTTTCTTTTGGCAGAGACTGTCTGGTCCTTGATGCTGGATTCCATCATCTGTGGATCATAAAACTGCCAGTCCATGCAGTACAGATCAATGATGCAATTCACGGGATCCTCCACCGTGCAACCAAGGAAGTCTATTCTTCCCTGCTTTTTCACCTCGCGCATGTTGACAATGATGCCAAGCTGCATCACAACGTCTGTTCAAAGACTTCTCGACTTTGTGAGGAGGCAAAAGTTCTCTCCTCTTGTCCCCTTTGTAGGGTCGACACCTTCCTCGGAGAGGTATAACGCGACAATTTCCATGCACCATGGCCTTCCAGCCATGACCACGGTCTTCTCCGTCATAACGTTTTGGGGCTTGGACAATGAAGCGTCACAAAAAAACAACTAATCAACATTCAAATCATGAAACCCCTACCCAACCCAATGCATAACTTTACATGTAAATGGCACCACTGCGCCATTTGCATGGAAATGGCGCCACTGCATGGCGCCACTGCGCCATTTACATGTAAATGTATGATTCCATTTACATGTGAACAAATGAGGTGTGTCCATCTTGATCACATGTAAATGGCGCCATTAAAAGCTTTACATGTAAATGGCGCCACCGCGCCATTTACATTACACTACATCTGCTCTAAACTAACTACAAAACTACATCCCAAAGAAATGGCGGGCCATCATTTTAACCGAACGGACCACGAAACTCACTCTCCTAGACCCCTGGATACAAGCGTAAAGTTGGTCGCGCTATTTATATATCCATGACAACCTTTAAGACCCGGGAAAAAACATAAAAATAGTACCTAACTAACACCGAACTGAGGCCATCGATTTATGGCATCGCATTGCGGAACGTACACGCATCGTGATAAATTTACTCCACCTTTTTCCGAGCTCCCCGATCAACAGCGCGCCACCGAAGGCTAGAGAGAGAAAGACAAAGGCGCTTAGAGAGAGAAAGCTCAGCGCTTAGAGAGAGAAGGGCTGGCTACCGGGCGCCGGAAGAGAAGGCTACCGAAAATGAAATGAGAGAAATGAAATGAAGAGAGAGAAATAAACCCGTCGATTTGGCCCGCCAAATTTCCCCCATCCCACTTGAATTTCTTTGCATCCGTCCGCCAGCCCGAAGGATTTGGCCCGGCCGTCCGTCCACCATCCGCCACTTCAATTTCAAAATTTGAATTTCCGGCCGTCCGCCACTTTGAATTTTTAAAATTTGAATTCCCCGCCCGGTCCGCCACTTCAATTTTAAAATTTGAATTCCCCGCCACTTTTAAGTTTTCGCGATATATTGTGCTACCCCCTGCCTCAAAGCCGCTTATAAAATCCTCATGGTACAGATATGGTAAAATGTAAGGCACTTTCGTCCTCAGATTCAAGTAGTTACATTTTATGCTCCCCGCCCTTGCTTCAACATTCGCAGCTTGATTTCATACCGAGGACTTGGTCCAAAGCGGGCCGTCGACGCCTATTCCACCTTAGGCATTAGTTCTTCGTGCAGTTTCTTTGTCCAAAGGGCGCTTCTTTGGCCACCTTCACCTTCTGGTACTTTAGTTGGTTGCGTGCTTCAATTTGGTTAGCGCTTTCTTTATTTGATAGCAGCGCTTCTTCATTTGATAGCGGCGCTTCCTCTTTGAAGGCGCTTTCTTTGAATCAAGGCTCTTCCCTTCTTTCAATGGCGATTCTCGATCTACAATGACCCCAAGGTTAGTGATAGCTTGTTTTAGTTTAACCGCTCGGCAATTTCTCCTATAAGTGCGTAATAACGCTTTCTAGCCCAGTAATAATCTGAAGTAACCCGTAATAGTCCAGGAAATAATCTGTAGTCTGTAGTAATCTGTAATAATCTGTAATAATCTAGGAAATAATCTGTAGCCTGTAGTAATCTGTAGTAATCTGTAATAATCTTGTAGTCTGTAGTAATCTCTACTAATGTGTAATCTGTAATCTTTATTAATCAGTAGTAGCCTGTAGTTATATGTAGTAATCTGTAGTAATCTTTAGTTCTGTAATGTGTAATCTGGTTTCCTAAGTTTTCCTGTTTTGTTTCCTAAGGAAGCCAAATGGCGCTGGTGCACCATTCGGCGCGGCTGCGCTATTTGGACAAATGGCGCACTCGTGCTATTTGCCTGTTTTGTCAATATTTACTGGTCATTTCCGCGGGGTTTCTAACAATGTGTGTGTCATTGTATGCGTGCAGGAAAAGGACCTTGCAGAACTTCCTCTGTGGTGGCATGGTTGTTGCCAGGGGGCATGAACTGCATAGAGGGCACCTACATGGAAAGAACATTGACTTTAAGAATGTAGTTGTGGAGGTCACTGAAGCCATAATTCCATCCCATGTGCTTCCCGTTCCATGTGCAGGCGCGGATAATGTTGCTGAAGCCGTAGGCACATTTATCGAATGGCCTCGAAATGACGTGAGAATCTGTGCATATGCTTCACCTGTATCATCATCGGATACCGAAACCCCCAACCTGCCTAGTAGTCCCTCTACATCGTCATCACCCGGTTCTCCTTCATATCGACCAATAAGCAAACACGAGAGAACTTGGTGAACTTATCTTGATGACAATGTTGTTGTTGGCGAGGTCATTGGTGAATAGAAGTAGCATCCATGGGAAGGATGTCGATGCAATCAACGTATTTGCATGCAAGTTACCGAGGGCAATGGTGCCAACTCCGCGTGCCGATTGCATGTCGCGGGTGCAAATAATATTGCAGAGGCTGTGGGCACATTCATCGAATGGCCTCGAAGCGATATACGTTTTCATGGCATTGATGCAGCCCATGATGAGACATCAAGATCAGACATGGGGATACCTACCTCACACAACTCATACATAGAATCTATGGAGGCGTTAGTCGGATGCGCGATGAAGAGATTGATCCATCGCTGGATTTAGCTACCGGTTTGCTTTCGCGGAATACTATCGGATGATGATGAGCCACCACCTAGTTACTCAAGGACAGAACTCTTGGACATGCAGTGCCACATTCTCCATTCTTGTACTAGAACTAAATATGCAGAAGCTATAGTTCTATTCAGTGATCCACATGATACTGTTGATGATGAATTCTTAGGAGACACAAAGGTTGGCCTTTGTGTTGGAAAGGTGCTTCCTGAACTAATGAAAGAGGATCTGAGATGTTATGCTTGTGCAGAAAGGCCAAGTGAGAATGCACTTGTTCGGTGGGAAAATAGCGATGTGATGCTACTGGATGGAAGGACTGTCTCACAACATCTGCAAGCTCGAGAAGCTAAAGAAAATGAGGATATAGAGTTAGAATCATTTGAGGACAACATTCAGGCTCAATTCAAACGAAAAAGGAAGTATACTTACACAAATAGAATTCCAAGAGAGCCCAAGGGAAAAAGCAAAGAGGAAAGGCTATGCTCAACAAGTTCCATCAACAAGTTTATGAAGTCAAGCTACTGCAAAAATACTTGCAACAAGAAACTTACCAAGCATCAAGTACGTGAATTAAGAAAAGAATTTTTATCCCAACCATACAATGCAAGGGTTACGTTTTTTTTTTGCGTCTTTGAGTGTGACTTACACCGAGAGAAGGAGAGGACATGATAGTGCTCAAGGGGATGGAATTGCCTCTGGCTGGTGGCGATGGCTTTAGGTATCGGGCCCGACCAACATTTTACAATTGGAGAAACAGATTTGAAGCGGTGGAAAGGTAGAAGAACATGGTAATACCGGCTCTAAGAAGCCTAGATCCAACTACACCCCACCTAAATGTGTGCTAGACCCATTCATTCAGAGAATGTCGAAAGTATTCCCCAAATGAGCAAAAGAGGTAGAGATGATGTAAGAGAAAATGTACATAAGCTTCCTTCCATTCTTAATAAGAAGCTTATACATAAAGAAGTTAGTCTTGGTCGTTGAAGAGCTTAAAGGAACAACCCTGAGCCTTGAACTCTTTTTTATAGTATATGGAAAAGGGAATTTCCGGATATTAGCATTGCAAAAAATACGACCTTCTCTAAATGCAACATCTGGCGTAGTAATTAAGCAAAAAGCTGGAAAAACAAAAGATACAAGAGAGGGAAATCTTGCAATTCAACGTCGAGCTCATATGCTAGAGCAACGTTCTTGCAGAAGTCAATATTGGCATTGGAGAGCATTGTCCACGCCTCTCGTAAAATCATCTATGTATAATACATGATAAGATAGATCGTTAAGACTTTAGTGCCTAGAAGTCATCATCTAGCAAAATCGTATGGAGAGGTGATCGCTTGAAGAGCGGTTGACAGAGCTCGACTCATGAGCATGGTGGTCGTGCCTATGGTCATTTTTTTCACTTGATTTATGGAAAGATGACTCAAACTTCCACATTGGTTCACTTTCTAGGATATTGCATAACTTGGAATTGGTACAAGAGGACAAGATAGGTGACTTATGTGGAAGTAAGCCCTGCAGATTGCAAATGGATGCAAGCAAAAAGGATACCAATCCTTTGAAGAACAAACTTGCTTCTATGGCGTAAGTATTGCCAAATGCTTCAACTACAACGAATCCCCGGGTGTTCAACCCTCTCCCCAAATCTCTATTTGCAACTTGATAATGCATCGGGGCAAAACAAAAATAGGTATGTCTTTTCATACTTATCTTATTTGACTTGGCTTAAGGTCTTTGATGAGATCCAAGTGGGCTTTATGATGGTCGGCCACACCCATGATGATATTGATGCTTTGTTTGGAAAATTTTCAACCTTGATGAGCTCATCGAATGCTTTGACACTACCAGAGCTACTTTACTTGTTCAGCAAGTGCAATGCAACATCTCCAATTCCATACTTTATTGATGAAGTTCCAAATTGGAAGGCTTTTGTGAAGGGATTCATCCCTGATAAGGGCCAACGCCTGGTTGGGCATACTGAACCATTGCTCTTCAAATTTAAGATGGCAGGAGATTGGCCTGTTATGCAATACAAAATCGTCCCTACACATAAAGAGTGGCTTCCTGAGATTCTCCAGGAGTTAGAATGTGGAAAGAGGATGAACATGGTCAGCCAATGCTACAAGTGATGTGCCACAAAATATTCCTCCTAGACCAACATTGAAGGATCTTCCAGGGTTGAAGGATAGCATCAACAAATACATCTCCCTATGGAAGGACATATGTAAGAATCAAGAAAGTAGCTTGTTTGCAAGGCAATACACGACAAGTGTTGAGTATTGGAGCCAGCTTCTTATCTCTTTGGAGGATGTTGCTCAAGGACGTCCTCAAAATGATGCATTTTGGCCACAAACAAGACAAGCTCCTCTAGAACAAACAGCATTTGTTCCAGAGGTCGACGTATCTGCCTTGGTCACGTGACCTTTACCATCTTATTGTGGCCCGTCAGATGGCCGTCCAGTGTTGCCTCTTGAAGAGTTTGATCCTCACGTACATGTGACAAAGGGTATGTTTGTTCTAGTCGGACACGGAGATGATAACACCGCCACTTGGTTAGGATATCACGAGGGGAGAATGCTTTGTTCTTGATCCGAATCTACATATTTTGGCCATATTTATATATCGTGGTGGAAGCCTCTCTTGGAGGGGACTACAAAGACCGCTTAACTAAGCGTTGGCGACCTAATCCTTTCGATCCTTCAAGGTACAAAATTTAGATGCTATTCATTATGCTTGGGATGCCAATGGCAAGAGGCCGAAAAAAAGTCCAAATTCGAAATATATTGTAGACATGTGGAAAGACATAGCACATTGTTCATCTTAAATACATGAGATCTTGTACTTGTAATACATATCTTTCATCTTAATACATAAGATCTTGTACATTACTATAATGTAGATCATATATAACTGCTTACATCTTTAATATATAAATGCATACATGATTCATAGATAAGATGGTCAGAAGTGCTTATATGGTGATTCACTCATCATCATTATCTGCTGTGGTGATCCCACTTATCTCATAGCTATTGCGCTCGGGAAGCCAAATGAGGTGGATCATAACACGAATCAGCCCAGGGCAACGAATCTCAGCACCATTGGCTTTGGATTGTAGGTAGGGATCAAGAAGAATACCCCTATCACTGCAACCCACAAGATCAGTGTAGCTCATTGAGCACTTGATCGCCTCGATGTGGTGAACAGAAGAAGGCAAATAATCCATGGGAGATGAATGACCTCTAGCCCCGAATGGAGCTGCTTTTATAGTGAGGTAAAATTATTGATGTGAATAATTGGGGTAGACTGTAGCGCCATTATTGAGCGTGTACAAGTATCATGTACTCATACAAGTATGAAATATTTAATTACTCCGATTCTATACATCAACTAATATTCACTATGCTTATATTATTATATCCTTAACAGATACACAAATCATAAGTGCTTATATTATTATATCCTTAATGAGGTATCTGATCATCATCGATTCACTCATCATCAACACTTCTTTGAGGTGATGGCATTCAGCTCATAGATCTCGATCGGGAAGCCAATATAGGTGGATCACAACACGAGTGAGCTTCCCGCAACCACTCCTTGGGACCATCTCGCTTTGGATTGCGACCATGGATCAAGGTTGACACCCTTTATCACGCAATCATACAGATCATTGTAGCTCATGTAGCACTTGATGGTTCGGATGTTCTCCGGACGATCAGGCAAGGAAGCCATGGGAGATGAATGACCTCTACCACCGAATGGAGCTGCTTTTATAGTGAAGTAAAATTATTGATGTGAATTATTGGTGTTCATTGCCATTATCGAGTACCATACAAGTATGTATATGATCCAATAATTTCTATGTATATACCATCAATAATTTTGGTGGGTATATACCATCAATAATTTTGGTGGGTATAAATATACATCAAATTGCCGAGTGCAGCAACATTGGCCTCCGTCTAACTATGACGCATTCTGGTCCTGAGCGTGATTCTATCACTTGCAAGATGAATCATGAGGACTTCAAAGCGGTGCCGCAGCGAGATAGATACCGCTTTTTGAAGACTCTCTCACCAATCGTTGCTCTCAATCCTCGCCATTATCCCGATCCCTTCGATGTTATCACCCATCTTATATGGAATAGACAAAGATCAAATGTTCATGATCGAAGGATCTCTGGAGCGCCTTCTTTGCGGTTCGATGATTCGGAAGAATAACGGTAGAAGAATAATAGTACTTATCATCTTGTTGTAATCTGGTTGTGTTAGTATACAACAGGTATATATAACCTTTTGTAATACACATAACCATACTATAAGTAATAGTAGAAGAATAATAGTACTTGTTATCTTATTGTAATCTGGTTGTGTTAGTATACAACAGGTATACATAACCTTTTGTAATACACATAACCATACTATATGTATTGAGGTATACTAGTATGCAACAGGTATATATAACCTTTTGTAATACACATAACCATACTATAAGTATTGAGGTATACATAACCCTCCAAGGTATACTATATAAAAAGTATTCCAACTTGTCTTCAGAATTCCAAATTTAATGAAACTCTGCTTAAAACCTAAATGATATAGACATTAGAAAATCTGGCCTTGGGTATATATGCACATAGCATATCCATCATTAAGTATGTAAATACAAATCAACATGTGCTTTACTTCATCATTTGAGAATGTACGAATCATCATGGTTTTAAAATATCGAATTGACACATGGTTTATTTGGTGTAGATGACAATGGATTTGTATGGCATTTGCCTTATTTTATTTATGAGAATGATTTTGAATGATTATGCCTATTATATTAATGATATTAGACATTATGAACATGTGGCTTAAAATGCGAATACTTGACGGAAGAAAGGGAATGACATATATCGATTATCTAAATGGTCGGCTTTCAATGTAATTTGTGTTACATCTAAATAAATATTTAGTGTAGATTATGGTAGATTTGGTTTATGATACCGATTTTTTTGTCCCCCCTTCTTTTTGTTGCTCAAATATATAGAATCTTTATGATATCGATTTAGAATGATTATGTCTATGAAAGATATTATACATTATATGTGGCTTAGAATGCAAACAGATGGCGTAACAATATTTTTTGATTAGTGACACCTGTCCACTATCTAAAGGGACTTCCACCCTATAAATAGAAGATGTTCATAGCATTTTATCTCATCGAAAGCAATTAAAGTATTAATATGAGTGCTTCGCCCTTGCTTCTGTCCTCTCATTCAAGGCACATATTTTGCCAATGTGTTACATTGTTGAAGTTCTAAAATTAGCTATGGCAATATCCATCAATCATTTTGACATACATGTAGAAATTTTGCTCACGTGATTGTATACATATTGATAGGTTTCAATGGGTACACCATTGCCTGATGACATTCTTATTCGAATGCACGAGAACAAATGTCTTCTTTGTGTAATCATTCCAGAGTTACAGAATATGAATATGATGGATGAACCTCATTACATGAATTGTAGCTAGCTTGAGGGTGTTGACTGCAGAAAACGCGTGAAGAAGAAGTTTGAGAAGGTTGCCCCGAGATGGAACTCGAATTAACTGGGGGCGAGCAATGGTTAAATAATGGCCTGAAAGTGGACTCCTATAGCTGAAACATGGCCTTCAATTTCCAGTTACTTTTGCAGATGTTCCAATTCGGCAATGATGCAGTGAAACATAGGGTCCGGCCAATCAATACTGGTTTCTACATAGATGCAACAATCGCAATATTGTAGAAATACGTGTTGATAGTTGTATCTTCACAATGGCCTAAGAGGTTGCGCTAGAGAAACTTGACAAAACTGTCATAAGTTTTATCAACATACCCAAGCCTGAGTTTTATATTATAAGGCTATTTTCCATATGAAAAAATATTATAATTTGCAATGAGAATAAGCCAAGGGATTTGTTCCTTGTGGGAGGTGAAATACTTCAAAATTAAGTGCCTGAATGAGAGAAATCTGTACCAGCAATAGACATCTTGAAGCCAGCATCATCTCGGTCCTATTGATGAATTGGAACATGTGTTTTAACCTGGGAGAGGGAAATTCCTGGTCAAGGTTAACTTCAAGGACTATTTTCGGAGTGATGCGGCAGTCACTTTCCATGATAGTGTTAGAATTTGCAGTCATGAAACTGATCTTTTTAAAGAATTGAGCATCCATAGAAGTTGTTGTATGCAAAGTCAGTGGACGAGAAGAAGAGGCCACGACGGTAGCAGAAGAGACTAGAGATTTAGCGTGGCAGAGACAAAAGAAGAGAAGGCATAGAAAACAATAGGGTTCATGACAGTTCAAAGAAGGCTTTTATATCCTGGTGAACAAAGAATAACTTGAGGCATTGAATTGGACAGATGGTTGCATATCAAGAGTTGGAGAAAAGTAGCAAAAAAATTTCTAGTCCAGAGTAGGTGTCGTTTAATTCATGTAAGTAGAAGAAAACGAACCGTTCGATGTGGGGCACATCAACAAGAACAGAATATGATTTGGCACTTCCATGAGAGAATGTTGTAGTTTGGCATATTTAAGAGTGGTGACTCAAGGAAACAATGGTCATGATTAAAAGATATCAGTCCGTACTGACAGAGAAGGGCATTAATTGTTGCAAATATACAGTGTGGTAAGGAAATATTGCAGCCTTTATGATAACATCAGACGCTCAGATTTTGACAAGAGGTGAGAGATTTATTTATGTCAGACCTTCGGGAGGGGTAGTCAGTTGGCCTATAAAAGGGAACACCAAGTGTGAAATATGGACATCTGGAAGCTGAAGAATCATGTGATTCCACTTGATGGTTGGCTCATGAGATTGCTGAGAATCCCAACCCCAACTCTGATTATCTTGATGCTGTTCTGCATCTATGTTGGAATCAATATAAAGGTTGTGAGCATGTGCAGCTCTGAATCCGATATAAGAGTTGGAGTGATAGAATAGTGGTGGTGACTATGTAGAAATTGTTTTTTTTTTATAGACCATTTTGTAAGCATATAATGAAATATGTAGCTTATTTGCCTCCTGGTACTTCTGGTGTATCCTGATTTGCATATGTGTAGAATTGTTTAAAGTCTAAACCCATTAACTGAGAAACTTAAAAGGGTGCCATGCAATTCTGTTAGCTGAAAAATACTTGGTTGAACCGCTTATACAATTTCATAAGGTCATAACCATCGAAACCTCAACTTCCAGGGATGTATTTTGTAGCGGGAAGTATAAACTAGAACTAAGTCTCCTTGTTGAAATTTTTTGTTTTGACTTTGTTGTCATGATTTCTATGAATGGTTGCCAGCCAGTACTCTGAGATACGTGCACATTGAATCTCATCAAGCTGCTAGAGTTGATAAACTCTCTCTTAAAGAGTAACAGATGGATTGTGGACAATCGCAAGTTGGAATCGAAGAGATGGCATCGAAGAGATGGCAAAATATATTCAAAAGGCACCAAAGCTTCTTGACCATCAGTCTTCTCCATCTCTTCAATCTCCTCCTAATATCTATCATATGGGAGATCTTCAAGTTGACGAAGATGGAAATCCAAGAGTTGAAAATACTATCTATCTATCTATCTATCCACCATGTTGCACGATGCTCCACATTAGAGGCTTGTGGCTAATAGAAGTCATTAGAAGCAAAGCTGGCGAGAAATGAAATTGGCATTTCTCGCCCATTATGGTTCTTCTGCTGATGATCAACAACTCCTAAAACAACTTAATGATATGCAACAACGGATTACAGAGTCTGCGCATGATTTTGCCAATCGATTGCTTATTATTGGCAGCAAACTCAAAGAATATACCACTAAGAGCCAGATCCTTGTGTGGTTTCTTCAAGGTCTGCCATTGGCTATATCAGAGTGATTGAATACTTAAGACCCACATCCTCTGAATATGCCATTGAATTGGTCAACCATTTAGTCAATGTGTCCTCCCGTAGTGTCCCTCTCACGGATCTTCCTTTCATACAACTGCTACTTATTCCTCAAAACTCCACACGTTCTACGCCGTTCTACAACCTCAATGAAGTCAAACCTGGTGCTATATTTGCAAATATCAAAGACATCTCATCAATCAATGCAATTCATCAAATGGTTCATCTTATTGCAAGCGTTGCAATATGTGTAACCACAACACGAAAGAGTGCATGCACGTTCATCCCACACCTTTTTGTCAAAGAATGGTCTTTCAGGTACAAACCATGCCTTTTTCGTCGACTCCAACTTTTTATTATCAACCACAAAATCGGTCATACCACATCAGAAGCAACCCCAATCTCAGCAACAGGGAGACCAAGCTTCACAAGCTCCTTTTGATGTAGCTAAAGTTCAGTTTTATAATTGCCATGAATGGGGTTAACCACTACAACATGTCCTGAACTTCCTCAAGTTCAAGTTCAACTTCGGATCTGAATCAATCCACATCCCGATCGTCTCTCGGGCTTACTAACTTTGGGCTGCCAATGGAAAATAAGACACCAGACCTAGTATACATCGTCCTCCACGTGCTCTGCAACAATAACAGCCACAGCCAGCTCCTGCTCAACCTTCTCTGAAGAGGCGCAAGGAGAGATTTTTTGTGCTTTTAATCCTCCAGTACAACCATCCAATTGGATAGGTCTCATTGCATGCCAAGCACATGGTAATAGACAACATTCTCTCACACCTCAGGATACACAGTCTGCTTATGCGATAACTGCCATTCCACAGATAAACAAATCAAATCTGTTCATTTTGAACACGACTTGGAGACATTCTTGCCTCATCTCATGCCCAAAGTTCGTCAAAGCATACTTCCTCTTATGCAAGCTGCTGCAAGACGCATGCTTACTAATGTTCGCGCTACTACTAGAACTCAACAATGACCTGCTGAACCGACACCACCGTCTCCTGCTACACCAGCCAATCATATCCAAGCATTGCTATCCACCACCCATGGAGCTTGCAAACCCGTTGGCTCACATTCCATTAGAACTTCAAGAAGAACGTGCAAAAATCAAGACTCCTCCCAGTCTGACCATTATTTGAAGCTTTGTCCCACTCCTCGTAAATAAGTTCCTTTACCCATTGTGTTAATTGGGTCAATGGCTCTTTCAGAAATAACTTTATTTTTTCATTAAGAAGTTTCTGTTAAGAGATCACTTTTTCATGGTAGACTCATGGCCGCCCCCACTTACCAAGGCGCTTTGGCCATAAAAGAATTATATACGTGCAAAGAATATGTGTTCCAAATATTAAAGTACAAAACCAATAATAAGGACAAAATGTTATGATGATTTCTCACCAACATGATCTGGAGTATCTTTCAAATGGCATTATTCGTGTAGTTGTAGTCAAATATGTGTCATCTAATAATTCAATTTCAGGCCAGTTCACATTCATGCGACGTCCCATTTTGTTTGTAGATAATAGAATTTAAGAGCAAGTAGATAGGGAGCCTCTATCTGTCAATTAACAAATGGGACCAGTATTGAACAAATGGAGCAAGGACATAAATGGCAACATCTACTCTACTTTTTGTTTGATTTTTGTTTGGTGGAAGAGGAAAAATGGGACCATTGTTGAACAAATGGGGCAAAGACATAATAAATGCAACATTACATTTTATTTGGTGGAAGAGGAAGAGGGGGTAAAAAGACAACGTTGAAGGAATGACTTGAGGAGAGGGTAATGGTGGGGGTCGTCTAAGCAAGGGAAGAGGAAAGAGTGGCCATATTGGTGGTACATTTGGATTTGGACGTCTCTACCAGCTGCCAGCAAGGCACGGCCGTACTCGATCTGACGGTCACGCATAACGTCTTTACCAGCCAAGACAAGCAACATTGGGGGGGACCAAGGACTCTTCAACTCCACACTTTCATGACTTACAAAGTTTGCAAAAGGATGGTTCAAATCTGCCCCAAGGGGTAGGGCCAAGGAGAAGAAGGAGTGCACGTTAAGTAGTGTCAAATCTGCTGAAGAGCTCGCCGGATCGGACTCGGAGGCGGTCAGATCGTGTCCGGCGAAGCCGGGCACACATAGTATGAGGCCCTTGATGCTCAAGGGACTCAAGTCCTCAACTGCCAATGCCATCCCAACTCTGGCTGCTACATGGCGGACTATTATTGCGCCGGAGCTATGGCCCATGAGGAAGCACGACGAGAAGTCGGAGATGGATCTAAAATGATTGATCCAGTCCTCTTGACTTTGACTTTGGAATTGAATTGAATTGAATTGATTTTTATCGTCCACGGAAACCTGGGTAGGCACCCTAGGATGAACAGTCTCTGTTTCAGCCTGAGCATCTACAAGAGAATCGGGGTCCTGATCCTCCCTGAGCTTGGCCAAAGCCTGAGACCTGAGCCACATGACAGCAGCATACCCGTCGTCAAATGCAGCAGGTAATCTGTTCTCCGGCGCCCGCCGGTAATTCTAGAAACCACCACAGCTCCTAATTCTGCAGCAATTTGGCTGCACAGTTTATGATACCACACATGATCTGCACTGCATATGGTGAAACCCCTCCAAAAGAAATACAGAATTATGGGCACTCCTCTAGGCGATTTGGCTGGATCTATCTGCTGAGGAAGAAAAATTCTAGCCCACACCCCAGTTTCGGAATCCACGGTAGTATCAAATGCAGAAACGAGCTCTGGAATCTCGGCATTTGGTGGAAGAGTGGGAAGGGGAATTCGGTGGATATTACCGTCTAGATCAAAAGATGCAGCCGGAATTTTCAGATCGGAAATTGAAAGCGGCCATTTGGGTACAATGAGAGGCTCCGATTTGTGCTCCAGAGGCGGAGAGCCTTGGAGCTCTTCATTCATAGCCATGGCAATGCCTTTAAGCTCGAACCATTCCTTTATATTCTGCAACTCGTTACTGGTTGATTGCGGGTCCTGTAATAAAACTTAACCTTGGAACATGCCTTATAATAAGATAAGACAGAATAAGAAAATCTTTTCCATGTATAGAAGAGTCTTAGACAACTTGTATAGAAGAGCAAACTTTTAGTTGAGGCTGGGGAACCCATTTCAAAGGCTAGCATTAGCTAAGAATAGCTCCTCAATGGGCGGCTCGACTTCATGGTCCTATGTCATGGAAATCAGTTCTACTTTGTATGTTCCCTTCAAACTCTAACAAGGGTCTATCGAATCACAGGGATGCACGCAAATTTCCATTAGGAATTCCCCTTGCAATTGCCATATTGTTTTAGGCCATAGGTAATGCCATGCACTTATTTTCCTTTATGTTTTGTCCTTCCCATTTTTCTATTTTGCCCATTTTGTTTTTTTCTTTTTGGATTCATGCATTCCTCATGGGCACATGTGGCGTCATCTAGAATAAAACCTTTCAAAGTGGGGTACATCTTCCAAATAAAAAACTGTAGAAGAGTTTGTTTCTTACTGGTAGTTTTTTTCCTTCCCTTTTGTATCAGTCAAATTGACGAGACCAATGGACATTCTTTTTGTCTACAAGCCCAATAACCATTAAGAAGAGGAATTCTTTTATTTTGTCATTGTCATCCATCCCCTAGAGTTTATCATTTGCTTTCATAATTAAGGCCTACAAGACATTACACACAAACAGACAGAGAATTGGATTGAAATGAATAGATGCAATATATGCTACATAGATAATACTTACATTCCCACAGTCTTGTATTTTATCAAACGGTTTTAATAAGAACTCTAGATGCCCATTTATTTAGCCACCTCCTTTCAGGATATATTTCTCTGTATTCTATTCATACAAGAATATAGAGTCGAGTAGAACAAAATAACCATATATAAAATAGCAAAATAGAGAAGCAAGGACATGTACATACCGTGGTGCTTTGTTGAACATAAAAAAGCGACCATTGGAACATACAACACAAGTCAATCAAAAGGGGCATGTCAAGATGTCCATTCCCATCTTTGCAATCCTCCATCTTTAATACAGTATCTTGTGAGCTTATTTGAAGTTCCAAAAGATCTTCAAAACGCAATTTACAAACATTACAAGAGGGCATTTGCTAAGTTTCGACCATCAAGTACTAAAATCAATAACAACATTGGAGCGCGACAAGGTTGTCCTCTTTCTCCTACATTTTCTAGCTTATGGATATACCAATTGGAAGCATGGTTTGATAATCATGATGTTTGGGATCAAATTTTGGCACAAGCTTTCCTCAGGGAGCTTATGTATATTGATGACGTCGTGCTTATGGCATATACAGCTGCTAGTATACAATAATCTTTACATGCTTTGCATTCATTTCGTGGGAATATCGCTCTTCGTGGATGTTAAAAAATCTATTCTATTCTTTGAGTCTTCCTAACATGTAATTCCAACTTTTACTATGAGAGAGTCATGAGGTTGGAGTGTTTGAAATGATGGACCCTAAGCTTCTTTAGCAATATCTTAATAGTTTTGTTCCCGAACTCTATGGATGCACATGCTTTGGCCCAAGTCAAACCCCATTCATTCCCATGTACAATTGTATCCTTCTTTGGGACATGGACCACAAGACTATTTGTTTGTTTCTCTGTCTAGGGAGAAGCTTATAGCTATTGCATCAATATCGATCTCACCTAAGTTTGAATTATATATGTGAGGATAACTGCAATTGCCATGAGAGATGAGACTATTTGCTAGCTATATGGTATCGAGAATGAACACCATATATGCTTTTGCTTTGTCCAACTTTTAGATGAGCATGAACTATTATCAGATATTGCCTCCTGCATTCCACACTTTTAAAAAATCAAAGGTGGCGTTGTATGTATACATTCTTGAGGTGGTGGATGCTCTTCTTCAATTGTTGAACTAGTTGCGACAATAAACTTATTTTTAAATGAATCGCCACCTCTTGCCATGGAAAGCATTCTCGATCAAGCTCCTCTTATATTGATGCCTTTGGAGCAATTTGGGCTCAGATCGCTTGAGTTATTTCTATATACTCCTCTACTGCAGATTGAAATATCTGTATAGTTGTGCCAAGAAGGCATCAGAGCGGAGCGCCTCTTCTCTTTTTGGTCTAGTAGTAACACATTCGTTCTAGAATAACTATGTCTCGAGTTCAAGACTGTCCAGAGTTGCACTATGTATAGTTCTATCTCATGGCCCTATGTGGACGTTAAATAATATCTATCTATTTATCTGTCTTTTATATGTAAGTTGCTTATTGACTATTGAACATTATCTCCATCTAATAAGTGACATCTTCAAGTCCCTCAACTGCTATGGGTGTGGGATAAGTTACTTTATGTCTTTTAACCGCATTGAAAAGTTGTTTGGATATGAAGTTAATCCATCGCAAGGTGACAACTCTATGGTGGCAAAATAGATGATCCAAAGTCAACAAGCTGGTTCATAATATTAATCATCGAGTTTCAGATCTCTGTCCTTTGTGCATACAAAGGGTTGAGACTATTGTGCACTACTTCTTCTTGTGTGATTGACTTCAGTTTTGATTGTTAACCATTGTTTGGGACTCTTCAGCAAGCCAACAAACTTTGCTTGCTGACATCTCCACAATCCCAAGGGGACCAGGAGTCGCAGTGTCAAACTAGTAGACAGGAGCAGGCTGCCTCAGTATCTTTTGTTACCAGGAGCCTGAACTTGCATATAATTATAGAGGTTGCAGAGGCAAAAGATGATGCCCTTTTCGAAATGGATCTTTGCTTTGCATTTTTTTCACCGATGTCATGCATGTGAAGGTTGGTGGAGTTGTCTCACACGCTACTAGGGTGGGAGCGGCAAGACCGATGCGTCCTCGCCATCTTTTGGTTCGGTTTCAAGACACTCTTAGCAAACACATGTTCTTGACATGGAAACCATCTCAGAGGGACTAGTTTCTCAGTACAGGAGGACCTCTCCCCTCTTCAATTGTGTAACCGTAAGGAGGAGCTCTGCAAGATGAGGGCAGCCCGCTTGCAAAAGAAATGGGCAGTGTACAAGGGAGGCGCAGCAATTATTCTAGATCAATGACCTTCCAATCCTTGGACTGGCTATGTCTAGATAATTTTAGAAGCATAAATTTACCACTAGCATTATCTTATCTTATTCTTGGTAGCCTTTTAATATCTGGTTATTGTGTTTGGTGATGGGGCCTAGTCCCCGGGCTTTAGATGGGTTGTTGCCCTTGCATGTGCCGTCCCATAACCCATTGGGTTCCCGTGGACGTAAAAATTCATCTTATCTTATCTTATCTTATCTTATCTTATCTTATCTTATCTTATCTTATCTTATCTAAAGCATGGCTAAAATTGCACAAAAAAAACTTTTTTCACCTTATATCTGGTTGACTATTGTGGTCCCTTGGAAAAAGAGGGTTGCATGTCTTTGAAAAGCACTGTAAGCGAGCTTGTCCTTGATCAATACATGATAAAATTGTTATGGCTTATCATTATTCTTCTCTTGATCAAAAGAAGAGAAGAACATTGAATTGATTTGACAAGTCTACATTTAGATATTCTCTTATGCATAAATGGTGCTCAATTGGATCAATCCATATTGTAGTTTTATTGTATTTTGTTATTATTTTTTGGTTGTTGAAAAAGGTTTGGCATCTTTCAACGGAAAGAACAAAAGATGGCTTATGCGTTTTTTATGCAATTTCTTGACTTTTCTATAATACCATAACCCCTAGGTTTGCATGTAAGCATCTGTTTTATGCTTCATATGATTTACCTAAATTGTATGCATCATATGATCTACCTAAGTCAGATGCACTTAAGTTAGACTGCCAATGTTGTAGCTTTTTTAGCTCATCAAAAGCTTTATGTTTATTCTTTCAAAACTTACCTAAGTAGGCCAAGATGCTTCTTGTTACCAATATCTTAAGTTCGAAAGTTTGTTTAGTTGGTTGCCTAATATAAAGAGCACATGTCCAAAATTTAGAAATCAAAAGCCCCAGTCATGAGTCTCTTGGCGAATGTTAAATATGTTGGATCCAGGGCATATATCGGTGCTAGCCCGGGTCATCGAATCAGATCGCCGGGTTTGTTAGCCTTAATACTAGACCTGTCTCTGGGACCATTCCTGATCCATGGACCAGAACTAGCCCACATGACCTCTGCCACTTAAACACATGCAATTTACAAAAAAAAAAATCAATTTTGTAATATACCACCGCCGTTTGAGTCTTGACTTGCTTCATAATGACCTCTGAGAATCTCAGGACCAATAAGATCGCCTATACCTTGTAGTGATTGCTCAAACATTTGAGAATTTGTCAGTTTCTGCACCAGTCCTGAACTGCCTTCTTCTATTTCTAGCATAAAGTGACTTAAACCTTCCTAAAGTTGGAGGTATTTGCCTGATTATCATAGAACATATTGAGTTCTATGTTTTTTATGTTCCCATGTTTTCTTGCTATCATCTGACATTGGTGGAAGCCGCCAAATTCTATTTTGACCAAAAAAGTTGTTTGAGGTTCAAGAATTATTTTTGATTCTTGTGGCCATGAGTTGCTAACTATACGATGTATACTCTCATGAGATTTTTTGGAGTGTTCATAAGTCATGTTAACCTCAATATTTACTAAAAGAATCTAAGATATAGAATTCTGGACAAACGTATAGGTTAAAATTGCTCCAATAACAAACATCCATAATACCATGAGGGTAATAAATGATGCGTTCTACTTATATCTACATAGAATACAACTCTTATCAACTTACATATAGTGTAATTAGGGTGTAACCATGCAAGTTTTGGAATTCAAACATGATGTACAATGGTCGGATTAACACATTAGAGCATAAAAAGTTGAGTCCAACTCCACAATTATGGGTCCAAAACTCCGCGGTGATTATAGTTGATGATGTTTATTGATGAATTCAAGTGGATATTATAAAGTTTAGCCATGACGACACGTAAGTAGACCATATGACATTTCAAGTATGCTTCTTTGGTTCGTAGAAAGAGACATTACATTTCCCCAAATAAGCCTTTAAAATAGTTGAAAATGTGAGAAATGACATATTCTCTTATATAGGTTGTATGGTCTTATTGAAAAGGATACCAAGAAATCTGCTTAGTTCTTACTAGCATAAACTTCATATCTGTGTTACTGTTATAAAGTATTGTTGTCTAAGTAGAATAATGTTACATGTAGGTTATCTTTCATGTATATTATATTTTTCATGGATGCAAACCTTCCTTGGCAATAGAAATCTCTTTGCTTGCTCTTCATATTGTTTAGATGTTGTATTTGAGTGGGATGGTTTTGCTCGGTGGACATTCTCTCCAATCGAGTTTTTAGTCCCCATTGTACTTTGTAACTTTCTCCGGATAGAATAGAATAGAATAGAATAGTTTTTTAACGTCCACGAGGACCAATAGGTCATGGGACCCATACAATGGGCTAGTACAATCATTACTACTAGGATTAAAAACCCCACGCCTCGAAAGGGTTTCAAGGAAAAACCTTTGCGAATGATGATACTAGACAAGCGGAGATAATGACTACTGAGGACTCAGTAATTGCAGACGTTTATCTAGAACCTCAAGTATGTATAATGCCAAGTCATGCACAGATGGTGCTCTGAGAAGTTGTGGAAGCGTGGAATGGAATGCTAAGGTCAAAAAATGATTCCGGACTATCTCAAAAGCGGGGCAACTTCGGAAGGCAAAGGTGTCCTCTTACAAAAATTAAATTGGCTGCTTGGCAAACATTGGCAAAATGAGTTTTCAAAGATATTTATAGCATATGATTGTTTGAGGTTTAGAGCATGCTGAAGCATAGGAATTGTCTTCAAAGTTCTAGGTTGAAGCAATTGAACCAGCCCATATATCTATGGTGCTATTCCTAAGCATGCACAATAAGTCTAAACTTGATCAATGAACATGGTTGCTAGAGATGTAAATCATGACATTGTCTCCTTAATTTTCTCATACAATTATAGTACATGCAATTCCAATGAGAACCTCCATTTCGTTTGGCATAAACAATTGTCCTTGCTTCTCTTTTCTATGATGGCTAGCATATCCAATTAATTTGAAGGCACACTATTGCATTGGAAAACATTGTAACCTATCTTTTCTACCATGTAGATTGATTGGTGTTCCATGTGTTATCTTTGATACTAGAATAAAATGATTTCTCATCTCCCATTTTTGTCTTGAACATTTTTTTAAAAGATCTTGCAATTTTTTTTTATCTTACCAACACTATCCTTCATGGATTTTCAACGTGGAGCATAAAATTTGGAAAGGTACTTCATGAACGAGTAAGTCCCGAAAGGTTTATGGTTACAACAACCAACACATAACTATCATTAACATGAATTAACACAACCATTGGGTCTAACACATTTAAATTAAAATCCCCCTTAAACCCCCTTTGGTTTGGGTGCATATTCACACGGGGGGTGACGTAGGGCAGCGAGAGCCCTTATAATTATGTTTTGCACGTATAAATTCCACACCATATTGTATTTTAGTTGAAATCTTATAGTATTTTGCAAATCTTGTTATACAGTATAGCAAATTTTGTACTTGCATACCCCACAAACGAGGAATTTTACGTACGGTGTAGATTAAGGAATAAGGGGTGAATATGCCTATCCAATAGCTCTCGTTGCCCGGAGTCACCCCCCGTGTGAATATGCACCCAAACCAAAGGGGGTTTAAGGGGGATTTTAATTTAAATGTGTTAGACCCAATGGTTGTGTTAATTCATGTTAATGATAGTTATGTGTTGGTTGTTGTACTAAAAAAAAAATTTGGGCCCTTCGGGCCCTAAAAAAAGCAAACATACATAAAAACATGTAAAACATGCAAAACATGTAGCCGGATATTAGGGCTACTTTATGGTTTCTGCATTCGATCTGCATTCGATCATGGGAGCTTACCAAAATTACAATAAGGTGGTAGAAAATACGAGCATAGCAAATATTCTACTACATGAAGTAAATGAAATAAGTGAGAACGGAAGAATGAGCTTCAACAAATAAGAACCAACTTTGCTGAATCTCGAAAAAAAATCTGGATTCTAGGTTAACAAATACGAGCCAACTTTGCCAAATCTCAAAAAAGATCCCGAATTCTAGGCTATGTATCAAAGTTTCTTATTTTGATTTTCTTTTCCAAGCCTGTTAGATGACAAGAAAAGCCACACATTGGCCATGCTGACTTTGGTCATTATTCTCAACACTGCACGAGGCTAAAGTGCTAAAGAAAGAGAAAACAAGAGCAAAGAAAATAAATCAAAAGAAGTGTTACAAAGTCAAGTGCAGAACTCTTTTACTGCCCCTACATTATAATGCCATTTTGCAGCACCATGATGCTACTGGCGATGTTTTATTCTATAAAAACCTAATACAACTTCATTCAAGACACACTGCAATCAGATTTTGGGAATCGTAACCTCCTCTCGGCATTCTCCCTCTTGGACTTACATGGAGGATTTATAAGTGGTACTCTCCAATCGGAAAGTAAGGAGAAAATTATAATACTCCAAAACAACCTGTCCTTACCCACCAGCCTCTCATGGTGAGAATCTCTATGAAGACACATGCTTTCTTTAATTGTCGTAGGCTATAAATCTCTCTACAAAGCCACTAAGCATAGCTCTTGGGCAACCGGGTTACCAAGTAAAGTTCGTTAAGCCCTCAACGTGGGGTATCTTTGAGGTGCTTTAAGCGAGAATGGAACTCAAACGAAAAGAAAATGCGGTCCTCCAATTACGGAAGAATCAATCCTCTAGTAGAACCCACGGATGGTTTCATCTCTCCTTCGTACATATAATGGAAAACCCACTTTTGAATGCCATCGGTGCATCCCTTGAAAAGCACAAAATGTTAAGTCTTAAAAAAATGAACTTCCTTTTGCAATCCCATCATGCCAACTTCAATCGATGGTTTGACTATTACCAAGGAGTGTCATATCATTTGCGAGAATGATTCAGCCATGCATCTTTGATTAGGGCTGCATGAAACAAATGGAACTTGGAGCTGCCTCGGGATCTCAATATGACAAAATTCAAGATTTACACTCTTTGGGACAACAAACTACATGGACCTCCGATAGATGCCGGAGCCACGGGGAGATGTCCATAAGATGTCCCTTTTATAAGACGTCCATAACGGAGAAAACAAGGAAGTAATTCTCTCTTTCCATTTCACAGATGTATCCACGTGCAAATGCTAAGAGGAGACCAAAAACAGTTCCAAACAAGACCATAAATCACATCTTGAACCTTACCATCTTCATGCCAATCAACTCGACAACGTGAACAATGCACAATATCAAATGATTGGGTGGGATAAGGCAACCAGCTTTGTTCCCAAAATTGCAACCATTGCAGGAATGCCACGCTCTAGAGCGAACTGTATTTGGTTTTTTTGTCTGTTAAAAAGTCCCCATTTCCATCAGTTGTCATTCTTAGAGCACTGTATCATGAAGGCGCCAGCGGGATCGATCCTTTGCATGAATTCCCTACAATTTCCATAACATGTTCTAAACTCAAGTCTTATCAAACACATTTGCGAGGAAATACCTGCGGATATAGTCGAATCGCCACGTTTGAAGTGAGTACCACCACCGAAGCCACATTCTAGATCCGTTGGCATGTACCCGGTTCGACCCCCTTTCATACGCTAAAGTGCGTATGATTGACTCTTTAGGGTTTCGACATTCGAACATGGCGCTTACAAAAAGCGGATGCAAAACCGACACGCTTTGTGATCACGGCTCTTACTGCCAGTACCCTCAGTCCAAATCCAACTGCAACTGTTTGGACTCGTCCAAATCCATCTGGAATATGGCGGGAATGGCTGGCATAAGAAATGCAAAAATTGAATACCTTTGTGGAAGCTAGTTCACCGTATAACAAGGACGAAATCTCCAGCTGAATTGAATGCCTATGTTTTGTCCAGAGCTCCAATAACCAAACGGCACAAACAAAACCTAGAGACCTTCTCCATTCTGTCGGATTAGCTTTTATACCTCTTTTTTCTGACGCCAAATCTATGTTCCAACGGGTTAATCAATCAAGCCGAAGATTTGAGTTGTGGGATTATAATAAAGCTGCACTGAATCACCACAAACTCGGCAGATTTTGCTTTGATTTTCGAGATCGAGATCCCTTACAGCAAAAACCATAACCTAGAGACCTAATTTTGGAGTTAACAAGAACCCTAAAATGAGCTGCTCGAGCTTTGCATGTCGAGCAAAATAAAATGTAATACGAAAAATAGAACTTAACGGAGAAATATATGATATATGGGTCTACACTATTGAAAAGAGGCATTAAAATTCATTCAAGCCTATGCAAATACAATGCGCACTCTAGATATACTAATTAGTAGGCCTTGTGCAATACGCCCATCAAATCATATAAAAACCATTGGAAAAATCGTACAAAAATACAAAAAAAACCCCCTGTTATTATGCTACATATTCCATGTTTAGGTAGAGATCATTTGTTGTACAACATTTTTGCAACATAATCAGAGCAGTTGAACATTCTGAATGAATTTCAATTTTCTTTCTCATCAAAAGAATCCACGGGTGACCTATAAGCGTCACAATGAATAACCTAACTGAGCAAGAGCTCGAAGCACGTCAAAATGTAGCATGTATAGTTGTGGAAGTTTGCAGCATTTTAATAGACAGTCATAGAGTGGGATGTTGATCCTATTTTCTATACGGCAACCTTCAATGCAGAACCAAAATACTAAGTTGATTTGCCATGATGTTCAAGGACTTGCTAAAAACTGAAATTTTTGAATGACAAAAGGCAAGTTTTGACTGTTCTTACCATATAGGTGACCATGCAGTGACACCCAATGAACGTATTCTCAGCAGATTTCTACAATGGTGGACAGTGGATAGCCGCACACATGCGAACTACCCACGAAAAATAAAGGGAAAATCCAATTATATCATTTGGACCCCAAAAACAAATACAATGCTAATAGATGAGTGGCTGATGTACCTGCCGAAAGCTTATCACCGGGATTAAAAAACCCCGCCCTTTCGGGTTTTCGAGGAAAAACCCTAGTGATAAGCCTTCGGCAAGGGGCTTAGACAAACGTAAGGCATAGAATCGCTCCCAAAAACCCCCGCATGGAGAAGTCAAAACGGATGGCGCTCGCCAACCTGTACCTGCACATCACCAACACAACAAACGAGAAACATACCAAAGAATAGCATCACCCAATAGGTGGAAAAAAGCATCACCCAATCGGTGGAAAAACATGATAAAAGAACTTGTACAAAATATAAAAACAAAGAAGGGGGGAGGGTGGGTTCAAAGAGAATAAGGTAATGCTTGCGAGAGAAGAGGAAAGCGCCGAAAACGTCGATGAAGAACTCCGCAATAAGTAGCAAACGCCCAACCTGAAGAACGGCCCAAAACGCATGCGATGCATGCATGCAACGCATGCAATGCATGCATGCTCGTCTTGAGCAAGAATGGCGATTAAACGCCAATCGACGACATTCTTGCACCGCGACACGCATGAAACCAACAAAGCGCCCGAATACCAAAGGACTTCCTTAAGCCGGGAATTACGGAGGAGCAGGATCCGGAGCCAAACTAGGATCGAGGACGAAGGTCACAGGATGAAGGCTAAAGGCCGGAAAGGACAGCAGGAAAGCAACGCCAAATTGGCCAAACCAGGCAGGAAGAAGCCCCTCCCCTGTCTGGAAACAATTCAAAGAGAATAAGGTACTGCTGAGAGAAGAGGAAGCGCCGATGAAACGTCGATGAAGAACTCCGCAATAAGTAGCAAACGCCCAACCTGAAGAACGGCCCAAAACGCATGCGATGCATGCATGCAACGCATGCAATGCATGCATGCTCGTCTTGAGCAAGAATGGCGATTCGCTACGCGAATCGACGACACTATATAAGAAAGCATTAAGCATGCAAAATAAGCAATTGATTTGTATCAAGGATGGCCAACCTTGGTGTACTAATCTTTCTTATCATTAATATAACATATTGACTAATTCAATTGAGGCCCATATGTACTTGGTTAAATGCGATGGCTTTCGGAGATGCTTCTTTCCTCCGCGGGACGTTAAAATATACTTCCTTCCTTCCTTCCTTCCTTCCTTCCTTCCTTCCTTGACACGTTTTTTTGCAACTGGTACAATATATGTGTTTTTGTGTTCAATGAGGGGCTTATCAGCAATTGTGTCTTAAGAGTGGACTAAAAACAGTCCTCATGGCTGATAATGTGATCGTTCCCCTAGAATATACGATATAAATCGTTATATCCTAGGCTACGTCACTATACAAATCTATACTAGTAGACTTGTATGCACCAAGTGTGGGGGCATGGCCAAGTTATTTATATAACTTAGCCAACCTTAGGAGGTGACCCATTACCACAGGGCTTCACTCTTAGGTGACCCGCCACATAGGCGCAACCTATTGGAGCCAAGTGGCTCTCATGTGAATCCTAACACATAAAAGGCCAAACCCTAAACCTAGACCACTTTTGGCTCTACCAACTTCTGATCCATGAGTTCGTGTCCACAGCTCCGATTCAAGGATCGTCTGCGACAGCCGATGTTATATTAGCAGTCCGTAAGTGCGAGCATAGCAGGGGAGGATCATCTACTCGAACCACCTGCCAGAGATGGAGAACTAGGGAGCTGGAGGCAGCTCATCAGGAGCAGGTACTTCGAGTATTGTGTTCTAGTAGAGCCATTCTATAACCTATAGTTTTGAGCATGAACCCTAATCAATGAACCCTAACTATAAGTTAGATGTATATGATTAGGATCAGTTGTTATTATTGTAATTTATTGATATATGATGATGGTTGATCTTATGTTGCACCTCTTGTGTATTCGGAAGGGGGGTAGAGATTTAGTAGTTATTATTTTGATGATGCTCCTAGTTTAGACCCATTAGTTCCCATTATTATGCAGCCTGTGCATAGAGCCCACCTGGCTACGGAGGCTATGGAGTGCCTGAGTACCGTATAACGGAGTCAGTGGCAAAGTGGAGGGAGGTCCGTGCTGAGCGTGGCTACTGGGGATCCATGGTGGGCTAGGCTTATAGTTGGTCACTTCATGTGGGCCGGGTATGATTCTGACACTTCCTGGGTCAATGGCGTTGCCCTGACTCTCAAGAGCTGCAAGTGTTGGCCTGGGTCTTCTTTTGGGGAGTTTAGTTGGGTACGGACGTGTGTTGCCATGATCCTCAAGCTGCCCATGGAGCCATTACACTTCGGAGGGGGAGATGCAACCCTTCCTACCTCATCGGACCAGGGAGATGCAACTCGGAGTAGTCTCATTGGGTGATACCATGGGATTACGTCTCCGGCAGGTTACAATCACGACAGAGTCTGATTTAGCCTATCTGCAAAGTATGCATAAGAGGGGCAGATGGAGTGGTCAACCCTAGCCATTGTCTATTGCCAGCCTAAGCCATTGCCATAACTTGGTCTGATCTATCTGGAGACTCCAGTCGTCAGTCGATTCCCCCCTTTTGAGTCCTTGGATAAGAGCCTCTATTTGATCTATTTGAAGTTTTTGTTGTATGCTTGTATTCGATGACATGGATGGATGGATTATCACTACCCTTCAAAGTAGTGTGTTATTGCTACCGCTTACATTGGTATGTTGCTTTCGCTAATGTAGGAGCCCATAGGAGACAGGCCGGAATGACACCTCCATGTCCTCTGCTCATTGTCTGGCCATCCCCAGACGCGGGTTAGACGGAGGGCCCATGCAACAGATGTTGTGGATGGGAAAGGCCCTTTGATATATACGATGGGTTGTCGTGTACAGCAGAAGGAGCGCCACAATTGTATCAGAGCAATGATCTTGGTTGACCAAGATCAAGCACTAGCCATTACCCGAAGTAGCTAACTGGCCTAGTAGAAAATTTGGGATAAATTCCAAATATGAACCTCGGAAATTGGGAGAATTTTTCTTCTTCCGTCGTTAGAATGTCATTAGCAAGCTAAATCTAGGTCTTAGGGTAAGCTAATTTTGAATAGAGAGTCAAAAGAAACCTTCTAATAAATTTGGGCTCAAAGTTATTCATGAGCTCCATCTTACCAGTGAAAATTGAATGAAGAATCACTCAATAGGAAGCTTGCAAGGAAAATGGTGCAGAATGACCAATATTTGGCCCAAAAGAAATAGGAAACTCTTGAAAAATAGTTAAGTAATTAGAAAAAAGTACTTTAATTAATAACCCTCAGTTATAATACATTCACACCTAAAAAAGTGGCCGTTAAAAATCTCTTTAAAAGTACCCCCAGTCCTTAGATTTTTCAAGATTCTATCCTCGAGCCCTTTCATATTGTAAAGAGAATTTTAGGGAGAATTTTCTAGTCGTCATGGAGCACACCGAATAAGCAAGTTTCACTCGGACCCAAGTGGGACGGAGACTCTAGTACCTCGAATTTGCCTAACAACACCCTTGACACTATGGTGGACCAAGCCCTCAATGCTTCGAGAAGTTCCTCAAAGGAATGGGAGCCGACATCTTCACAAGAAGAAGTGGCCCAAGAGGGGCCTAATAGGGAGAGCAAACCAAGGAGGTAAAGGAACAAGGATACCAAGGGATAGAAGGTAAGAGAAGGGGAGGAGGACACAGAAAAGCGCACAAAAAAGCGGGAAGATCGACCAACGAGGCGATAATAGTACGAGAACTAGTGCAAAAAGTACCCCAATAGCGAGAAGGAGGCCCGAAAAACAAGCGGCAAGGTTACCAATTCTAGTATGGCCAAAGGCGTAGAAATCGGCGAAGATTTATGTGACGGAGAGAACCCTTCATGTTGAAGCATGGTACCGAAACCGACAAGAAGGAAGCATATAAGAAATACTTATAATGATGGATAATTTGCAATTCATGGTGCTAGAAGCAGATAATTCCCAAGTTCATCAAAAGCAGTAGGTCAAGATTTAGCCTCAATAAGCCACCTTCTCGACTTGAACCCAACGAGAGTCTGCCATGGCCAAACTCGAAGCACAACTTCCGCCACGCCCAAACTTCGAAAGCATGACCTAGGCTCCTTTAAAAATTTGGCATTTTTAGCAGTTCACAAACCTCTCAATTTAGAGAAGTGCCATTCAGAAGATAGTCAAAATTACCTGCCTAGTTCTAGCCAATTTTCTACCTAGTATACTATTTTCTACTATCCCAATCCAAGTTTCCAAGCCATTTCAACCTCATCTTAAAAGAATTCATGTAGTAGCAAGAATCAAACCTCCCACCCACATGGATGAACCCCTCCCAAACTTCCCTGTGCCAACCACTGAGGGCGGGCATCATTTATGTTTGAACTATAATCCTTATTCATATTTAGATTTAAGACTGGTAGAAAATATTTATGACCAAGACCTTTAGGATTGAGACCAAAACACTAATTTTCTTTAAATCAAATATAGATCCCATTTTGTGTCCTTCCCACTTAGCTTGTCAGGCATGTTCTTGCCTACACAGTAGCCTTATTCTCGAAACCTTTTCTTGGCATTTTGTTGTCACACGTTAAGTATCTTCAGCCATATCTTTGATTTCATAAATACTTGTCTACAAACCATTCTATCAATGTATCTTATCCCAGTACACCGAGTATACCTAGAGACGTGGAGTCTCATTACCACATATATCAGTACACATATATCTCTGTCAGCATCGACTATAGCTGCTAGTGATGTGCCAAATGCTAGGAAGATCATTTGGGCCGAAATAGATAGAGTGCACAGATATATGAATTGTTGAGTCAGTGGACATAGACATTTGTTGCCTATTGGAGTTTGGTACTTCATGCATGTTTGGCCAGTCAAATAGACCAGGCAGACCTTTGTTGTAGACCCTTGACACTTTTAATACAAGAGCTGCTCAACCACAGCGAGGAATTCAAAAGCAAAGGATACCTTATGGAGGAAACTTCGGCGGGTCAAAGGTCAACACGGTAAATAGGAGAGCCAAACTCAAATAATGAAGGGAAAACTGCAGAAAGGACAATTGAGACATCAAGAACAAACACATGAATGCCAAGAAGAGCTATTCAACAGTCGATGAGCACCAAAGCACTTACGATGTTGATCATAG
This sequence comes from Isoetes taiwanensis, assembly GCA_021234155.1. Classification (NCBI taxonomy): domain Eukaryota; kingdom Viridiplantae; phylum Streptophyta; class Lycopodiopsida; order Isoetales; family Isoetaceae; genus Isoetes; species Isoetes taiwanensis. Next base: position 25,879 of record JAJEKV010000334.1, on the reverse strand, counting down.
TAGGGGAACATCTTCTAGCCAAGAATATTCTCCAAGTGCCATAGTGCTTTGAGAAAGGGCTCCATAATGACGGGCTATCGTCATAACTCCGCAACCAACAAATAAAGGACTTCATCGACTATTTACATCAGGAGTTTCTAAGAGAGGATACCGAGCACACCCCCTATAGAGGACAATCATTTTAGACATACAGGCCCATGATAGTATTAGATCGAGAGTTCAAGCAAAGAAGCTTTGACTAAGGATGAATTGCATGCCATTGATGCCAGATTGCTCGAGATTAAGATTGCAATCAACTTCGTCATCGTCAGCTCCGATTCTCCATGGTAGTTACATCAACCTTGATAGTACCATCTCCTTGCAAAAAGATCACGATGGACTCCTAGCCTTCGAGATTAAAGGTCTATCACCAACAAAAAGAGACACAATAGTAATAATTGATTACTGCAGGGTTATAGATCCTACACATGGATGCAAATAGGCTTAACTCTTAAGAAGGAGGAGAGGTTGAACAATTCGAAGTGGTGAAACACTCAATGTCGTCATCACTCTTATATCAACAACATGGGATTATCAACTGAAGAGCATACATGAAGGAGATTGATAGATTCGACACAACATCATCAAACGAGGGGTTAGAAGAATCATCTTCAAATCTTCTAGCCTCCAAGACAAGATCATTCAATAGGGAAGATTCTATAGAGTGGAGAACATGACCTCCAAGCTTTTCGGAAGGGACATAAAGACCTTACGTCGTCAACCACATCATCAAGTCCACTAGTATAGATACCCCTAAGGAGGAAAGTCAACCTCGACATCGAGGGGAGATCAAGTAGAAGATGTTCAACAAAAAGACAAATGTCTATGAAGGATTATGCAGCAACTTTAAGGAGGTCAGATTCTTTAACAACTTGGGGGCAACAGGGCCTTGCTATTCCAATGAATGATGAGTAGATGAGCTTTTAGCAAGCCTGGGGTTCTATGGTTAGATAGCCAAATTATGGATGATAACATCCATGATGGCATCAGGAAGCAATTCCGCGTGGATTGTTTTTTTAGGATGGACCTAAGAATTGAGCAAAACTTCAAGGATTGGAAAGAAAAGGCGTGTCGAGTAACTAAAGTTATATACATTTGTTAACATATATCTAATATATTGGAACCTCTTTGTCACCTCACTAAGCGAGGGAATGCATTATTAGTATAATCATTGACCATGTATAACATGAGTACCTCCACAACATAAGGAATAATCTGATCCAATGTAGAGAAGCAATCTAACAAGTCCGACCAACATATCGGATGGCGAAACTCAAAGATGGAACATTTCAAGAGGATAATAACCAAGAAAGGGAGAATTCCTAGAGTATAGATTAGATCTCGAACAAGAATAATCATTTACTTGCATAGTCTTTTTTATGACCAAAGGAAATGTCATGACGACAAAACCTTCCTCGACCATAGGATTTATGTAAATAATTCATTAACTCATAACCTTGCATCTTACGCATGGCAAACATCTCTAAGCCTACACGAGAAAGTATGGTAAGATGGAGCAATTAGCGACATTAAAGGAATAACAATCAACTTTGATATCACCTTAAAGCGGGAGCAAAGTTAAGCAATAAATCGCGGGAAGTTATCAGCGACAAATGCGACCTCATAGTAGACATGGAATAATTAAAACCCGACTAAAGGGAATAATTAATTGCCGGAAGCAAAATATCTATCTTAGTACCAAATGGCAAGTACCTTACAATTAAAGTTAAGGAAGTCATTTCAGTCATGTAAAAAAGCTAAGGTTGTACATTAAATAGAATAGAATAGAATAGAGTTTTATAGTCCATGGAGACCAATTGGCCTATGGGACCCAACAAGAGGCACACAAGCGTATTCTTGTCGGGTTAAAAAACCCCTCCCCGCCCTTAAAGGTTTGTTTGGGGGAAAAACTGTGACAGGAATAGGTTTGCTGTCAAACTGTACAAATATAAAAACAAATACAAATATAGACAGAAATATGTACATGTATCAGGTAAGTGCCCGAGGGCCAAGCTGATCTCGGCGATCCATGATCTCTTGAATGTATGAGCCCAATCTCGGTACCAAGCTCATGCTTTCGGCATCTTATATAGGGGCTGGCGGGGATGGACCAGCTCAGCATAAGCGTGTCTGAATGTCATCATATGCGGACAACTCACGAAAGGTGTGGCATTCGTCTTCCACAGCTCCAACCTGCCAGCGTTGACAAAGCCTCTCCTGACGGAGCTCCCCAACCCATCTCCATGTCTCAATCCGGAGATGGTGTGCACTTTTATCTTGGATAGAGGCAATGTACCTCGCCTTTTTTCATGGGTAGATGAGTGTGCGGTAGCATTAAGCCCCCACTCCAATATGGGATTTATGTGGCGTTGATAATGTGCCGTCTTGACTGTTCAAGGGTGCTGGCATCCCATAGCTTCTTGAGGAAGCATCGTCAAGGTATTGTGCGAGGCGACGGCGATCTGCTACGTTTGCACTTAGGCGCACACATGCTCTGCACATTCCATCGACAAAGAGATGAGGTCATATATATTGTAAGTCGCAAGACTTGACCCCCTATTGCAAGGATATGAAGGGAAGACCTTAGTTTCAATCAGGTTATCTAATGTGATTGTGAACTAATTAATGAGCTTCATGACATTTTTCCGGATGAAATCCGAGAGATTCCACCCTATAGAGGCATAGAATGCAGAATTATTCTTGCACCAGATGCAAAGCTAGATAACAGAACTCAAGAGACAATGGAAGAAGTTGTTGGAACTTGGGTTTCTTAGGCCAAGTGTATCATCATTCGGGGCAACCGTTCTCTTTGGGAAGAAAGATGGAAGTATAATGCCAACTCAATAAGCATACGATAAGGAACAAGTAGGCATTGCAAAGGCCAGACGACTTAATAGACCAGCTCTAGAGAGCAGTTCTTCAAAATCAATCTAGGATCGGGATGTCATCAAATCAACAAGGAGGAAAACATCCCCAAGACGACTTTTAGAATGCTACGTCTTTATAAACTTTTTAGATGACTTTGTCATCATTCCTTTTAGATGACATTCTAAATTATAGTACGTCCATGGAGGAACATGCGGTTCATTTGAGAAGCTTTAATGCTAAACTCTAAAAATGCCATTTTGCAACAAGAAAGATGGAGTATGTGGTGCATGTAGTGACAGCAGAGAATCTCCACCGACCCAGCAAAGATTGAAGCGATAGTCAATTAGCCAGCTCCAAAGAACATCTCCAAAGAGAGAAGCTTGTTATGCCTTGCAGATTATTATAGGCAAATTGTAAAAGATTTTGCTAAGTGAGCAGCACCTTTTTCAGTCTCACTAAGCATAAGAAAGTCAAAGATTGGGTTTGCATATTACCAACAGATGCAAGTAAGTGAGTGGCAACTGGAAGATTCCTCATGCAAGAAGGAAGAGTAATCTCATACGACTCTAAAAGATGAACGATGAGCAACATTGTTCTACCCATGATCAGGAATGTCTAAGGGTCGTAAGAGCTTTACGCATAGGAGGCATTATTTGCTTCGAGGCAACTCCGAATTTTGGGAACCTTAGAACCCTTGGTAGTGCCAAATGCTAAATAGAAAGTTGTGAGCATGGATTTTATAACTTGACTCCCAAGAATAGCGAGTGGCCATGATGCCTTACTGGTATTGCTCGACAAGCTATCAAAGATGGCTCACTTTTTGCCGTGTCGAACTACAGATACAGCATTGAACACCATCTTGCTTTAAACAAAGGAAATATTTAAATCGCACGGGATGCCAAGGAAAATCATCTCCGACAGAGACCCTAAGTTCATAAGTGCCTCTTGGAAGGAGATCTTCAACACAATCCAGACAAAGTTGTCCATGAGTACAAACATATCATCCCCAAAACCCGATGGTGGACAAGTAGAACATACAAATCAGATTTTAAAAGACATGTTGAGGAACTATGTATGGAATAAGCAGTCAAAATGTGTAACGGGCCCATGGTAGACCGCTCGAGTATTCGAACCTTGAATGTGCCTGTGGGGCGTTCCCGAGACACCGGCATAAATGGGTAGAAGCGACTACTCATAAACGTCTAGACGGTTTTGCCCAGTTGGTTAAGGGCATGTCGGTTAGGAACGTCAAAGTTGGTATCATAGCCAATTGGATCTTTGGGTGTTGATATTTGTTTACAGATTACAGGTTGGATCTTTAGCTATTGTGATGGTGGATCATAGATCAAGTTGAGGTAAGGGTTCTTCTCGTGGTATGTTCAGTAAGATGGATAGTAGTTATACTTCTAAGGTGAAGTTTTGATTTGAGTTAAAGTTGTGCTAGATTTGACATTTGAATCATAGAATGCTTCAGAAAATCCATAACGACCCATAAGCACATGGGTTAAATTTTAGAAGGAGAGATATGCTTGATCGACCACTTGATGGGCGATTAATGCGTACTCGTAATGGCATATATGCATGCTTGACTGCATGCAAGGCAGAACATGCATGCAAGACAGAATATGCATGCAAGATGGAACATGCATGCAAGATAGAACATGCATGCAACATGGAGAGCATATAAGAAAGGGTTATTTTTGGGGAGCTTAGTGCGGATTCATGTTCATACAAGATAGAACATGCATGCAACATGGAGAGCATATAAGCAAGAGTTATTTTTTGGGGAGCTTAGTGCGGATTGGAGGCGTGAAGGTTTTGCAAGAGAAGGCAACCCTAGAGCATGAAGGCAAAGAAGAATTGCCTTGGGAGGATTGGCCGGATCAAGTGAGGATGCCCGGAGGGCGACATCAAATATTCTTCTATCGGTGGGGGTTTGTATTGATTCTTGAGGTGATATCTTGCAACTAGGCATGATTAGAATATGATTTGTGATGAGAGGATGTGGTGCCTATGTACCGATGTGGAATCATGGACATAAAGAAGTGATTTTCTCTTTGTAAGTCTTTGTGTAAAGGGAATTACGGGCGCCTAGCGCCATGCAAGATCTCTCCTTTTTCCAAAACATATGCTACCTTTTTCCTATCAACTAGGATTGAGATGAGGCAAATCGGGTGTGGCTGCTGAATCGGCCCGTCCTCTTCTTGGTTCTCCCCCTTGTAGAGGGGGAATTTCCCTGATTCATGCCTGGATTCGGTGGCTTCATTTGACTCTCTGACCAAGACCAAACAATCATGTTTGGGCCCGATTCTCTTTGGATCTTGAACGTCGATCGCGAGCACGGCCCGGCGAGATTAGCGGTTGTCTGCCTTTTTATACTCATGCCCAACTTTCCTATGATCATTAATCTCTGCTTATCCTGTTCTCTCAATCTGTCTATCCATTTGCAAGTCATGGCTCTATTCTCGGGACCATAGTCGCTTCTCAGGCATACTTTGTGTAGTTTTCTATCAATGTCAGGTTTGAATGGGGCTGCCTATCCCCCTTGCGATTTCCTGCTCCTGCTCAAACTCTGCCATTCCCCAGGTCTCGGGATCATCTAGTTCTCCAGTGGAGCTATCGAAATATTTTGTTATCTTTTATAGCACCTCTCAGATCTGTTGTGGGTGGCTTGAAGGAACTCCTGCTGATATTTGGGCCTTCTTGGTGGACGAAACTGTTTTCCCTGAGATCTTCTTTATAGGAGAACACTCCCATCCCGCGCAAGATCCGTCTGGCGATCACGGTGGAATTTAAAATTGCTTACCTTGGTGCGGAGGCGGACCATCTATTGCTAAGTTTTTCTATACTCACGAAGCCTTCTCACGATTACATCACTTTGGAGCTCTACAAATCTTCACGATGTGGTCTCGGCATGGAGTATCTAGTTTTCTCTTCGACTCTAGCCATCAAGCTTCACAAGCTTCAACTACTTTCTTCTGTTTTTCCATTCCATCCTTCTTCTGCGCGATATCTCAACCATAATTCGGTCTATTATTCTTGTGAATCTTGACTACATTTGGTGGGGATACATTGAGGGTCCATTATTGCAGCTTTGGGGTTCTATTATCGATCGAAAGCTGTTGCAGCAGGAGTATTTTTCTTGTGTCGAGCTTTGCTATACGTGGAGCTAATCCTGCATTTGTCCGAAAGACTGGTGGAACTTCTTTTTTCGATAGCGTGGAAAACAGAGCCTACTCAATCCTTTTGGTGCATTGCCCTTGGCTCAACAATTCCTACTACTGGTTGGAGGCATATTTTTGAGCATGACCTCTATGGAACTGTTTTGCCCGTTGAGAATCGCGATGCCAATATATGCCCTGATATGGGGGATCAGACTTATATCTCCACTGTATATTCAGAGGTGGCGAACGGATTACACCTTGATAATCGAGCTCTTATTGCCAAGATTATAAGGGGTAACCCGTCTTTGAGGCTGAGATTAAGAAGAAGCATTGGCGTATATGCCGTGGCAGAATCCTACCTCGGATCCAGCCTTTGGGAAACTTATACTTTCTCATTACCTTGCAAACTGAAAAGGAAACCCAGCTTCTTTTCAAGAAGGGGATAATCACTTGTCTCAATGGCCAAGTTTTGCTGCAAAAGTGGAGGCCGGATTTCAACCCCAAAAAGCCTGATGCTTTGTTCTACCCAATATGGGAATGAGAAGGCTTTCAAAGCTATTGCTTCCCTATCTTGGGGAGTACGTGTGCATGGGTGGGAACACCTCTGAAGCCCCAAAGATTTGCATCCACGGTTGATATTTTAAAGCCACTTCCGTTCTGTCTTCTTCAAGGGCTTTAATAATACTTTAATAGAGTTTATTCTCTCTATTTACGGTCTCCCCTTCCCCATTGCGGATGTGGAGCCGGGGTGCATGCTGGGGACATATGTTCAGACCACTCTTCGGTCTTTGAGCACAACAGGTCACACACTCAAGACAAAAATAGGCTGGCCCCAGATGATTGACTCGATGGTTTTATAGAAGTCGATTCCAAAAGTCTACTAAGAAGCGGGGCCGTTCTTTGTTGCCCCGGACTATGGGGGTGAGTGCTCCATGAAGGCCTGTCCTCTTGATATCCCAACGCCTTCCCTGTTCCAATTAAAAGCCCTTAGTTCTTGAGTCAGCTTTGGAACCCCTTTGCCTCCTCGAGATCCTTTCATGTCACAAATGATTTAGCCCACTTGCCCTTACTTTGCTGAAAGCATCGATCCCACTCAAGAGGGCTGGCCACTTGGTTTGGCCAGTTCCTCCGAGTCTGCGGCCGAGAGAAACCAATAGATCATCTTGGCCCTATCGGTAGCGGCTGTGAGAGAAACCAACAGTCATCTTGGCCCTATCGGATGTCCCCAACTCAATGGGAAAGTGCGTGTCACTTAAGCCCAAGACAAAGCAACTCAGCGATTAATGCGCTTGATCCAAGATCTCTTCTTCAATGCCTCCCAACCAAAGCTCCACAGTCTTTGGATCTAGCTTGGTGTCGCGATGATTCACAGTGGGGGGAGCCCACGCTCTTCTATTTTGGAATCCCAACCTCTTGTTCTTGGCAGCCCCAAAGAAGCTCAAATGCGCTATGAAGACTAAGAGCAATCATGCACTCATTCTGCGGTGCACACAAAACCTCTTGGTTGCGAGATCATCTTGATCGGTGAATGGCCAGGGGGCACACGATGATAAAACCCCTAGTCTTTGTTGGCAACAATACTTCATTGTCTAAGAAACTAAATGGGAAAAATAAAGGGAAAGATATTGGGACCTTTGAAGCATCAATAGCAACAGTATGTTTGGAGCATTCTCTGGAGCAAGGAAGCATGATCCTCCCTGCAAACAAGGATGGAAACACTCTTCTTTGAAGCTGAAGCTGGAAGCTTCTTTCAAGTTTTTATGTTCTATATACTTCCTAGTCTTGTGGCCATTTTGCTTCTTAACCACAAGATACCAGGCTTATATTTGTCCTGTATCGGGCTTATTTTGTAAGGCAGTTTTCTATATCAGATGTTTATATAAAATGCTCATTATGTTCCAACTCATTGTGAAGGTTTTTGGCCGTTATAATTTCATTATTGTGGTCATGGCAGATATCTGGTCTGTGCAAGTAGCTCTCTTTTCTATTATTTGTATGTGGTCTAGAGCATCTCGGTTTGCATACTACCTGCAAAACATAGCAATCAACTTTGCATACGTCTTTGAAAAACCCACGGTTTGGTGCTGGTGTATGAGATATGAAGCATTCCGGTTACATAAAAACAGGCTAAAAGATCTTCTCTTGGGTCATAAGGTTCTGAATGGTTTTGCCGTGCCATGTAGCTCTCTTAGTCAACAGTATCCGGAATGTAACGGTACCTGGGGTTCCTTGCCGTCTTTCAATCATATTCTAAGGAAGAAATTTAGCTCAATGAATTTGATCTGTGGCTGCTTCTGGGGTGATCAATCGATACCCTGTAAAGATGGTATCGCTGCCCTTTCTCTATATTGGGTGACGCTTATTCCGACCTTAAGCAAGTATTTTTTATCTCCCCTTCTATTTTACCAATAATATTGAGATATATCATGCTCGCCTCAATGATATATGGCTGGGTCTTATCCTTGTGATGGGGGGCATGCTGTCTCCCGAACATATATTATCCCCTCTGTGGGACATTTTCTCGAATATCTTTATAAACGGAATGTTCCCGGATCTATGATTGTGAAAGGGAAGGACGACAATTCTACGCTTTATGGTGCAGATTTACATTCCCTATGTCTATTCATTTTGAAAGACAATTTTAGCATACCTGTTTTGTCACCCACATGGAGGCTTTTGAGATATTTCATCAACATCGACATATGGAAGGTGTTGCCCCTATGGGACATCTTGGTACTTCTTTTTAAAAGGGCAAGTATGTGCACTTTGGAACTTCTTCTCAAAAGGACAAAGAAGTGTCTGTTATCATACCCCTCCTCTTTATATACGATGAAAGCTATTGAGGGGGGGTTCCACATTGTCTTGAGTACTTCCAGAAGTTTGTCCCCCTTTTGGGATAATATGAAATTCTCTCCAATAAGGGCTAATAGGGGTACCTCAAGTTGCCCCTCTTCAGTATGTCTAAGGGGGTCCATCTATAAAGGGACTTCCCTAAACCATTTATCCTCCTTTGTGTCGAAAGCCTTTCCTCCCCTTATAAGGGAACCCAGATGCTCTCCTAGGTGTTTTCCCTTGATATGACTATTCCCACTTGGTACCTGGTGAGGAGGTGCGACCCTGCCAGGAAGGAACATAGATATGCCCTTGCACCTAGGGTTGGAAGGTTGGCTGTAGTCATAACCTCTTCGGGATGATCATTGTTTCTTGGAATTTGCGTGGCATCAAAGGTGCACTCAAACGCGCTAGAGTCTTAGCGGCAATTAGATCAATGAAGGCGGATATTGTCATGCTACTGGAACATAGGCTCCCTGACTTTGAGGCAAGTTCCTCTTGGCAATTGGGTGGGTAATGGCTATTCCTCGTTTAGTTGTGCAGCTCAGGGAACTAAGGGAGGTACTTGTATTCTTTGGAAAGGTCAGGCTCAGAAAAGCCATTTCTCAGGACTGGAGGGCAGGTGGCAGTCAGTTATATTTGAAAACAATAACTGTTAGTGGGGGCTTATTAATGTTTATGCCTCCAATAAACCTGTTGAGAGGGCAATAATCTATCTATCTATCTATCTATCTATCTATCTATCTATCTATCTATCTATCTATCTATCTATCTATCTATCTATCTATCTATCTATCTATCTATCTATCTATCTATCTATCTATCTATCTATCTATCTATCTATCTATCTATCTATCTATCTATCTATCTATCTATCTATCTATGGAATAATATTGAGAGTTGGATATCCCAGCACGAGAACGTGGTTGATAACTGGGGCGACCTGAATATGACTGACACGTGGGATCAAAAAGTGGGTTTGCATAGGAACCTGCAGGAAGGGGAAGAGCGTGCCTGGCTTTCTCTAATCAACAGTGCAGGCTTTTCTTTAGTTCCTCCCTCCAATACTACATTTTCCTGGTCTAACAAATAGAAGGATCAGGATAGAGTGTATTGTTTGCTTGATAGATTCTACCTGGCCAACAAATCTGCTGGATTTATGGACAAGTCTTATGTTGGAGGAGATCTTGCATTCACTCATCCGGATCATGTTCTGCAGAGGCTTACACTTGAAGATATCCCCTCTGCCAGGAAATCAGGTAATATTCCTTTCAGGTTCAACATCTCATGGTTAACCAAAGAAGTGTCCTGTAGCCCTTTTAAGGCTTTTTTCGGCTCACTGGCAAATGGGGACAACTCCCCCTCAATGAAGGCATGGGCCCATGAGCTCGACCTCTTGAAAGCTTGGATCAAGAAATGGGAAAGAAATAGGGCTCTGATCTTTAAAAAGGAAAAGGATCTTGTCTATAATAGTCTTCGGATTGTTAAGCAGGAACTTTTTAGCGACCCCTACAATCGAGACAAGCATGCTTTGGAGGAGGAGCTCGAAAGCAAAGCTAAAGCTATCGAAGAGGAGGAAGCAAGGGGTGCAGCTATACGCTCCAAAACTAAATGGTATGCTGAACTTGATCATGAGAACTCTAAGTAATTTTTTAGACTGGCTGGGGCTAGATTAGCAGAAAATAGCATTACTTCTATCAAAGATCAAAATCAGGCCCTCTTAACAGATCAGGATGAAATCAAGCGCTTCATCAGGGAAAACTTCCAGGACCAATTTAAAGAGGAGCCGCTTCTATCGACTTATAGATCAGAAATTGCTAGATGGTTGCCAAAGGTTGATTGGGCGCACTTAGTTTCGGAAGCTGACAATCAATCCTTACTTCAACAGTTAGGGGATGAAGAAGTTTATAGAACTCTTTGTTCCTTGGCAACTGGAAAATCCCCTGGTCCAGCCGGATTTCCCCCGGAGTTTTTCAGGGAGTTTTGGGAATTCTTGGGGCAGAACTTCCTCAGGGCTATTAGAGGTGCATGGAACTCTCAGCTTTTACATCCTTCCTTGGCAGCTGGATTCATCACTCTCGTTCCTAAAGTGTCAAGACCTCAGGTTATCAGTGAGTGGAGACCTATTGCTTTGACCAATGTCCTATATAAGGTCATCATGAAAATTCTGGCTAACCGTCTGAAACCTATTCTAAATAGGATTATTGGCAGAGAACAATCAGCCTTTCTCCCTGGAAGAAACATTCTGGATAATTATTTGGCTGCAAGGGAAGGGTTACACTGGTGTAAGGTATCAAGACAGAACTATGTGCTGGTAAAGATGGATTTCAGGAAGGCCTATGACTCTCTTAGATGGGAGGGTCTGCAAGAGGTGATGGCTCATATGGGTTTTCATAGGCAGTTTGTTGATATTTCTATGGGTATGAACAAATTAGCATCAGCATCGGTGCTTGTTAATGGTGAACCATCTGGCCTCTTTGATCTCCGAAAAGGTATCAGGCAAGGGTGCCCTTTGGCTCCTTACTTGTTTCTCATCATGGCAAACCTACTTACTAGGATGGTAAACTCAAAATTTCAGAGGGTTCAATGAGTGGTCTCTCTTTACACGGTGATCTTTGGCGAGCTCACAATTATGCAATATCTTGTGATACCTTCATGTTTCTCAGATTTGATGATGGTAGCTTTCGGGCATTTGGGGCGTTCTTACGGCTTTTGAGATCATATCAGGGACTGGTTTCCGATGGTGGCAGCGGTGAATCAATTACTCTCTGGTCCTTCCACTTTCCTTATCGATAATATCAAAGGACTTTGGTACGCCTCGTTGGATCGTCTTGGGAAGAAAAGTTGGCCTATGGTCAGCTAAAAGGTCTTCTTTGTGTGCGGGCGTGTAGCGATGGCCAATCTTGTCCTTCTTGCCTCTCACATTTTCTTCTCGTCATAATAGTGGCGCAGAAATTTGTGTACAACGAGATCCAGGTCATAATCAGGAAATTTATCTGGGGAGGTATGGCCAAGGTTGGTTGGTCTGAATTATGTAGAGATAAGAATGAAGGTGGTCTTGGTTGCAAAGACCCCTTCTCTCAGGCTCAGGCATTAGCATCCAGATATGTATACACTTCCCCTGCCCTAGTATTTGTCAGATATTGGTTTCAACGGTGTAAACTCAAAAGCAAGCCTTCCCTCCCAAGGGATGATTTCGGGGCTGCCTTTAGAGACTTCAAGATAGCCTAGGTACCTCTCCTGTTATGAGAAGAATCCTCCAGACATGGGCGAAGGTGCAGCCATTATGCTCTCCTGCTGAGCTACCTCCACATGCTGGTAAGATCAATCTTTTTTGGAATATTAGGGTTTGGGGATCAAGGAATCTTCCTCTTGCACTAGTACACCCCCGGATCTATAGTAAGTGGAAAGTTCACGGGGTCTCTAGGCTATCTCACCTTTGGGAGAATGGCAGATGGATCTCTTGGTCCAAACTAAAAGGGTTGGTCCCAAACGCTGGCGAGGGGGATAGGAAGATCCTGAAGGAAATCCAAGCTAATATCTCTGGTCTCTCTGGGCTGGAGGGTCCTGAAGAAAGGTGGGAGTGTGTGGAATCCCCTTCTTACAAGGTAGCTAATGTATATCGAGCACTTCGTGGAGAAGTTCCCCTTAAAGCCGAGCTCATTCGAGGGGTCAATAGACCAGCTACTATTCAACTCCTTGCCAACTTCTGGAAGTCCATGTGTTCTCGAAGAATCCAGTTCTTGCAGTGGACAGCCCTTCAAGGTGGTCTCTCCTCCAATGCTAAACTCTTCCTAAGAGGTATCTCAGCAAGTCTGTGCCCTCTAGGTTGCCAAGTCAGCGAATCTACTGCACACGTATTTTTTTGCCCTAGGATTTTTTATTTCTGGAGGTGGGCTACTCCTATTCTAGGACTTGACTTACACCAACTCAACTGGCCAGGTATTATAATTTCATCTGGGAGCTGCCAAATTACTACTTCACTGGTATCAATTGCCCTGTGGGTGGTCTGGAAGCATCGGTGTCAGGTTGCTTATGGGGGGCAAGAAGTTAGCATTGATAAAATTAAAAGCCTCTTCAATATGGAAGTGGCCTTAATGGCGCTAGCCCATCATAGGAAGATGGGTAGGAACTATAACAAGGAACTTGACAGAATTGGCAGGCTTGAAGGTCTTTACACGTACTTCAAGTGTAATTGGGTTGACAAGGATGAAGGCAACCATCAATGAAGAAGGTAAACTCTTGTCTAGAACAAAAATGAACAACCCCCAGGCGGCAAATGATGGGTGGAAGTGCACAGCCTTATCTATAGTACTCGCTCTTGTGGTGAAGAAGGTGCTTTGCCCTATAGTACCTACATTAGTGGGGAAGAAGAACTGGCTGGGCCACTAGTACACCTTCAATTGTCGAGTTTTGGGTATTCTTCCCTTTGGATTATATTTCTCTATCTGTCCCGATGAGGGGACCCACTGTACTCTTTTTCTAAATTAATAAATTGCTCTCTTACCCTCAAAAAAAAAAGAAAAAAAAAGGGAATTCTGCGCCAGCATATAAGAAATTGATGCAGGTTAAATCATGCCGAAAATGCATGAGAAGAGGCCAAAAGTGATGCCAAAGGGCCGTTTTAGAAGAATCAAGGCAAATTGGCGGAATTAGAGTCGGAATAGCCATTCTGCATGCAACCCAACTGCCTCAAAAGTGGTCTTCAACCTTTGTCGGTTTATGTTCTTTGGTCTTTTTGTCTGGTTGGTGTTTTATTTTTGTCATTATCTATTATATCTAACAGTTATCAATTTATTATATGAACTAGAGATTGAGATGTTAAATATAGGAGCCATGTATCTAGTGCATGAGAGCTTGAATGAAGATATCATATTCAAGAGATCTTGGAAGAAAGATAGTAATTCTAGTAAGAACATGCGTTGCGGTGGATCACTAAACTTATTTACCTAAGAAAATATAAAACCTAAGCTTAATAATTCCCAGGCTAAAGAGTTATTATATATTTTGGCTCATAGAGATGGGGCATATGCCTGGAATCCTTTGGCCAATGATATAAGCGATTCTTGTCGGGGAGACCCTATGGAATTTAAAATTTGGAAGAGCGTAATTTGGAGGCTCTATATTAATTGTGCTATTAAATTGATTAGCTAAGGAAGTGGTATTTAAATTATAAAACATTAAAACCATAGCTAGAGATGGCTTGAGAAATTAATGTTTTAAAGTGGACTATATCTACACCAAAGAAGTGGTTCCAGCTTGCTACATCGCCTGGGTTGGTTGATTATCGGGATTTCATCATCGAAATTACTACAACATGGGCGATTATATGGCAACCCGGCAAGTGGCTGGGGTATGGTTTAGACACATGTGTATGGTAAATAACTAATGAACAACACATGTCATCGTCTCAGTCATTGTGTCACAGTGTCTTGGTATTTTGTTATGTACTTGGACCCTCCGGGGTTGGACTTCTAGGTTCGGTGGCCTGGGTTGCTGCGGCATGACTCATGTTTCTATGTTCTATGTATTTGTGCTCTGTGACACCAGGCGTTAGTTCTCCTGGCCGGGATTGCTACGTCGGTCAACTCTTGTGAACTCCCATGGTAAGAGGTCCTCCGATGCGGGCGATGGGTGAGAGGGTATGCGCATACGAGGTTCACCCCACCACCTCGATATAGGGCTTGGAATGTAAGCTAGCTGAGCGTTATCCTGCTAATGGGGCCTGTATATAGGCTGGCTGAGCTACCCATTGTCCCGGAGGTTGTTCATGATGGTTTGGTACTTTAATTATGTTCTTTTCTCTAGATGTTCATGATGTTTACTTTGTTGTCATCGTCTAGCATTGCACCATAGGCTCTAGTGTCTTGAGTTGTTTATGTTCTTGTTATCCAAGATTCCAGAGTCTTTCCATGTATCTTGGAGGCAGACTATGGGATCCCCGCTTAGTCCACGAGGACTAACCCCTTTGAGTGCATGAAGTGATTGAGCAAGGTGGTGCTTGGGCGATGCTTGATTAGTGCTTGTTCGGGATCGTGGGTGACTTGGAGTTTTCTAGAAATTTGAATCTTAGCTTTGGTTTTGAATAAATCTATTATGGATGTATTTCTCTTGAACCTAGTTGGATATTAGTTATATATATAAGAAGGGAATCATTCTCCATTTTTTATTGGAAGATTAAATTCTTCACCAACATAGTTGATTAAAATTTTCATAAACAACATAGATCTCACCTTAAGTATAGACAAGATCCCGAGTTGACCCTCCATGGTAGACCGCTCGAGTATTCGAACCTTGAATGTGCCTGTGGGGTGGTCCCGAGACACCGGCATAAATGGGTAGAAGCGACTACTCATAAACATCTAGACGGTTTTGCCCAGTTGGTTAAGGGCATGTCGGTTAGGAACGTCACAAAATTGGGTGACTATATTTACTTGGTAGAGTTCACATATAATAGTACCAAGAAAGATTCCTCCATGAAGAAGAACTTCGGGGGCAACTCTAGGGTGATGGCTGAAGGGCGCTGGTGATGGTGCCTAGGGTTTCAGCCCCTTTCGTTTGCACATAACTTTTGATTCCCATGTCAGATTTTAGTGATTCTGGGCTCCTTTGAAAGCTTGTTGCGTGCTCTTTCCGTTGATATAAAGTTTGTTTTAGTGATTCTGGGCTCGTTGGAAAGCTTGTTGCCTCAGACAATTGTTGTTCAAAGTGGGCCCATGTTCTTTCCATTCAAGCTACGTTTGTTAAATGGCCCAGAGCTAGCTCTCATGTTCCCTGAGGCCCCCTTACCAGCAGGCTCCTCCGGTTGCCTCTGCTACAAATCCTACTCCTAGCTCTGCTCCTTCTTCAATGGATGTCTCTTATTCCCCTATGACTTCTTCTACATCTATTCCATTTCTTTGGTCTCGTGCCTCTATTTGCTTTGGATCAACAGAAAACAAAGGTTGGATGAGATTGGAGGAGGTCGCAAGAAGCGGTGGAAGCGGCTTCGTGGGCGGTGCATGGACATTGATGATGCGTGGTGCCCACCCTCCACCTAAACATCCACCGGCTCTTCATTGACCTCGAAAAGTCGACTAAGGGTTCTAACACCTGCATCTCGGCTCTCCTCTTGCACTTGCTATCATTGATTCTGATCCTTACAGCTGCGTGTGGTGGCTTTGCTCCACTTCAATGGGCTGATTTGGTGAAGATATCTTGTCTTGTCGAAGGACCAACTTACATCTTCAAACTCTCACGAGATTAGGTAGTCATATCGGTTGGCCGCCATTACAAGTTGAATCAGGTTAGACTCTTAAGCAGAGCCTTATCTCCTTTTACTTATCTAGTATGGAGTGAGCACATGGTGTCGCAGGCTCGTGTTCCAGCAGCATCCTCTTGTGTTTACACAACTAGATGAGAAATATTCATTTTGTACTTATTCTTGCTCATTAATAAACTTTTTGTTCGTCCTTCAAAAAAAAAAAGAAAAAGAAAGATTCCTTGCAAATGTTCCCCATCATGATAAATTATGGTCATCAATGCTTAACACTGGACACTTGATATAACACAGTGTCCAATGTAAAAGTTTCTCAACAAATGATGACAGAGATGCAACAATTAATCGAAGAAGTTCGAGGCCATGTCTTGGCAGCAAGAAGTCGACAAAAGAGCATAGTCGATGAGTGCAGAACAAAAAGGAAATTCCAAGTAGAGGATAATGTTGGCACAAAATAAAAGTCAAACAAGCAAACCTCCACATCGGCAATTGCAAGAAGCTTGCTTCAAGGTGGGGGGAACCATTCCAAATCATTCAAACGATAGGTACCAATCCTATAAATTGGATCTCCTCGCACACTTGACAGTTCGAGACCGCCCAGAATCGCACTTGGTACTGTTGGGGGTCAAATCCTAATAGACGCAATGTAAGGTGGTTGGGGGCAGGGCCCAACCGAGCAATGTAGTGTGGTGTGTGGTCACATGTCCAGTTGGATGCTGCCTAGTGGCGTGACGTTAAAATACTATCTATCTATCTATCTACCTAATCCAGAGGAGATATTGGAGACTCTAACTTTATTGAAAATGACCAAGGAACAACTTGAGATTGTTCCAGAAGCTCTTCTTGATAAAGCGTATAAGAAAACAAGAAGATCTCAAGTCCTCCAATAGTTGTCAAGTGGAAATACTTATCGGTGAAAGAGGCGGCGTGCATACCATCGATCTTTAAAAGCAATACCCACAGTTTATGGAACAATGCAAGAGATAACTTCGTCATCGACATTGTCGACATCAAAGAGGGTGAGTGTATGCATTTAGCGAGATCCGGCGATCAAGGATCAAAAGAGGGTGAGTGTATGCATTTAGCGAGAATCCGGCGATCAAGGATCAAAAAGTAGCCATGATAGGCAAGCACGTGATGATGGGATCATATTTAATGTTCCTTATGCCATGATTCAATGCCTATAGATTAAGTAGGCATGCATGAGTCATAAGCGGAGATCATGGATAAGTGCATGATAGGAACCATCTAGAGTCTATGGCTATTATGGAGGATATACCACCTCCTATGCCAAGGGTGACAAAAGGTGTAGGCATTAGACATGCATTCATCTTAGGCATGATAGGGCACATCTTCCGCGGCCATTATGGAAGCATCCTCCACCTATGGTGGGAAATGTTACATTCATGTAGGTTAAATAAAAACAATAAAGGGGTGGACCCTTAGAAACCACAATTGATTAATTACTTGGCGGGCCAATAGAAGCAATGGCGACAAATGGATGGGGCGCATCCGCGACATGAATAGGAATTATAAGATTTAGTCTTAATTTGTGACTTATAATTACGTTATTATCTTATTATAATGTAAAACTTGTTAAGGCTATATAATTTTGTATGTATATCAATATAGCCTTTACAATGATCGATATAATTAAATATCATGTTATTTTCATAATAAATTCTAAGTGTTAACTTAAATCTTGTTATTGTCATAAATGTTGGCCTTGGTTAGTTTCACCTTATGTAATCTTTGAGGACAACATTATTCTAAAGGGGGAATGTGGCGTTCCCCTAGATTATACGATATAAATCATTATATCCTAGGCCACATCACTATACAAATCTACACTAGTAGATTTGTATGCATAAGCGTGGGAGAATGGCCAAGTTATTTACATAACTTGGCCAACCTTACGAGGTGACCCATTTCCACATGCCTTCACTCTATAGATGACCCACCACATGGACGCACACTATTAGAGCCAAGTAGCCCTCATGTGAACCCTAACACATAAAAGGCCAAACCCTAAACCTAGACCACTTTTGGCTCCACCAACTTTTGATCCACCAGTTTGTGCCCACAACTCCGATTAGGATGGTCTTCGACAGCGATGTTGCGATGCTTGAGTCCGAAGCACGAGCATAGCATGAAAAGCTCATCTACTCGAACCACACACCGAGAGAGATGGAACCGTCACGGTGAGATCACATAAGTCAAATCTTGTTAGCGGGAGGTATGACCACGAGCATGCAAAGAGAAATATTGAGGCGATGGTGAGGAATCGGGCCAAGTTCCTATGCCGGTGGCGTGCTTCCTTGGGATAAAAAAGGATGCTCCACTCTGGTGGACAACACTAGAAGACTAACGATGGAGAACCCTAATGTATGCTTCCTTATTATTGGCCGGACAACATTCTATTGAGGCTACTTGATCCCTATCCAACCGGGCTAAGCAAGCCCGGACAAACAATGTATCTGCTACATTACAACCACAGGAGGTGTCGGTTTCTAAGCCCCCATACCCCTGCAGAGGACCTGGCAGAGATTAGTGCAACATTGAACGAAATGGGCGGTCTTTCTTTATAAAAGATTAGTATATTTGGTGGAACAGAGTTAGACTAGGTCCAGCGTGTGTCAAGACACGTCCGTACCCAACTAAACTCCCCAAAACAAGAGCCATGCCGGCACTTGCAGCTCTTGAGAGTCATGGCGACACCATTGACCCAGGAAGTGTCGGACTCATATCCGGCCCACACGAAGTGACCAACTATAAGCCTAGCCCACCATGGGTCCCCAATAGCCACGCTCAGCACGGACCTCCCTCCACTTTGCCACTGACCCCGTTATGCGGTACTCGGGCACTCCATAGCCTCCGTAGTCGGGTGGGCTCTATGCACATGTCGCATAATAATGGGAACTAATGGGTCTAAACTAGGAGCATCATCTAAATAATGCTCTATCCCCCTTCCCAATACACAAGAGGTGCAAACATAAGATCAACCATCATCATATATCAACATAACATGATAAATAACAAGAATAACAACTGATCCTAATCACATACATCTAACTTATAGTTAGGGTTCATTGAATAGGGTTCATGCTCAAAACTATGCATTCTAGAATGGCTCTACTAGGACAAATGTGCAACTCAACTGGAGTCTACTCGAAATATCTGCTCGATGATGGTGCCTCGGCTCAGTGCCCATGGAGCCACTAGACTCGGAGAGGGAGGCCGACCCTTCCTACCTCATCGGATCGGGGAGATGCAACCCGGGAGTAGTCTCATTGGGTGATACCATGGGATTACATCTCCGTGATTCTTGTCACGACGAGCGATTTAGCCTATCTCACCAAAGTATACGGGGGGGCGAATGGGTGGTCAACCCTAGCCATTGTCTATTGCGAGCCTAAATCATTGCCATAACTCGGTCGATTACGATCTGTCACGGAGACCCTAGCCATGATCAATTCCTCCCTTTCAGTCCGAGGCACGGGTAGGAGCCTCTATTTGATGTATTTTTGTTATATGCTTCTATTTAATGACATGGATGGATGGATTATTCCTACCCTTCGAGGTAGTTTGTTGTTCTTATTGCTAGTGCTTACGTTGTTATGTTGCTTTTGCTGATGTAGGAGCCCATAGGGGACGGGCCAGAATGACACCTCCGTGTCCTCTACTCGTTGTTAGACGGAGGGCCCATGCGGGTTAGACGGAGGACCCATGTGACAGATGTTGTTGGATGGGGACCTTGATATATCTGACGATTGTCATTATATAAGCGCAAGGCGTCCTGAGATAATAGTGGTAAGACATGATTTTCTAAAGATGGTTGCTTCTTTAAAAAGAAAAAGAAGTAAGATATAGGAATAAAATTTGAAGAGCTCGATTTTGGAACTGCCTCACAAAGGCATGGATGCAAGTAAAAGTAACATCTTGCTCTATGAATGTAGTATAGTGCTTGAGCACAATGAGGTCTAGACCAGGTCTAAAGTCGCAAATCATGTGCAATTGACCACCTTGGTTCTTCAAGCGGATTATGATATAATTTTGGAGCTCAAAATAATAGCTTTGCACATAATTATTTTCTGCAAGGAACTGTAGAATGTGTCAAATTTTATTCTTACCCACCAATTGCACGCAATGAGTGTTAGAAACAAGGATATATTCCAATATCAAGTTGCAAAATTAGAAAATGGTGACCCTTTGTCTACGTTCCTTATGATATTTACATTGCTCACCTCGAATCTCCTCGAATGCAACACTGTAGGTGCCCAAGTAAGTATTGTTACCTAGCGTGCACAGAGTTCCACTCCGCATGGATTTTGGAATGCAAGACCTTAGGTACAACAAAGAGTTGAAATGCAATATCTTAGTTATAATAGCTTACCCATCCCAAATAAAAAGGTATTGCTATTTTAGAAGAACAAGCAAAACATTTATAGATCAACATTTCATTTGCCTAATACAAATGCATATTCTCTTTAATTGCTACCATAATGTCTTTTTATTATCCATAGAAATCGAAGAAGAAGATGGAAAATCTAGAAGAATGAAGCAAGGAAAATCGTCTGTAAGTGCAAGGGAAATCGTTTGCAGCAAAATCGTCTGAAGAACACAACCATGGCTGCATAGAGGATCTACTGGCCGGGGAGTCGAACCCCGGTAAAAGTCTTACCAGTAACACCGCCCATGCCTTTCCATTCTATTGTATTTTATTACAGCATCTAGATCCGGGGCGTATGCTATTCGAGTCAAAATTCTGACCGGATGATGGCGAACCCGTCGTAGATGCGTGGATGGAAAACCCGGATGGAAAATTACGTGATCATCTCCCGTCACGCACAAAACCGAAGGAACCCAACCAATACAGCTAGATCCGACGCATTCTGCAGCCACATGCCACAGCCCACGACATGAATTGCAGCCACATGAGGACCAGCCCCTGAGGACCACCCACCAAAAAAGGAAAACCCTACTTTCTAAAATTAATATATCAAACCATTACCCAATAAGCCATAAAATTAAAACCTCATTCCAAACCTTTAAAAAAAAACTTTCGAATCTTCTACAGCAAACCTTGTCTGGTAAATATTTTCTTCAACAATTTAACCTCTTATCTCTCCCGAAGGCTGTGTCAAAAATGTGAGTGGTTATGGCTTAAGCGGTCCTTCAAAATTCGATGGCCGTTCTGGACCGTCGCCTAGGTTAGAAACAGAAGATGCTCCACAAAGGTATGGATCGACGCCTTATGATGCTCCACAAAAATAAATCAGGGTTTTGTTAGCTCTATTTATCGCAACTCTATTTCAGCCTTAATTAGATCATATTCAAGATCATAGTTCCCGGCATCACAGGATAATTTGAGTTGGATGTGGCTTAAGCCATTTGATCATGATCTAGAATAGACTTTTCAAAATTCAATGGCCTTTTGGACCGTCGCCTAGGTTAGATCAGAAGATGCTCCACAAAAGGTATGGATCGTCGTCTATGGTTGAGGCCAGAAGATGCTCCACAAAAGGTAAATTAGAGTTTTATAGCTCCTATTTATCGTAGCTTTACCCAGCGTTAATTAAGATCATATTCAAGATTATAGTTCCCGTTATCACAGAATAATGCCGTCCTGGCATTTGAGACGTGAGTTACTCTGCCATGCCATTTGCATTTCGGGTTCTCCTTTTGGTATGCACCAACATGTTTATTTGCCAGAGTTTGCTCTGTAATCTGTGCAAGTTGATGTTTAGATGTGGTGGGGTCAGTTTTAGCTGCAAAGGCATGTGCAATGCATTCTTTAGTAAAACCTCTGCATGACATGATTAAAAGTTTTATCTGATGAACAGGGACCAGTCTGTATGTCTCTTAAGTTGCTGGCTGCCGGCAATGCATCAAATAAGAAGGGGCGATTTGAACTCAATGCATCAGCATATGGCTATGACTCTTTTACATTAATTGTTGGAATTTGAAAGACCAAAATGTCCCCTTTGCTATGATGTAGGACAATAATGGTAGTCAATCCACATTTTGATCTACGTACCTTGCTGCTGATGTGTTGCAGAACCAAAAATTCTATATGAAAATGCAGCCTTCTGTATCTCTAATGTGGCCACTCATCACTCCTTCAGCCTGCCATTTTCTTCCTAGGTTTATCTTAATCAATTATTATCAGCACATAATGTTGCAAACTGGTAAAGAACGTATATGTGCTGGCACAAGGTCAATTCTTGGTTCGTTTTGAGGTTATGACTCTGCATATTGCTTTGTAAGCCTCCTATCTTCTCTTGGATTATAGGGTCTGTGATTATACTCAGTATAATGGGGTACCTCTGCATAGGCATCCTCAAAACTAGTGAGGCGAGGCATAGGCATCATCTAAACTAGTGGTTGGCAGCTTCCCAATTCCAGGCAATTGCATCAGAATATATTTGTCATGTTTAGGGCTGTGCATATGCCAGTATAATAGGATACATCTGTATAGGGATCCTCTGAACTGTTGACTAAGCTTCCCAAAGATGCGGATGCAATAGAATTGACAATTCCTCTTTGGAACAGTTAACTATCCATTTGGCGTTATTTAATTTGTTTGTTTAAAATTATTTTCTGGGTTTAGGCTTAAGCGTGATTTAGCTGAATTATGTTGAAAATGGTTGCTTGTGTCCATTCAAGAAAGTCCGTCGCTTCCAACTTCAAGAAAGTCCTGTAGTGGACCCTCAGCTTGCCATAACCTGCAGTCTTGTCCGCTAACTTTCTTAAATATTTTTGTTTGGTGGGTAATGCCTAACTATCTAGTTCTTTCTTATTGTAACTTTTATTTTCTAAGATACTTGTTTGAGAATTTTTTATTACAATTATAGGCGATATCGTGTTAAGCATATGTAGGCTTTGCAGGCAATAAAGATGATTTACATTTAACTTTAGCTTGTCTCGTTGGGAGTTATGGCCGATGCATATTACTTTTGCAGAACTTGGCATGGGCGACCTGTTATTGCTAAAAGTTCTGAAAAGTTAAAGAGTAAGAAGTAAAATTCATGGTTGTAGGGGTTTAATTGATGAAGGTTATCATTGTTTTAATTCTATGTTACAAGATTATCTCTTTAGACCACTAGCAGATCATTGCAGATGCATGCTTTTAACTTTTAAGCAGAGCATGGCAAATAGATAGTCGAGGACTTTTTAATAAGATACCAATAGAGCCTGATTTGGTGAGTTGGGCTGAATTCTTGGGGTGTTCTGAGGTGTCACAAAAGAAAAAGCGCACCTTAGATCATATGTTTGATGAATTCTGGGCAGATAAGAAACAATTCTTATGAATTAGTTGGGGTTCTATGATAAACAAATAAAAAAGGATTCAATCAATCAACGATCATCTTCTTCAGGAAGGCAAGTTGCTTGCTGGTTATGGAAGTCAGGCTTGTTTCAATAAATTAAGATCATAAATGATACTAGGCTGTGCTATTGGTCTAGTGGCTGTGTTTCCATCTCAAGGATTATCCAGAAATAAGATTGCATACTCTCTGTGTCTGTAACTGCTGCCAACTGTGGTAAATAAGAACCTCCTTCCTTTCTAGAATTCTTTGTCAAGTATTCTGTTTGGTCTCTCATAACCTGGGCATTACAGTTTGATATTTAAATTTTGGGGTATTAAATCATTTCATGTTTGGGGTGTGAATCATTTCATGAAATCATACGAGTCTTGTTGGAGACTTTAATGCTTGTATAGGTCGATCTAGAACTTAGAAAGTTCTATTTTAAACAACCACTTTTGAAGGGAAATTTATTGACTTCCCAGACTCAGGAAAAAATATGTCTTCTGGGGTGTGGGGTTCAATTCTCAATCTCTTTTTTTAGGTGCCTTATTGCAGCTGTTTAATCTAACTTTCACGAACAGCATACAAAATGAATCTTTGTCACTTCATAGTAACTTTTATGTTTATGGAATCAGAGCTTTTCTAATATGCACTTTCAAATGCCAAGTATAATGATTTCAGACTTCAGCTTTTCATATTTGCTGGGTTGTACTCAATTATGGATCGTAGGACTCAGATTAAGAAAATCAGGAGCTGTGTACCTCCTATGTGGTGTGATAGGGAGAGAATCATCTTCTCTACATGATGGTCTGATGGCACTTTGGTTACAAATGAGATGCAAGAACACCCATATTTTGTTATGCCACCACATTAGAACATATTCTACTTGTCGGCGATGCGTTACATGGAGAAGCATTGTTTTATGGTTCTCCCATCCGCCGATCTCGTAACTTATATCCTAGATACCATATTGAACTTCAACGCTTCAGAGAGAACAAATAAAAACAAATAAAAGTATTGAGTCAACAGCCAATAGGGCGACGAAAGCTCTCTTTGAAAGCTCTAGTATTGCGCTTGACTTGAAAGCTCTAATATTGTATCATTCTTAACAATAACAATGCTTTGTGTTGTGATTCTTGGATTATAACATAAGCACACACTTGTACCATGATGTGGCTTCTAAGATAATAGGTTTTGAAACACGAAAGTTGTTTTTAATGCTAAAATTTTCATATCGGATTGACATTATTGTCGGTTGCTCAATGCTAATTTGAAGTTAGTTTGACATTATTGTCCCGGATTGCTCAATGCTAATTTGAAGTTAGTTTGCATGTCAATTGACATTCCATCCTGTAAATGTCGGATGTGGGCATGTTATAGCTAGCCTTAAATGGCAAAAATCCATTTGCTCGATGCCAATTTGAAGTTAGTTTGCATGTGGCGTTCCATCATTTGTAAATGTCGGACGTGGGCATGTGATAGCCCGACCTTAAATGGCAAAAAAAAGCTTTGAGTCCACAAAAAGCCCGTTTGTTTTTTTTTTTTTAGTGAGTATAACATGTCAAGCCATGGATATACCACTGAATATGCTTCGTGGTCATAACATGGCTGTTCGATATCACGTCAGCTCCATCAATTGATACCATTTGTAATTTGTCACTTTATGTTATCTTGCAATATTGGCCTGGCCTTCTTTGGTTATCTTGCAATATTGTTCAATAAGATATGCTTGTGTGTTTTATCTTGAGCAAATGCAACATGTATCCTTGACCCCTCGGGGGACTAGCAAAATGTGCGATAGAAGGCTTGGGCAATTTTAGGCGAATTCACTATGTAAAATGGAAAAAGTAGTCACATCCATTAGATATAGTTTATTATGCTTTGGAATTGAATTAAATAATATGATAACAAAAAGCATTGAGGAGGATGAAAGTGTGAAAACAATGTAGAGTGTTAGCTTTATAGAGCATTGTTTTAGATATTCCAAGACAATTTCAATTCACACGAATAGCATAAAAGAAAGGGCATGAGGATTTATGAGATATGAATGGTGATTGAAGGGGAATTTTTAGTGTAGCCGGATCTAATAAAGAAAACAAATATAAGCTGAGGAGCAATATATTGGTGACAACGAGGTGAGTTAAATGTTCAAAATAAAAAGCACAAGGATTTGAACATGTGTGCATGCAACCACTAAGGTTTTCCACAATTCATGATGATTTTGAAGTTAAGTATAATAATACAATGTTCAACAGTTGCTTAGAAACCACAGATTATAAGTGTTCATTTGTTGCAAACTGGCCACCTCGATAGAAGGTGCTCCAGTGATTTGTAAAGTACGCATCTGTGCCAAAATGTAGGCAAAAAAGGCTATTCATGAAGAACTCAAAATAGGGTTATGAGGATGGATT